>CM076243.1:25818978-26183978 GCA_038380765.1 Odontothrips loti
GCTGATCATGCTCCAAACGCTGCCACGACTGACCTGCAGACCCTCCTCCTCGTCGCACTCCTCGCCCTGGTGGCGGGCGCGCTGCATGAAGGCGTCGATCTCGAACACGGCCTGGTTGACGCTCTTGCGCACGTCCGGCGCGCCCCGCGGGACCTTATCGCGCACGCAGGCCAGCGCCTCCGCCTCCACCTCACGGAGCAGGCGCGCTACGATCGGGTCCTCGGGGCACTGAGCCGATGTCACCTCTGGGTTGAGCCACTGCGCGTAGCCCACGGACCAGTGCCACGAGTTGGCCAGCTCCGGCATGTACTCGTTGCGCACCTGCAAGCATCCCGGAAGAGGTCCCCGACGGGGCTCATAAAAAGAAAACAAAATGAGAAAGAGACAGCTTTCATGGGGAAAGAGAATGTCAAGCAGCGCAGAACTGCACCGCGCGGCCTGAGGAGGTGTCTCTGCCTGGATGTACCAAATGGTCGTGACATATCGCCAGCGAGAGCTAAGCCTCCAAGTGTTTGACGTTGGCTCGTGGCTGACGCCGTGGTGGAGATACTCTCTTCTGCGGTAACCCTCATGATACCCGCGTTTTGTTTCCGCTAAAGTTCTTCTTGAGTTCTTCTTCATTTCGGTTTAAACCTTCTCCGAAATCCCTTTCACGCAGCGGGGCGTGTCTCCATGCAGGCACCGGCCACGAGTCGAGATCAAACATTTGAAGGCCTGTGTTTATGTTGGTTCCCATGAGATCACCACGAGCAGGCGTACCTTCTCCTCGGCGAGGGTCTCCGCGCTGTTGGCCGTCGAGTTGAGCTCGGCCAGGGTGTGCCGGAGGCTGTCTGCGCCGCGCTCCATGCCCGAGAGGATGCTCTCCGTCAAGCTGGACAACGCCAGCACCTGCCCGAAAACGTGTTAATGTGTCATTGGTTTGCCGCGCGTCAACCAAACGTTTTCCGACTTGTTTAGTCTTCGCCTTTCCTAAATCACACAATAGTTTGTTACTAGCGCAGGAGCTGCGGGCATCACACTCCTCTGGAAGTGTTGCCACACCTCAGCACCAACTCTTGCGTTTGTAGAGACTTTTTTCTCGCGCAAAACGAACCTCCCTGGCTCACCCCGAAAGCATTCTTTGGAAGCGCTTTCTGAGATCCGACATTGTAAAAGCACTGGCATTGTCGCGGCGTCCGCAAAAAAGCAACAACATAAACTGCAGTGTGCACGCTAAATACCAACAAGCAGCGCTCTAATTCTGTTTCGGTGCAGAGCGTTTTATACAAGGCACACAGCACAGCCCCAATGGGGATGGAAGGGGATTTATGGCCATCATAACAGCGTGGCGTGGCGTGGCGTTAGGGTCCGCTCGCTCCGGCCCAGCGCCCGGCTGTGGATCCAATTTGGTATCTCAACGTAGAAACACACTTTTCGGACGCGATTCGTTTTCAGCCGGCCTGGGCTGTGGGGGCAGGCGTGGCCAGCGGGGCCAGTGGGGCCAGCGCATCTACATATGAACGGGGAGCGGCGGCAGGCCTGCCACATCACCGCCATAAATAAGTATTCCGCCAGTAATGTGCTTCACGACCCGGATCGTGTCACAGCGCGGCGCCGCGGCGACGCTCGCAAAAGAAAAAATTAACAAAAAAAAAAGGACGTTGGTAAGCGCCAAATAAAATGCTCTTTCCCCCCCAATTTTTTTAAAAGGGCATCCTGCAAGGTGACGAGTACGAGAGTTGGGCGTACGTGCAGGTGCAGGTGCAGGTGCAGGTGCAGGTGCAGGTGCAGGTGCAGGTGCAGGTGCAGGTGCAGGTGCAGGTGCAGGTGCAGGTGCAGGTGCAGGTGCAGGTGCAGGTGCAGGTGCAGGTGCAGGTGCAGGTGCAGGTGCAAGGTGCAGGTGCAAGGTGCAAGGTGCAAGAGCAACAGCCGGCTCCTTTTGTGAAAGTGCTCAAAGCGTCGTCTCACACTCTACGGCACGACGGTACGACGGTCGGACCAGTCGGACAGGCAGACGACAGGACAGGTTTGTGGTACGGCGTGTGGAGGCGGGGGTCGTGGGAGAGAGCACAGAGAACTGTTGCCGCGGCCCACCGGCGCTGCCCTGCCGGCCCTGCCTGCCCCCCGCCGTGCTGTTCGTACTGTTGTGGTCAGACCTCAACGGGGCCACACAGCAAATAGCCCCACCGACCGACCGGCCCGGCCCGGCCGCGCACGCACGCCTACACACACACACACACACACACACACACACACACACACACACACACACACACACACACACACACACACACACACACACACACACACACACACACACACTTGCACTCTACCTGCTGCGTGTGGCCGAGGGTGATGCCGACGGCCAGCAGCAGAGGGAAGAGGGAGGTGCACTCGGCCGTCATGTTGTCGTTGTCGTCGGCAGAGTCGCAGTCGGGCTCCGGCCGTCAAGGCGTCAGGCGGTGCCCCGCTGCATATATACGCCCATCCGCCCCTCCTCGGCGGCGGCGGCACGGCGGCAAACAGAGAGGTCTGGCCTGGGGCCCCCGGCCCGGCCCGGCCGGCCGCCTGTTGTGGGGCTCCCCGCGGGGACAGCCGGCGGCGCACGGCCCGGCACCGGCCCGGCACAGGGCAGCACTGCCAACCGCGGCCGCGAGCTGAGGGGCCGTGTACAAATTACGTAATGCCTCCGCATAACCGTGCTTCTGCTACTCTGCCGGGGCGGGGCCAGGCGGGGCCAGGCGGGGCCCAGAGGCCAGAGGAGCAGGACCAGCTGCGCCGGGCTGCGCACTGTGGTGGCTGGTAGTGCATGGTGCACGGCGCGGGGAGCGGGGCGGGTGGGCGGGGGAGGGGAGGGGAGGGGACGACGTTGGGCGATAAAGACCGCCGCCGGTTCCTGTGTGACTAATGGCAAAAGTGTGGCGCTGCGTGAGGAATACGTTTGTTTTCCCATTCAAGGTGCAGTAGCCGAGACAGTAGCTGCTCCGTCACTTTTCGCTGTCCGCCTCGTCCTGTTGTGGAGCGTCGGTCCGGATCACCCGCAGCAGCAACATTCAGTTTTTCAGGTTGTCATTTTTTCCGCCGTTTGTGAGATCAAGGCTGCATTCTTGTTTCAGTTCGCCAGTCGAGGAACTGTTCAGTATTTCTGCACATAAATAGGCGCAAAATTCCAACGTAGGTGAATTTCTAGATATATGCGGAATTAGGTCTTAAACAGGGTAAACCATAATATCTCCCGGGAGCTCAGGACGTGCTCATGACATCGCACCGTTTAAATGCTTGTGCTGCGCAAAAGTGTTAAACAAACGAGAAAGTCCCCCGCATGATACCACGAAACTTGTTTTCTGAGAAACAGACACGGAGTAGATTTCGTCGGATGAAAGGTCTACGCCTCAAATCCTTTTGGAAATTTCGGAGGAAGGCCTTCAATGACCACTCTAAGCCTTGCTCTAAGCTTTCGCTGAGCTCTCGCTCAGCTTTCCTTTCCACAGACTTTGTTTGCCTTTCATTAGGCGCTGGCTGGCGCGTTGCGTGCCCCCTAAGAGGAAAGCCGCCAAATGTATGAGCGTTCCGCCCCCGTCTCGCCTTGCTGAAGGGCCGGCGGGGGCCGGCGGGGGCCGGCGGGGGCCGGTGGGGGCCGGTGGGGGCCGGCGGGGCCGGCGGGGGCCGGTGGGGGCCGGTGGGGCCGGCGGGGGCCACTGAGGACCGGTGGGGGCCGGTGGGGCCGTCGGGGGCCACTGAGGGCCGGCGGGGGCCGGTGGGGGCCGGTGGGGGCCGGCGGGGGCCGGTGGGGGCCGGTGGGGGCCGGTGGGGCCGGCGGGGGCCACTGAGGGCCGGCGGGGGCCGGCGGGGGCCGCTGAGGGCCGGTGGGGCCGGCGGGGGCCGCTGAGGGCCGGCGGGGGCCGGCGGGGGCCGGTAGGGGCACCTCCGCGGGGCGGACCGGGCTGCGAAGCTGTGGAGTCGCCGCGTCGGCAGCACAGCGCTGCTGCCCCGGTGTCCCCGGTCTGGTCCGGTGGGGCCCAGCGTGCGTGCCCCCTGCCCCCCCCCCCCCCCGCCTCACACGCAACAATTTATTTTATGTACCTGGGCTCGCGCGCTTATTGCGCCAGGCACAAGAAAGCGGGTATGTAGGGAGGGGGTTAGGTTGGCAGGGGGTCGCGCGGGGTGTTCAGCTACTCCCTCTGCGCACAAGGTGTCCTCGGTGTCCTGGTGGAAAGATGGACAACCGAAGTTCTAGAGAAAGAGACAGGATGGGAGCTCTCCCTTCCCCTCCCTCCCCCTCCTCTCGCTCTCTCTCTCTCTCTCTCTCTCTCTCTCTCTCTCTCTCTCTCTCTCTCTCTCTCTCTCTCTCTCTCTCTCTCTCTCTCTCTCTCTCTCTCTCTCTCTCGCCCGGTCTTGGCAAACTAGAGAGCGCGAGGCGAGCAGAGGGAGAGTGTTGTGAAACTTTCTATCGAGGCGGACGGACTACCACTACTACGCTGCCTAGACGCCTAACATGGCAGCGCTGCCAGGCTCCCCCTTGGCCTGGGCTGGCCTGGGCTGGGCCCGGCGCCTGGGCTCGGCCACCCTCCAGCGAACTGGAGCTGAGCTGGTTTGTTGAGCACGACACGCTGGAGAGTGTGGAGTGGGGGCCCGGCCCGACTCCATGTGTCCTCCAGTGGCCTGCCAGTGATCTCCCTCCAGCGGTCCCCGGCGGTCCCCGGCGGTCCCCGGCACCAGACCACGCCCTTGGCCCCTGCTCTACACCGCGGCCCTCTGCTCCCGCTTTTGTTACATTCGGGCGCCAGTCTTTTACCTGATACGTACCAACTCCTCCCCGCCCCCGGCCTGCATAACCTTGACTTGGTGGCAGAGCCATCAGCGTTCAAATGCAGACCGTCGTGTTTGGCAGAAGGATTTGTCTGTCACTTACGGGAGTCTTACACGGCCCCCGGCCCCCCGTCCCTCCCCCCCTACACGGGCGCGCGTGGCCCCCGCGGCGCAGAGGAGCAATTGTCACCGAACGAAATCACGAAGCAGATGAAAATCCGACACGACCTGCTGGCTTATCATCCGCGGCAGCCAGGCGGAAGGGGCGCGGCGGGGGGGGGGGGGGGGGGGGGGGGGGGGTCAGCGAGGAGAGGGGCCGTAACGAGGGGGACGGGGACAAAGAGCTGCGCCGAGTGAACACGGCCAGGAGGGATCCAGATAACGGAAGGAAGCCCATGGGACCTATTCGATTTGTTCTGGACGATACAAACGATACAAATTTCGACCGTCTTTTTACGACGGTGTTTTGAGTTTCTCTTCTCTGTCTTTCCCTCACTACGGCGCGTCAGGCGGTGAACACTGCCGGCATGTCTAAAGGGGAGGGAGAGAGAACGGCGAACAGGACGGGACGGGGAAGGGGAGGCGGGGGGGGGGGGGGTCAAAGTAAAGTGAAAGGCTGGGGTGGCACCCGCTCTCCTCTGCCGTGGGCCCCCCCTGCCCCGCCCAGCGGCCGGCGGGCTGCCCTTGGCACTGCCGTGCTTGTCCCTTTTTAACCCTCCGGCCAGCCGCCCTGCTCCCTTCCGCGACAGGTATTTCCAGGGCAGGGGACCGTCCTCAGGGACCGTCCTCAGGGAGTGCAGGAACAACATTCATACGTTTCAAGTACGTTTGTCACGTTGGCAACACTGCGGCTGCGTGGGTTGTCGCCGCGCCGCAAAAGCAAACGATAAACGCCGCACGCCGGTCGCTGTGACATTAGTCCGAAATGTTGTAACAAAATCTAGTCGGAGACTTTGGGCCCTAATGACCGCTCGGCTCGGCTCCGCGCTGCGTTGTACCCGGGCTGGGGGCCGGGGGGGGGGGAGGAGGGGGCGCAGGAGCACGCGGGGGGCGCAAGATGTATCTGGCGTCGCCGCGTGTCGCAGCTATGAGATCTCCACGGAGATACGGGCGGAGTGAAGGTGTAGCGGCTGCAATAATTATGCCCCCCCCCCCCCCCCAGCCCGAGCCCGAGTGCTACACCGGTACACCCCCTCCAAACGGGCGGTAGGGCTGGGGTCCTCCTCTCTCTCGCCAACGGTCCTTTGCCGGCGTCTGCTGGTAAAAGCTTTGAAAGCGCCCTGCGCGTACCCTCATGGGGACCCGCGGGGGGCACGGCATCTCAGCTGCCAGGCCTGGCCAGGCCGTCCCCTCAGCGCCGACCATGAGCACGCGGGCCATAAGCCAGGCGGATGCAGGCCCCGGCACCCCGGCACCCCGGCACCACGGCACCCGGCACCCGGCACCCCGGCACCCCGGCACCCCGGCACCCGGCACCCCGGCACCCCGGCACGGCACCCCGGCACCCCGGCACCCGGCAACCCGGCACCTCGGCACAACGGCACCCGGCACCCCGGCACCCTGGCACCCACCCCGGCACCCACCCCGGCACCCCGGCAACCCGGCACCCCGGCACCCCGGCACCCGGCAACCTGGCACCTCGGCACCACGGCACCACGGCACCCGGCACCACGGCACCCCGGCACCCCGGCACCCCGGCACCCCGGCACCCCGGCACCCCGGCACCCCGGCACCCCACCCCGGCACCCCGGCACCCCGGCAACCTGGCACCACCCCGGCACCCCGGCACAACGGCACCCGGCACCCGGCACCCGGCACAACGGCACCCGGCACAACGGCACCCGGCACAACGGCACCCGGCCCGGCACCCACCCGGCACAACGGCACCCGGCACAACGGCACCCGGCACAACGGCACCCGGCACCCGGCACCTCGGCACCACCCCGGCACCCCGGCACCCCGGCACCCCCCGGCACCCCGGCACCCCGGCACCCGGCACAACGGCACCCGGCACAACGGCACCCGGCACAACGGCACCCGGCACCCGGCAACCTGGCACCTCGGCACAACGCACCACGGCACCCCGGCACCCCGGCACCCCACCCCGGCACCCCGGCACCCCGGCACCCGGCACAACACACCCGGCACAACGGCACCCGGCACAACGGCACGCCGGCACCCCGGCACCCGGCACCCGGCACCCCGGCACCCGGCAACCTGGCACCTCGGCACCCCGGCACCCCGGCACCCCGGCACAACGGCACCCGGCAACCTGGCACCTCGGCACAACGGCACCCCGGCACCCCGGCACAACGGCACCCGGCACAACGGCACCCGGCACAACGGCACCTGGCACCTCGGCACAACGGCACCACGGCACCACGGCACCCCGGCACCCGGCAACCTGGCACCACGGCACCCCGGCACCCCGGCACCCGGCAACCTGGCACCTCGGCACCACGGCACCCCGGCACCCCGGCACCCGGCACCCGGCACCCCGGCACACCCCGGCACGGCACCCCGGCACGGCACCCGGCACACCACGGCACACCCCGGCACACCCGGCACACCCCGGCACCCCGGCACCCCGGCACCCGGCACCCCGGCACAACGGCACCCAACGGCACCCGGCACAACGGCACCCGCACCGGGCACCCCGGCACCGGCACCCCGGCACCCCGGCACCCCACAACGGCACCCGCAAACGGCACCCGGCACCCGGCACAACGGCACCCGGCACAACGGCACCCACCCCGGCACCCGCACAACGGCACCCGGCACCACCCGGCACAACGGCACCCGGCACCTAGGCAAGCACGTCCGACCCGAACCGACAGCCCCCAACCGAGGCCCTGGAGGATTCGCCATGTTTGAAGTCCAGGCGAATAACACTATCCCAAAATTTATTTAGAGCCATGGGAAATGACCATCTTAAAAAGTGTTTAAGTGAGGTATCTAGAAATGCGGTTCGAGATGTTCTGATTCCGAAAAACCTATCATTATTGATTTATACTATTTTTTCAAAAACTGACTCAGTTTGGGGGCCTCTGGAGGCCAAACAGCTGGTCGATTTTTTTTTTGAGGGGGTTCACCATTCCGGGATCGCACCGTTTAAGCCGTTTATTTCCCGGAGTATAATATTTTTTGGAAAAGAACAGTCCCACGAGAGCTCAGTGACGTCCCAGCAAAAACTGGGAGAAAGCGTTTGGGAAGACTACCGAAAGCCTAATGCGAACCAGGAGCCGGGCAAAAGCCGGATCCGAGCTGTCGCCTGGCTTTCACCAGACTTTCACCTGGGTTTCGCCTGGCTTTCACCTGGCTTTCGCCTGGCGTTCGCCTGGCTTTCGTCTGGCTTTCGTCTGGCTTCCGCCGTTCGCAGCGCAGCATACCGGCAGCCGGCCTCGTGCCATCGCCATTTATATTTGCCTGGCGGGAGATAAAAGACGAAATAAGGGCCGAGCCGCGCTGCGGCGGGGCGCGGAATGTGGGGGGGGGGGGGGGCAGGGGAACGTCGAGGGTCGAGGCCACCGAAGCTGAGGGGAAGTAGGCTTCACTTTCAATGTACTTTTCTGATGAGTGGCAGTGCATTTCATGATAACTACCATGGCCTACTCGGGACTACGTGCTGGAAATTAGAAAGATTCACGAGTACGTATGTAAAAAAAAGTACCACAATGCATGCCTTTCTAGGGGCAAACGAAGAGTCAAACTTCAAGTCGAATTCCTCCGCTATATCAGAAGTCCGTGAACTGCCCGAAAATGATCACAAAGTCCAAGTTTGCTTGCACCGTGAGGGTATCCTTTCACTCTCGGCAAGCAGGCCAAGGGAATAAAAAATTCCACCTTATAATCCCCTCCTCTTTTTCACCCCCTCACCCTTTCTCTCCCTCTCTCTCTCTCGGGGTGGAAGGAAATTTCCCCCTGACTTGGCAACGCTGCAGAGTGAGAGAGAACGCGGAGCCCCACCCTGCTTGGCTTGGCGCTGCGCTTCGCGGAGAGCCAAGGGCCGCTGGGTACGGCCCTAAAGAGGGCCTCGTGGGGAGAGAGAGAGAGAGAGAGAGAGAGAGAGAGAGAGAGAGAGAGAGAGAGAGAGAGAGAGAGAGAGAGGGGGGGGGGGAGAGAGAGAGAGGGGGGGGGGGGCAAGCCCTGACCCTTGGTGGCTGCCGTTGGGTCGTACAGGGTGGGGGCAGCACATGCCAGCCTTAAAGGAGAAAGGGAGAGGGGGAGTGGAGGGAGGGGGAGGGTGGAGGGTGGAGGATGGGTGTGCGAGAGAGATGGATGCCGGGCGGGAAGGTTGGGAGTGGTGGGGTGGTCGATGGGGTCAAGTCACGACAAAGAGAACAGGCCCGACCCCCTCCCCCCGCCGTGCCCAGGCCTCTCTCCACCGTGGCCCAGGCCCAGGCCAGGCCGTGCCTTCCCGAAGCCTCGCCGCACCCGCTCAAACCAAAGCCCGGCCCGACCCGGGCCCTTACTCCCCGGCACGGGGCGCAGCGTCGCCACGGACGGCCACCACCACCGGCACCGCCGGCACCGCAGGGCACCGCCCCGCCCCGCCTCGCCCCGCCCCGCCCCGCCCCGCCTCGCCTCGCCACGGCGGAGCCCTTCAAAAGAAGAATGCACCCCATCCGTCACGACCCCGCCGCTGCGGGGGCTGCGGGGGGCCAAGGGCTGCGAATTTGTCTTCGCGATCGTTCGCCATATTGATGGCGTGGCAAGACGACTCCAGAGTCGAGTGGTTTCACCCCGAATTTTTGCTTCTTTTTTTTTTCTTTTACTTTTTACCAGAATAAATTTTCAGACTTCTTGAATAAGGGTACCCGTTCTTTGAAACAATTCCAGCTAATTCTGTGCGTGCCGTGAGAGCAGCCCGGATTTCCCTTCATTCTTTGCAGCGAGTTATTATTTTACTGCCACTTCTTCTCACAATGCTCACTGCGGCCGTGCGTGTGCGTGTCGCACACGGGGTGTGCCGGGGCGTGCCGGTTGCGTGTCGGTCGCGTGTCGGTCGCATGCGACTCGCGTGCTGGCCACGTGCTGCTGTTGCGTCCCGCCGCCAACAAACACCGGCGACGTAAAATAAATCAAGCCTTATCCAAGCCGTGGCTGCGGCGGTGCGGGCCGTCTGCTTCGGCTTTAGGGGCCCGGGAGACGACACCACCGCTGGCGGCGCGGCGCGGCGCCCCCACATCACCTCAGCCAGCTGAGCAGGGATGCCGAGGACTGACTGCACTAGTGTCAGAAAACTTACCTAAAATTTAAGATTTAAGACCTGAGTTAGACTCAGCTTGGCACTAGGATTTCAAAAGTGGGGTCATATGACTTTTCCGATAGAGAATGTGTGTAGCTGGGGTCATACGATGAGGTCCTTCACTAATTTCCTCATCTTCGATTAGCAAAGTTCATGTGACCCCATTTTGGAAATCGTGGCGTGAAGCTGAGTGACTCAGATCTCGAAACTTAAAAATAGCGCCAACTAGCCACGATTACTATTCAAGTCTCTTATCGCTGGAACTTGGTCGCTGATCGCGACTCTTCAGTCCTTTTTGCGAGTATGACGTCTTCATCGCTCTATTTGCAGCTTCCTGGGGGGATAGCGATGAAGAGAGCGCATGCAGCTTTCCGAAGAGATAAAGATGGATAGAGAGCATGCAGCTAGCCGAAGGGATAGAGATGGATAGAGAGCATGCAACTAGCCGAAGGGATAGAGATAGAGAACGGCGTTGACTCCCCCCATGACGTGCAGGCTCCGTCTGCTACATGTGTTGAATGTGACGGCCTACTCATGTCGAGTGCCGATCGCCTGTCAAGGTGTCACTGCCCCCTCCCCTCCCCCCTCAACCCGTTAGTGGGGGGGGGGGGGGGGGGGCTGCAGCCCGACGCTAGCCTCGCGCCCAGCCCTCACTGCGACACGGTGCGTCACAGTGCTCACAGTGCGCAGGCGCCGTTACCCCGCCCCCCGCCGCCACGCCCGGCCAC
Source organism: Odontothrips loti (assembly GCA_038380765.1). Classification (NCBI taxonomy): domain Eukaryota; kingdom Metazoa; phylum Arthropoda; class Insecta; order Thysanoptera; family Thripidae; genus Odontothrips; species Odontothrips loti. The sequence continues at coordinate 25,829,743 of CM076243.1, forward strand.
GCCCTGTCAGCCCCACCGCGCCCGCTAGCGCCCGCTGCTAGCGCCCGCTTCCGCCCGCTTCTGCCCGCTTCCGCCCGCTTCCGCCCGCTAGCGCCCGCTAGCGCCCGCCCAGCCTCTGCGCACAGACCGTACCACTCGGCACCGGCTCGGCACTCCCATCCCGGCCCGCCCGGCCCGCCGGGTGCGCGAGGCGAGCCATTCAAACGCCCAACCCCGCAGGCTGCACCCCGCCGGGCTGAAAGGCAAGGGGCGTTCACGAAATACGTAACGCCCGCCGATGGGTGACAGTGTCATAATCAAACAGTCCACGCCATCCGCGCTCTCCCGACAGCGCAAAAAAAGCATTCCAGTCGATAACCCGCGCTCGAGCGCCCCGACGTTCGGGCGGAATGCTTTATGGGAGACGTCTCAGCCTTGGAGACGGCGTTATGGCTTGATTTATGCACCCCCCCCCCTTCGAGGCCCCCGTTAACATGTACCCGGTCGCATTCGTCCCCTGGACGCGCAGCATGCACCGTGGGGGAGGCTCGGCGGCTCGGCCGGCCCGTCAGGCCGGGGCCCTGAGGCCACTGTGAGTTGGAGGTGGAGGAGGGTGGGCGGGCAGGCAAACAGACAGACAGGCAGGCAGACAGTATGAAAGGAGAACAAGGAGAAGGGATGGAGCACCAGCAACGGAAACTGGAAAACGAGCAGGGACGGAAAGGGAAGGAAGGGAAGATGATGACATGCCAGAGAGAGACAGACAGAGACAGAGAGACAGCTAGGCAGAGACAGATAGAGAGGGAGAGAGAGGGTGGAGAGTGTAGTGGGCCATGAGCACAATGCAACAGCGGCCTCGGATGCACGGGGGCGGGCCGGAGGCTGGTGGGGCCGGGGGCTGGTGGGGCCGGGGGCTGGTGGGGCCGGGGGCTGGTGGGGCCGGGGGCCGGGGGCTGGTGGGGCCGGGGGCTGGTGGGGCCGGGGGCTGGTGGGGCCGGGGGCTGGTGGGGCCGGGGGCTGGTGGGGCTGGTGGGGCCGGGGGGGCTGGTGGGGCTGGCCCCGGGGGCTGGGGCCGGGGGCTGGTGGGGCCGGGGGCTGGTGGGGCCGGGGGCACTGGTGGGGCCGGGGGCTGGGGGGGGCTGCGGTGGGGCCGGGGGCTGGGGGGCCGGGGGCATCATCTGGACTCGTCCTCCCATCCCCGTCGGACGGCAGCGCGTCGCGGCGTCTGGATCGGAGCCAGCTGGCAGACGGGCCGCCGGACAGACGGACACGGTCGTGGCGTGGGCCAGCTGGGGCTGGGCTGGGCGTGGCTGGGCCGACGGCAGCTGGATGACGCACCGACAGACTGCAGCCGCGCATGCCGCATGCCGCTGCAGCACCCGGCCCGAGGACTCGGCCGAGAGCGCCCGCGGGGTAGGCCCGCCCGCCGGCCGTGGCTGCGGAGCTGGCTGCCTACCCTGCAGTTCGCAGGCGCTTCTCGCTTCACCGCGGGCTGAGGAGCACCACGCCCAACCTCTGCGACAGGAATCCGCGACAGGCGGACTGGAAGCCACTGGGTCTGTCCGGGAGCTGGGGCCGCCCGGAGCCGCCCGGAGCCGCCCGGAGCCGAGCACTCTCGCCAAGGAATAAAAATAAATGAGCCGCCCGAGACGGGAGCTGCCTGCCCCGCTCCGCCCCGCTCCGCCCCGCTCCGCCCCGCTCCGCCCCGCTCCGCCCCGCCCCGCCGGCGGAGCCCCGCGACAGCCAACGACGCTTTCATCTGGTCGGCGGCTCCAAAAAACACACCGTTAAAACGTCTTATTCTTCGGCTCACCCTTTTTTTTTACTCCCGTCTCCTCCTCCTTTTTCTTGCCACGCCGAGAAGAGAAAAACATTTTCTCGCCGCCGTTAGCGTGCGATAGCGGGAGAATCCCCCCGGTGACCAGGGCTCCGTCACGGTGGGCGGCGGTTAGCGCAGCCTGGTTGAACAGGAGCACCAACTCATGTTTCCTCCTGACGGGTCCCGATACGTTTGAGTAGGACTTGCTCCGGGCATCCACTGATCCGCCCCACCTTTTCGAACCGTGCAGTGCAGGTGAGTTAGAGCACAGAGGGAAGGCGATGATGAAACCCGATTGCACTTGTTCGCGGAGCGAGCGGGCGGGCGTTAGCGAACCGCGAGGCGGAGCGCTATCAGCGACCGAATTTTTTTTTGTCCGTTCGTCACCTGCTGACGCCCAGCCAGCGGTCAGCCTGCGTGGTCAGCAGTAGGATCAGTAGGATCAGCCTTTAATGGTCGGGGGCATACGGTCCCAAGGGCTGGTGTGCCCCCAAGAAGGCGGTCCGAAACGTTTCCCGAAAGTTTCCGAAACGTTCCCGAACGTTAGTTATGCAACATTTCTAACTGGTAATTCAACTGAGTTGGCTGGGCCGAGCCCAGCAGGCACCGGGACTTATGTAGTCCGAGCCACGGGACTGTGTGCCCCCCGGCTGACCGCCTCACCGCACCCCACACAGTCCCTAAGGCTGGTGTGCCCTCAGTTGGCGTCACGTGTTTCGAAGTGGTAGTTTTAGTCCTCTAGGGGGTTCAAAATTCGCGTCGCTCGCTCGCTTGATTGTAATTAATCAATAAATATTCAAGAATTTATTATGCTACAATAACAATATTTCAGTTATTAGTTTCAATCATCGCGTATAAGGAACGTCACAGCTGTTATGCACCCATAAGGCGGTGAGCAGGGGGCACACAGTCCCTAGGGCTGGTGTCGGCTGGTGTGCCCCCAATGAGGCGGTCGGCAGGGGGGCACACGGTCCCTAGGCGAGGGGTGCAACACATGGCAAAGTCACTGTACACCTAACGGAATCACGTCCAGTCCCTGCCCAATCATTCTAATTACCAGACACCGAAAAGATTCCGAAAAAAAAATTCAGCGAGAAAAAAAGCCTGATGGCATGTTTGACCGCTGTTTACAAAACCTATGTCGTCCCGGCTTCCGCCAGGACCCTGCCTTCAACTTCGGTGATCTTACGGGAACCGGTGCTTTACGGCTGCTAGTTGGCCCCGGGACACAGCACTAGAACCCGCTACCCGGCTTGCGCCGGACGGATCTCCCGGCAACCCCTAGCCCGCGCCAATGCGCGAGGCCCCCTCCGCTAACCACGGCCTCCGGGACTCCATCATACTGTAGTGCCCTTCAACCGCAGTCTGGTTTGGCCCCATTAATCATGGGAGTCCGCCCCTGCGAAGATTTGGAGGACATAGGTTCCCTTCGTACACGGCCGAAGCCGCTGTACTCTACTCGCTACGTACCGAGTAGCGGCATGTCCGCACCTGCCAGATTCAGAGAGAGGAAAACAGAAGCTTCGAACCCTAGAAGCTCCCGTACATCCCCCGAGTCTCCCCCCGGGATTGCTCCCGAGGCACAGAACGCCCCCCCGGGCGGGACCCTCGAATCTAGGGAATCGAACCCTAGACCCTCGGGACCGGGGGTTTGTGCCGGCGGCGCCTTAGCCCGCACGGTCGCTTGGACAGCCATACCTACGTCACGTTCGGAAGTATATTTTAGGCACTGTCCGCCAAGCTGTGTCACAAGAAAAAGTTGAGCGGCCGGCAAGATTTGAACCGCGGACCTGTCGGCTTCCGACCGGTCCTCTAACCCATGCGGCTACCGAGCCACGGTGATGTCCGCTGCGCTCCCGGCAATCTAGCTCCACAGAGTAGAGCTGAAAATCCAGAAAAAATTTGGAGGCGTTGGCAAGAGTTGATCCCGGGACACCGTCCGTTAGAAAACAGCGCCTCAACCGGTACGGCTACAGCTACTGCTACACTACAGAAAGCTTCGGGCCAAAGCACGTTGTGGCACGGTAGCCGCATAGTTAGTGGACCGGTCGGATAAACCGACAGGCAGGGTTCCGTGACTAAACCGTAACGTCAAAATGTTCAACTCTTAAATTTTTTGTCTTTGAGAAATTACGTTATGTTATTTATTTTATGACAATTGCCGGAGCTATTAACGTTAATGTTAATAACATTAACATTTGCTTCCTAGTACGTTATTACGCTCCTCGTGATGGATATTCACGTTAAAAGAAAATCGTGTCCTTTGCCTTGGCCTCTAGGACCGGCCAGGCGAGTGTCCGCACAAGGTGTTTCACAAGAAAAAGTTAGGCGACCGGCAAGAGTTGAACTTTCTGTCGGTTTCAGCCGTCAGGTCCGTGGTTCCAACTAGTGGATTCACAACGTAGCCTTTGGCCCGAAGCTTAACAACGTACTAGCAGTAGCTGTAGCCGTACCGGTTGAGGCGCTGTAACGTTAATGTCCCGGGATCAACTCTTGCCAACGCCTCCAAATTTTTTCTGGATTTTCAGCTCTACTAGCTAGATTGCCGGGAGCGCAGCGGACATCACCGTGGCTCGGTAGCCGCATGGGTTAGAGGACCGGTCGGAAGCCGACAGGTCCGCGGTTCAAATCTTGCCGGCCGCTCAACTTTTTCTTGTGACACAGCTTGGCGGACAGTGCCTAAAATATACTTCCAAACGTGACGTAGGTATGGCTGTCCAAGCGACCGTGCGGGCTAAGGCGCCGCCGGCACAAACCCCCGGTCCCGAGGGTCTAGGGTTCGATTCCCTAGATTCGAGGGTCCCGCCCGGGGGGGCGTTCTGTGCCTCGGGAGCAATCCCGGGGGAGACTCGGGGATGTACGGGAGCTTCTAGGGTTCGAAGCTTCTGTTTTCCTCTCTCTGAATCTGGCAGGTGCGGACATGCCGCTACTCGGTACGTAGCGAGTAGAGTACAGCGGCTTCGGCCGTGTACGAAGGGAACCTATGTCCTCCAAATCTTCGCAGGGGCGGACTCCCATGATTAATGGGGCCAAACCAGACTGCGGTTGAAGGGCACTACAGTATGATGGAGTCCCGGAGGCCGTGGTTAGCGGAGGGGGCCTCGCGCATTGGCGCGGGCTAGGGGTTGCCGGGAGATCCGTCCGGCGCAAGCCGGGTAGCGGGTTCTAGTGCTGTGTCCCGGGGCCAACTAGCAGCCGTAAAGCACCGGTTCCCGTAAGATCACCGAAGTTGAAGGCAGGGGTCCTGGCGGAAGCCGGGACGACATAGGTTTTGTAAACAGCGGTCAAACATCCCATCAGGCTTTTTTTCTCGCTGAATTTTTTTTTCGGAATCTTTTCGGTGTCTGGTTATTAGAATGATTGGGCAGGGACTGGACGTGATTCCGTTAGGTGTACAGTGACTTTGCCATGTGTTGCACCCCTCGCCGAGGGACCGTGTGCCCCCCCTGCCGACCGCCTCATTGGGGGCACACCAGCCGACACCAGCCCTAGGGACTGTGTGCCCCCTGCTCACCGCCTTATGGGTGCATAACAGCTGTGACGTTCCTTATACGCGATGATTGAAACTAATAACTGAAATATTGTTATTGTAGCATAATAAATTCTTGAATATTTATTGATTAATTACAATCAAGCGAGCGAGCGACGCGAATTTTGAACCCCCTAGAGGACTAAAACTACCACTACGAAACACGTGACACAAATTCGCCCGCGATTGGCCTTTGGGCAGCCTAGTTACTTATCGTCTCGCAACACACTTCTGCTGACAGGGTTGGGCCTAGTCGCCGGCCACCCCGGGCGGTGCCTGGTGGCGGCGGCATGGCGGCTGCCGACAGTCGGCGGCACAGCGGCACGCGGCAGCACGCACACCCCGAGGCACTCTTCTCCATGCCGCTCGCCTGCCGATAATATGCAGGCATCATCTGCAGGTCCGGCAACATTCCCAATTTATTGCGGCAAAACCCGCAAGGCGGCGGGGTGCGGGGCGGGCTGGCCCCGGCTCCCAGCCCCCAGCCCCCGGCCCCCGGCCCCCGGCCCCGGCCCCCGCCCCCGGGCCCCCGGCCCCCGGCCCCCCCCCCCGGCCCCGGCCCCCGGCCCCGGCCCCGGCCCCGGCCCCGGCCCCGGCCCCGGCCCCGGCCCCGGCCCCGGCCCCCGGCCCCCGGCCCCGGCCCCGGCCCCCGGGGCCCCCCCCGGCCCCCGGCCCCCGGCCCCCGGCCCCCGGTCCCCGGCCCCCGGCTCGGTCCCCGCCCCCGGGCACGCCACGACACATTTCCCAGGCACGCCCTTGGTTTGCCGCCGCCGCTTTGCCGCCCTTCATTCGAAACGAGTGAGACGCCGCGCCTTGCCGGCGGTTGCCCGGACCGGGCCGGATGGTGCGGTGCATAACGAGCGGCCGCCGCACGCGATGCACAACACGATAGTCCCGGTGGGCGCGGCCCATCCACACAAGGCCGTGAAGTGGGACGGGACACCGCCGTGGGGGGCGAGGGCATTGGTGGAGGCCTTGCGGAGGCTTGGTTAAGCCTGGCGGAGGCTTGGTGGAGGACTGGCGGTGGCGGAGGCTTGGCGGAGGACTGGCGGTGGCGGAGGCTTGGTTGGCCTTGCGGAGGCTTGGTTAAGCCTGGCGGAGGCTTGGTGGAGGACTGGCGGTGGCGGAGGCTTGGTTAAGCCTGGCGGAGGCTTGGCGGAGGCCTGGTGGAGGCTTAGTGGAGGCCTGGCGGAGGCCGAACACTGGCTGAGCCTTCATGTCGTGTGGGCGGGTACAGGCCGTCTGTGGTGAACGCACGGTGAACACGCAGCCAACACGCAGCGAACACAACAGAGCGCTGCATCGTCTTAACACGGATACGTCTGCCGTCGACCTTTCCCACTTTGCGTATCGACAGGTCCTCAGGTCTATAGAGAGAGCGCCTGCGAGCGCGGGGCATCATTCGTGACATCGCCGCTATATCTGAGTCCCAGACACTTACCCAGACCCGGGGGCCAGCGGGCTGCGGACTGCAGCGGCTGGGATTGGATAGGTCCGACGCCAAAAGGCGCGCGTAAGTCAGATATTACAGCAGTTGTGCTCCCCCGCCGCCCCCGCCGCCCCCGCCGCCCCTTGACCCCTGTGATGTGACCTATCACTGCGCCACTGCCGGCCGCCGCTCACCAAACCCTCCTCCCCCTCCCCCCTTTCTGCTGCCCCCTATTCCCTTCTTGTCTGCGATGCCAGAGGAAGGAAACCGCTTGCCACTGGAAATTGGGGGCCCAGGCCGTCGGAGCGTACACACATGTGCACTCACACGCACACACACACACACACACACTCACACACACACACACACGCACACACACACACACACACACACACACACACACACACACTGCTGCGGCCGGGCCGCCGCCTCCTTGGGCCCGGCTCTATGACGGCTGCGTGGGTCTAGGCGGCCCGAGACCCGAGGGGCGGCCACCGGCGGCGCCGAACCAGACACGATAACGGGTCCCGGAGGCCTTGCCGGCGGCCCCGGCGGCCCCGGCCGAGTGTAATATCGTACACCCCCGTCAAACACGCACACACGCACACACACGGTACGTATCACACTACACACCACGCTGACACACTCACACAGAAGCTTGTACACACATATACACATGATGTTAAGAGCAAATTGAATTCGAGTTGTGAGGTCTGGCAAGAGGGCACACATACACAAGATCCGATACAGTACGACCCGAGCCTGTCCCAGCCGAGGGAAGGAGGGGGAAGGGGGAGAGGGAGGGGGGGGGGGGGGAGAGAGAGGGGAGGGGGGGGAGAGAGGAGGGGAAGGGGGGAGAGAGAGGGGGGAGAGAGAGGAGGGGGGGGGAGAGAGAGGGGGAAGGGGGGAGAGAGAGAGGGGGGAGGAGGGAGAGAGAGCGAAGCCAGGCCGGAAAGGAGAATGTGAGGGAGAGGGGTATAGAGAACAGCAGCCCGGCCGTGTCTGCAAAAGACCGCAGGGAATGTCGCGAAACTCGGCTCGAATCGGAGGAACGCCAAACCGGCAACTGGCAACGAACTATGCGGCGGCGGTGGCGGCAGAGGGCTGTCCACATAAGCTCGCTAAACACGACCTCCCGCCCCCGCCCCCGCCCCCGCCGCTGTCTGACAGAGTCGAGCAGGAAAAATAACGAAAGCCCCCACCCCTCCCCTACCACACACACGGGCACGGGCCATCCAACGACCCTGATCCACCTCAGTAAAGAGCAGCGCGCGGCCAACTAATATTGTTTGGTATCTCATCCGAGGAGGCGGTGGCGGCGGTGGCGGTGGTGGCGGTGGCGGCGGTGGCGGCGGTAGTTGCGGCAGCGGCTGCTGCAGTCTGCTTTTAAGGAGATTACAGGCGTGGCGTGGCGAGGCGTGGCGAGGCGTGGCAAGGCGCGTGGCGTGCTCCGGTCTGTCTGCTGGGGGGTCGATACTTGACGATGGAACACAACACAGAGCCTTTTGCCTTTCCGACGGACACAACGGACGCTGAGGAGAGGCGAGGCGAGGCGGGGGGTGCCTGGTCACGCTGTTTGAGAGCGGCCCGAGAGGTCCTAGTTTGTCGTTATGTCAGTGACCGCCCCCGGCCGCCCCCGGTCGCCCCCGGCCGCCCCGCTCAGAGCTGCCTGCCGCTGCCTGCGCGGTGCAGCGGTTTGGAACCTCTGCATTGTCCCACTGACCGGCGGGGCCCGGTCCTCGTCTCCCCCCCCCCCTCCCCTCAGCCTGCCCCATGCGCCCCCCCCCCCCCCCCGGTTCCGTTTCCGGACTTGATGTACGCTGAGCGTGGCGGACCATGACTTCTTCTCCATCCCTTTCAGAGCGCCGCGCGCCACTATAATTCTCCTGTCTTTTGAAAACGTGAAGGAGTGAAGGAAGCGGGGGCTATTGCTCCCTCCCCCTCTCCCTAGCAGACACACACACACACACACACACACACACATATTAATTGGACTAATCTATCCCCTCAAAAGGAATGGTGTTCTTTGTAGGAAAGCCCCCTGTCCGGGTTGCCTACCCTTCTCCGCCCACCTCCGCCCGTCATCCGGCGTTTCAATTTGCAATACTCTCATTGCAAAACTTTGCAATACAAATGTTTTTGGGTGACGCATAGAGTGTGGGGCATTTTAGTGGCGATAGCATAGATTGCCGTCAGCGCTCCGACAATGTGGTCGCTTGACTTTTGATAGATGTGATGAGAGATACACGGAAGTTCTCTCGGTACCCACACAAACCCGGCGTCTATGTGGGGGCGCTGCGGGCGCTGACGGATGGACCCTGGACGCAAACAGAGCCTGTTGCTAACTTCTATAAGTTGGCCGGGACCCGCGCCGGCGAGTCCGTCGCGTCGCGCCATATCGAGTCTGCCCCCCCCCCCCCCTCCCCACCTCCTCTCTCTGCCGCCGGTATCCTGGGGGCTAAAGGGGGGGGGGGGCTGCGGTGCGGTGCGGCATGCGACACGTGGGAACCCCTGCATGTGGCACCCCTTACCCCCCCCCCCCCCCCCCTCTCCATCCCTGGCAGGGCTAACGGACCGTGCTGCTGGGGTCACTTGAGAATGCAATGCAGAAATCGAACCGCAAATAGCTGGTTCGCCATTGCGGGGTCGTGTGTGGCTGCTGGTAGCTGCTGGCCAGTCGGGGGGGGGGGGGGGGGGGGGGGGAGGAGACAGTGCATCTAGCCTGCAGGTGCTGCGGGCGACAGTGGGCACCACGCACCCACACAGATGAGTTGTGGCTCTGTTCTCGTGCTAGATGATGCTGCCTAAATATTTCCTCGCGCGCAACACGCACACACACACACACGGGCGTGCGTTGCTCGTGTCGGTGTGCAAGTTCCCCAGGGAACACAGCAGAGGGCTTGATCCCTCACAGGGAATCTGTAATGAGCTGGGACAGGAGGGGGCGTGGCCGGGGCTCTATGCCCACCAGCCCCAATGGAACCGACTCAAATGGGGAACGGAGAGGATCAACAAACCCTGCCGGCTGGTCAATTGTTCATTTTAAATCGAATCGAATCGAGGCCGCGGCAGCCTCAAGAAGAGTGCGGTAAATGTTCCTCGTCGCCCTAAGCGATGCTTCAATTGCTCCCATTTTACAAGCGGAAGCGGCCGCCGGGGAGATATCAGCGACGCCGTTATCGACAACTTTGATGAAAATCGCTGAACTTACAGGGGGTGGGGTGGGGGGGGGGGCCTCACTGGCCACCTTCCAGCCAGCTCCAGCTCCAGCCCTGCTGGTAGCCGAGGGCACGCCAGGACACACAGTGGGCCCAGTGGGGGTCTGCGGTCTGCGGCAGTCGGGCGGAAAAACTCTTATACGCCCTATCATATCGTGACCTAAAATATAACCTAAAATAAAATAAGAAAAATAATAGATCAGGAAGATTAAGGATTTACAGAAACGAATTCAAGTCTATATAAATTCACTGTAAGCGAAAGAGTAATGATCATCATTCAATGCAAAATCATCACTTTTTTGTGATCGCTACCGTACTCAAATGTGTACTTGATGACGTTCATATGAAACGAATGATAAACCATCATCGTAGTGAAAATAATGATGATGATCATTGTTTCATTTACTGTGTCCTGAAATGATATTGATTGGAGCTCTTTCTGGTAAGACACATTTAGCCATCTCAAAATTAATTTTTCAGAACAGTTTAGCGGTTCTGTAAGTGTTGTGCAAAACTATACTGAGCAGCCGCCGTTATTCATGGAAAACCCTTTCCCTTCTCCCCTTTATTGCCCCGGAGTCCGGAGGTACGAGGCGACATGGCAGACCAAAAGATGAGATCGGCGACTCGAAATGGATTCCCTGCGCCCGCCGGGGCCTGGGCCGGGGACCCGGAGCCGGGGGCCGCGGGCTGGCTGATGCAAGGAGCCGAGCAGCCCACGCCAGTCCTCCCCTCCAGCCCGAGGCCCGAGGCTCTCTGCTCCCTGCGCCCGCACCCGGAGGCCACCGGAGGCCCGGACCTGGCCCTGGCCCTGTTTCGGGTCCTCCTTGGCGCCCAGATATTCGTGATGCCAAGGTCACAAATTCATGGAGTGAAATCACGCGACGTTCTGTCGGGCTGGATGGCTGGGGGGCTGGATGGCTGGGGGGCTGGATGGCTGGTGGGCTGGAGGGCTGGAGGGCTGGGGGGCTGGGGGCTGGAGGGGGGGGCTGGAGGGCAGGTGGGCTGGAGGGCTGGGGGGCTGGGGGCTGGGGGCTGGAGGGCTGGGGGCTGGAGGGCAGGGGGGCTGGATGGCTGGGGGCTGGAGGCTGGGGGCTGGAGGGCTGGGGGCTGGAGGGCAGGTGGGCTGGAGGGCTGGGGGGCTGGAGGGCAGGTGGGCTGGAGGGCTGGGGGGCTGGAGGGCAGGTGGGCTGGAGGGCTGGGGGCTGGAGGGCAGGTGGGCTGGAGGGCAGGTGGGCTGGAGGGCAGGTGGGCTGGAGGGCTGGGGGCTGGAGGGCAGGTGGGCTGGAGGGCAGGTGGGCTGGAGGGCAGGTGGGCTGGAAGGGTGGAAGGCTGGAGTAGGAGGCTGGATTCCTTCGACGGCCCTCGACGCGTTTTTGAGGACAGCGCCCCATCGAAGGCCCAATGAGCGCCCAATAAACATTGTTCAGAACGCAGACGTACCGGCCGTTTCACGATAAAATCAGCTTTTGGCGGGCTCTGTGGCAAACGTGCTTAGTGTGTGAGCCCCCATCGAGGCGCCCAGGGAAGTCAACCCCCTCCCCCCCCCCCCCCTTCCTCCTGTCGTGTTGAGGCGGGCCCCGAGGAAAAGTTGGATTGACATTCATATTCCGCCTGGAATTACTCCATCAGAGTTCAACGAGGATTACTTTGGCGAGTTGTTAATTTAGATACCCTGGCCTCTCCTACCCACCGCACCCACGTCCCTCCCATTTCTGGAGTAACTTTTCCTTGCGCAGGCAGATAAGGTCGAGGAGGGGGGGGGGATTGTACTGGAACAGAATTCATCGCATTACGGCGCGGACGTGGGTTTGGTGTGTTAGTGTCACCCGGTCCGTAACCAAAACCATCTGAGGAAAAGTTTCCAAACCTGATCGGGCCGGGGGCAGCCGCACGGTAGGCAGTTTGTCAGAACTATGTTTGATGGAGAGTGGAATCTGCCAGCACCCTCCACAACCGTGCCGCCCCTGCGATACTGTGGTCTAGTAATGTTTACATGGAGTTTGGAAGTTGTTTCCAGAATTTTCTAGCGATTCTTCGAGGTTCCCGATTGCCCCCGCCGAGCAGCGCTGTAGCTTATTGCGGGGTCAATATTTCCGCAGATTTTCGGAAACATTTCGTATGAATATTATTCCACCCTCTTTTGTCTGTGAAAATTTTCTTTTGGAAAACTTTCAACGACTACCGACCCCTCCGCCCCTCCCTCTCCCCGCCTGTCGCCGGCTGTCTTCTTGTCCTCGCGCTTTCCCGGACAAAATTGGCACGCGGATGTTTTCCCCCCTAACGAGCTATTACGGGGAGGAGGCTGGCAGCGCTGGCTGCGCCGGGAGGGGGGAGGGGCCGAAGGGAGGGGGGTGGGGGGGGGGGGGGAGGGGAGTTCTGCCGGCCACGACACGCGGCCTTCACAGCAGAAATCGAAAACGTAGGCTTCATAGGACTCTTTACATATGCTACCAACCCACAACAAGCCTTGTTCATTCGTGCAATTTTTCAAACGTACATATTTTTTTTTTAAGTTTAAGGAGTTCTAAACGATGCCTCGCTCTACCGCGGGTAAGAGCCAGTTAAGCAGTCCGACACTGTCCGCCTTGGCTGCGTTCATCTTCCGTCCCCCAGCCGGCACGTCCCGTACGCCCCCGGCCGCCCCCGGCCGCCCCCGGCCGGCCCCGACCGCCCCCGGCCGCCCCGGCCGCCCCCGGCCGCCCCTGGCCCCCCCGGCCGCCCCCGGCCCCCTGCCCCCCGGCCGCCCCCGGCCGCCCCCGGCCGCCCCCGGCCGCCCCGGCCGCCCCCCGCTGCCCCCGGCACGCCGAGTTTACCGCATCAGTGGAGCACGCTCTCCGTTCGCACCCAAAGGCCGTTTGGCTGTGTGTCTCCGTTTGATCTCAAAGTTCAAGTTTAATTGACGAAAAATTACGTCCGTTATCGGGCACAGAAGGGAGAGGTGGCGGCGCCGGGCCCGCTTGGCTCAACGCGCCGCTCCGTCCCATTCGGCTGTGCACGCAAAAAAATGCCAGGGTGCTAAAATTCTAGCAAGGGTGCAATATTTTTTAGGAGAATAGACTCAGCTAGATTCTTTGCTGTAGTGCTAAATTGGATTTGCAAAACCTATTTAGCAGGTTCAGGTCAAGGAATTAGCACCCGCGCTAAAAATTTAGGTAACTACATGTCTTTCGTCAAAATTTGATTTCTACTCAAAAAATGAGGTGTCACCAGCTTGCTCCGTTTCCCGCAGCTACCGAGTAGCCACAGTTCATTCCCAACTATAGTTCAAGCCGTCTAACAGTATCAACTGATACCGCGCTGGGAAAACTGGTGACGCTTCGACCGGAGTCGAACCCGGATCATTATCCAGCACGGAAGCCACTGAGCCACCGAGACAACTACATGCGGGAGGGTCAGCCTCTCATACCATGCGAGGGCCCGGACTAGCTGCGCTGCGTCTTATTGGTGCAGATCGAGTCTTTACCGGTGCTCCCGAGGTTTGCAAGGAGGCTAATCTGACTTGCTATTGATTCGCTAGCACCAAAGCTAAATTAATTAGCTGAACAGGACCAGCTCGTTTTGAACACAGCTAAATTCAAAATAGGACTTTAGCTAATGCGAAGGCGACCTCGGCAAAATGGCACAGTAAAACAGTTAACAATTTTGACCCATAGCTAAACCCATGCCAGCGAAAAAAAATTAGCACCGGTCTGACTTTATTTCTTTTGCGTGTGCAGCGCGGGCGCGGAGTTAGTCCGTTCACTGCGACACCGAGTGGATTTTGGTAAACATTACGGGTGTCAACGCGGTATCCCGTGGCACTACGCAGGTGTATTACGCTAACATTACAGTTATAACCCATGCACATTTCGCTGGTAAATTACGCGGTTTCAAAGAGGGCCTCCAGCACAAACGTACTACAAACGCGAGTGAATCCCCTTAAACAGAACCGTTTCCTGGGGGTCGGGACGCAATAATGTGTTCTTCTCCTTGGGCACGGCGCCCGGCGCCCCGCAGTGGGGTTTTGGCAGGTGAGACCATTCTCAGGCAACATAGGGGCCGTTGGGCCGTCGGCACCCCGACGGGGGCGGTCTGCTTAATGGGTGCGAGTGAGACAGAGCGGGCTGGGTGCCACTGCCCGGGCACCGCGGCACCGCGGCACCGCCGGGCAGGGCGCTGCTGCGCTATGTGGAGAAGAGCCGGCGATTGATTTTCCGATCATGTGCCGTGACAGTTGGCAGTGAGCGGCCGCGGCCGGCTCGGTCCCACCGCACAGCCCGCACAGCCGCCTACACGGAACCAACAAACACAGACAAGCAGCATTTTGAAGGAGCATACAACTGGAAAGCCAGAACTGAGGAACATCACTTCAGGCACACTCTCAAAAAAATATGCCTGAATCATGCATAATATGCCTGTTTCATAGCAGATTTTATGCCTGAACCTCAAAATCTTCCCCGAGCATAATATGCTCGAAACGAGCATAACATACTCGAAACAAGAATTTCGTAGTGGCTATGCAGCTATGCCTGAATCAAGACATGCCATGGATGCCCGATTCAGGCATCAGTCTACATGCCTAACTCAGACATCAGATTGTGCCGAATCGTATGCCTGTATCGGGCACAGTGATAAGTGGCACAAGTATCCTGCTGCTGAATTGGGGAAAGTTACCCAGGATTTCAGGGTAGGCATCAAATTTGCGCTGATTCAAGCATACTTTTTTGAGAGTGCAGCGAAGAGATTGTTGGCTCAACTATACTTGAACTGATAACTGCCAAAACCGCGTTCCTTGTCAGAGGTTTGCGTTTGGACAACTAACCAACTATTTCCTCCGTGTAGGAAAAAAATGGGAACAGTAGAGAGGGTGGAGGAAGGGAAGTTAAACCGGTTGGCCACCGACAAGGCTTACTTGTTCACGCGCAGTCAAGAACATTTTTCTTGGACCTTGGTTTTTACAATAGTCGGAGTTGATCAAATGAAGTTTACTTGGCGTAAAACTGACGCCCTATTCGCTGCACGCCAAAAAAGAAATCCGTACCCCGTATGAAAACTTAATTGCCTTTTCCAAGCACTAATAGCAGTGCGCCTTCCCCGGATGTGCTCTCGGGGCGTATACAGGATTGGAAGCCAGGATCGGCCGGGCTTTCCTTATGGTTTCTCGCCGACCGCCCCGAATAAGGGGGCGACCACGGCGCCCCGCGGGAGAATGGAAATAAAACCCTGGTGGAGGCGACGTAATTGGTCGGCCTTGAAGCCTTGGCTCGGCGCGGGTTCAAGTGCTCGACTGCGAATGAGCTCCAGCTGTCATTACAAACATTGCTTACAACGCATCTCTCACACTCACGCAAACTTTCCCGCCCTGTCGGTTCTGTGCCCTTGACCACCGGCAGCGGTGCGTATGCGGTATGGGGTGGGTGACGGCGTTAGGGGCGCTCCAGTCCGCTCCAGTCCTCAGCTGCCCCCTGTAGGTGCCTGCGGCCTGCGGCCTACGGGGTGCCGCTCCTCCATCGCTGTCTGCCCAGGGAGCTGGAAAATGGGGCGCCGTTGAGGCGAACGGAGTGGCGTAGGCGTCGGCCGTGGCCGGCCGTAGCGCGCCGCTGCCGCTGCCGCTGCCGCTGCCGCTGCCGCTGCCGCTGCCGCTGCCGCTGCCGCTGCCGCTGCCGCTGCCGCTGCCGCTGCCGCTGCCGCTGCCGCTGCCGCTGCAGCTGCCGCTGCCGCTGCAGCGCAGCCGCAGCTGCAGCTGCGGCTGTGGTTGCAGTGGGTTTGGGCGGCTGGACGATGGTGGCATCCTGGCACGGCTCTTCCAAGGGCTATTCGCACGGCACCACGGGCTTCTCTCTCTGCAAATAATGCTCAGACGAGGGCGCCTAGCGAGGAACAGGAGAAGGAGCAGAGCAGGTTTTACGCATTTGGAATCCGGTCACTGTCCCGTGCGGTGAACCGTGCACTACTCGGAGAGGGGGAGAGGAGCTCGGGGAGGGGGCTGTCCTTGTCAAGAGGGGGTCTAGCGCTGGTCGTTGACCACGCCCCCACCCCCACCCCCACCCCCAGGAGGTAGCCAAGAGAGTCTCCAGTCTCCATCCCCCCACCCCAATCTGGATTATGAGCAGCGCATGGCTGAGAGAATGAGCATAGCTGACGGGATGAGACTTCATGATGCTCCCCCCTCCCCCCCCCCTCCCCTGTGCGTGACTCGTCTTGGCGTCGCCGGCCACCGCAAAGCTAGCAGCATTATCGCGGCAGTTCCCGCAGCAGCCGTCCGAGGCCGTGGCCGTGGCCAGCCGGGCCGCAGCCTCAGATTCTGAAAGTCATGACCGCTAACCAGTGTTGGGCGATGAAGGTTTTTTTTTAAAACTTGGCCTTCACACTCAAAAGTTGAGACCAGAGTTTGTTTCACAGTGGCGCCAGGAATACAAAAATAGGCTCACATGACCTTTCCAGGGAGTGGGTGGTGGTGCTAGGCAATCGTGCCCCCCCCCCCTCCCCTACCTAAATCTCCCACATTTTCTACCAGAAGAGGTCATTTCGGTTGCAGTATGTTTCAACC
Source organism: Odontothrips loti (assembly GCA_038380765.1). Lineage (NCBI taxonomy): Eukaryota > Metazoa > Arthropoda > Insecta > Thysanoptera > Thripidae > Odontothrips > Odontothrips loti. The sequence goes on from CM076243.1 coordinate 25,846,249, forward strand.
AACCCCTGACAAACCCGTCCCTTCCGTCAACTTCGGTGCCAGTTCCGCTGGACAGGGGGACTTGACCAGCTTGGCCTGCCGGCGGCGTTTGCGGGGGCCTTCGGCCCCCGCCTCAAGTCTCCCTAGAAGTGACCAATAGCAGATGTATTTGTTACGATTAAAATCGTTAACCTGAGCCCGTCCCTGTGCGCGCCGCGATGGTAATGGTGAGCGCGTGACGGCCAACCCTAACCTCAAAAAACAAAAACAGACAAATTTTCATTAATCAAAAATGCGATACAAATCGAAAATTGTTGCCACCGTACGTGATTCTACGTTAAAAAAAGTAGTTTATCCTCAAAATTTGAAGTTTTTCTGTCAACGATAAGTCGGCGTACACACGTCCGCCCGAACAAACATGCGGCATCAGACTGTAAGCCCGGCTCCTGCCGTTTCCAAAGAAATGTGTCGGGACGGGCTAAAAAAGGGGGTACATTACCTTTTAGAGTTACCATATTCATCGATCCCCATACCCAAAGAACGAGCCTGTTCCCATGCCCCAGCCTTCTCCATGCCTGTCGCCACCCGGGAGCCAGGCTGCGCCTACCCAGGTTTTCAACCTTCAATGTATGGCCGAGTGTCCAAACCGGTGATGATCTTTGTGTGGTCACCCCCCCCCCCCCGCCCCGCCCCGCCCGGTTACGGCCCGAGCGTGCAGCATTAATATCCCGGCACAATGCGCGCGCCGCGTGCCCGTTTCATTACGGCAACATTGTGGGTCCGCGGCCGCAGCACGGAATGTGATATCTCTCCGTACTCCTCCCACCCGGCCGGGCGCCTTGCTGGGCGCACAGGAGCAACGGAGACGGACGATGGGGACGTCCACAAACTACGTAACGCACACCGGCGGGTAGAGCGTCAGAGACAAGGTCAAAGGCATTCCGGCAGATACCCCACGCTGCTCTCTCGAGCGCGGGGTATCTGCCGGAATGCTTTGGCAGCCGTCTCAGCAACGGAGACGGTGCGACGTAATTTAAGAACGGTCCCCTGCATGCTCGCCTCCCCCACCCCTCCCCTCCCTCTCCTTCTCTCTCCCACTCTCTCATTCATCTGACGCAGGGAGCGGTGACGGGACTCGGAAGCGCCTGTGGAGTAGGGGATAGGCAAACCGCTCGTCGCCGCTGTCCGCAGCCGCTGATGTTGCCTACCCTGAGGTTGGCAGGCGCTCGGCTCTCTGGCACGCTGCTCATCCATGCCATCCCCCTTGCAAATCGACCTTCCTCTCCGCTTGAACGGGGTTTCTGAACCTGTCGTGGACTTTTCCACAGTCTGTTGGAAGTGAAGACGATTCCCCAATAAACTCTGTGCTGGAAGGGGTTGGGTGGGGTTGGAGGGTGCCCCAAACGCTTCCCCCAGTGTGTGGCAGCACAGGATGCAATCTGCCAGGACACAATGAGCCGCCCTCGGAACAGGAAGGGGAGGGGGAGGGGGGGGAGGGGGGCTCACCTGTCACTGCGGGGCCCTGCGGGACCGGGACTTGTGACGGGCACGCCACGCACTCCCTTTTATTAATATTTTGTTCGTTCAAAGAGCCCCCTTTCTCCTTGCACCCACACTGTCAAAGGTGAAGGTTAGCGACAAAACAGTGAGTGAGAGAGAAGAGGGATAGGGGGCGGGGGGTAGTAGATGAAGCGAAAAGGAGCGCAAAAGTGGCCTACGTGACCTTGGTCGACCTTGCCTTGCTGCGATGCCTTCTCGGAGGGCGCCGCTCCCTAAGAGTGTGTGCATGTACACTCGCTGCTAACCCCCCCCCCCCCTCCCAAGTCCACAAACCACAACGGCCGGACAATATTACCTCGACGGATGCCAAAACTATGAAAAATCCCCGGCTGTGAAGGCGAATGAAGATGTGTGGCTCCAGCCACCTGCGCTCTCGCCACGGCCTCCGGGCACCTCCGGGCACGTCCGTGCACCTCCGGGCACCTCCGGGCACCTCCGGGCACCTCCGGGCACCTCCGGGCACCTCCACTTCTAAGCGCCTCTAGCTCCGGGCGCCTCCACCTCCACTACCTGCAGCGCTGCTCTGGCTCCTTTCCTTACGCTGTCACATTCACATTCGTAACGATGCTGCCCCCCCCCCCCCCCCCCCAAATCCTCCCTCGCCGTGCAGATATATTCGTCCGCCGAAGCCTTTAGGGAGCATTCATCTGGTTCATTTATTTCAGGAATCCGCATGCGTTCCCTACCTTACCTCCCCCAAACCCTTCTTTTCCTCCGGCGGGGGATGAAGGGGGTTGGCGATTAAGGGTCGTGCCAAAACACACTCGTCCAGCGACAACAGCGGCAGCAAACAGCCAGCGGCAGCGAGCGGCAGCACAGGCACAGGGGTGTGGGGCTAAATTAAAAGAAGGGGGAAGCAGGGAAGGAAAAACAACGGAGAAGGCGTATAGTGCTGATGATAGGGTGTATTTTCGTCTCGAAATGAGATGGAACGGCCTCCGGCGACAAAGCATACTACACTGGGGCGGCGGCATAGGACACGCGACGCGCCACGCCACGCCACGCTGCGCCACGCGGAGGCACGGGAAGCAGTGCCTGGCTCTTCACAGAGCAAGGCCCGCGAGGCTGTACGTATAAGGGGGGGGGGGGGGGGGGGGTTAGGCAAAATAAGGCTGTCCTGGGAGGGCCCATCGGGCTGCGTGCGCCCCCCCCCCCTCCCTCCTCTCTCCCTCTCTCTCTGGTCTGTCTCCTTCTCTCTCTCTCTCTCTCTCTCTCTCTCTCTCTCTCTCTCTCTCTCTCTCTCTCTCTCTCTCTCTCTCTCTCTCTGGGCCGCCGCGCGTTGCAGACGCAGCCGCGGAGGGAGGCATGGAGTCCAATCGATTGCCCGGCGAGCCCCCTCCCTGCCCCAGTTTCACCGCCCACCCCCACCTCCCGCGCCGCCCCCTGGCCGGGAGCGGTGGGGGGGGCACCCGGAGCCCGCCGGAGCAGCCCGCCTGCACGGGGCATTTCGGGTATGCCACAAATTTCTGGTCATCGGTGTGCATAGCAGACCCGCACCATAAGTTATACAGAAGTGACCGGGGGAATCGCGTGGAATATTCTATCGTTCCCTCTTTTGTTTTTACAGCCTCACTCTCCCGCTCCGCGCCCCGCCCGCCGCTTTTCCCGACGCCGCCTCGGAGCTGAAGGAGAAGAGCGCGCCGGGAAAAGGGGGAAGCGATGTTGGGTGTTCGTTCGGGAACGATGCGAACCGAACGGACGAGTGGAGTGCGAGCGGCGCGGAGCGGTGCGAGTGCCCCGAAGGAGTCGAGTCGTGTTGTGTTGCAGGAGCGGGTTACTCCGCTAGGAGTCGCAGCGCACTCTTTGTGCTCCCGCTCCCGAGATGTTCAGTCCACACTCGCATATTAACGCCTCTGAAGCTCTCAAGCTCTGCACTGTTAAAAGAAAATATTGACGATTTTTGCCATGAATGATCCAGCAATTTTTAACCAAGGCAATTGTAGAGTGCATCAGGCCATTTTAAAATAAGTCTTTAGAAAGTGGCGTAGCCTTTTACCAGAGTGAGCAGCACCTGCTGTTAATTTACAGTTTCGTTCTCAGCGGTGTAGCAAACCATGGGATGGCAGCCGTCGGAAATCATTTCAGTACGTGGAATATTGTTGTGTACGGTACAACTCCCAAGTATCGGGTGTGTGTAGCATATTGACCCCGTAGTACGTTGTCATGGCCATTCCTCGCGCCCGCATAGACGCCTGCTCTTCGTCTTGCAGGACCCGGCAGGACCCGGCAGGACCCGGCAGGACCCGGCAGGACCCGGCAGGACCCGGCAGGACCCGGCAGGACCCGGCAGGACCCGGTAGGACCCGGCAGGACCCGGCAGGACCCGGACCCGGCCCGGCAGGACCCGGCAGGACCCGGCAGGACCCGGCAGGACCCGGCAGGACCCGGCAGGACCCGGCAGGACCCGGCAGGACCCGGCAGGACCCGGCAGGACCCGGCAGGACCCGGCAGGACCCGGCAGGACCCGGCAGGACCCGGCAGGACCCGGCAGGACCCGGCACCTAGCCCACCCCGTCCCGGCCTCGGCCCGTCCGGCCCCGGGTCCGGTCGCGTCAGTCCCGTCGGGTCCTTGCAGACAACACAGCAGAGTTTCCCGAGCGCCCTCCTTCTTCTATGTCAGAGGAGAGATCGGATTGACATTGTAATGACGCCGGGGGTGGCGATGGGCGGAGGAGACGGGGTGGAGCAGTTCCGCTGACGCGATGCCCCTGCTGCTGATGCTGCTGCTGCTGCTGCTGCTGCTGCTGCTGCTGCTGCTGCTGCTGCTGCTGCTGCTGCTGCTGCTGCTGCTGCTGCTGCTGCTGCTGCTGCTGCTGCTACTGCAGTTGTAGCGGTCTCCGATACACCGACGGGCCTCTAATGGCGTCCTTAATATTTCATGGCTCTCAAAGAGAGGCGCGCAGGCTGAGGATGGGTTGGGAAGGGAGGGGAGGGGAGCGGGGTGGAGCGGAGTGAAGTGGGAGGGGAGGTTGTGGCGAGCTGGAGGCGGACACCACGGACGCCCTCCCCTGGCGAAACAACGCTTTTTTTCGAAGACGCAGTTAGCAACCGCCACCGAGGGAATCGCAGAGTAGCGCAGGAGACGCCTGTAAGCGGAGGCAGGGGGGGGGGGGACAGAAGGGGAGAGGGGGGAGCTTCTGCGCAGGAGAAAACAATTTCCTAGTAGTAGTGCCGGCCGACAGTTGAAGAACGGCGGAAATGAACGAGGTGGCCGCCGTAAAGGACGAGCATGGAAATGGGTGGGCTCGGCGGCCCTGGTGTGCCGTGCCGTGCCGTGCCGTGCCGTGCCGCACCCCGTGCCATGAGGGGAGGTCATAGAGCGCTTTACAACCCCAGCGCCATTATGGCAGAGTGTTTAAATTACATGGCCGCAAAAGGAAATGTAGACAGTCGGAGTCACGAATTTCTGTTGTTCGCCCCGAGTTGTGATTGGTACCCGCCCCCCTCCGCGCCGCAGCCCCGCCGGCCGCCGGGCTCCAGAGCGATGCCTGGAGTGACGCGGCGCATGCGCCCTGGCACTCGCTGGAGCAGCTGCAGGTGGCGCCGCCCGCTATTATTAGGGAGAGTCGAGGACAGAGCGCCGGAGTCATCACAGACTCTTCCGCGTCTCTTTTCCTTTTCTTTTCGAGATGCTGAATAAAGTGATCAGGGAGCTAAAGGGGGGGCAATGAATAAAATGGTCCTGGCAGCGCACGGTGTGCCCCCCACCCCCGTGTGCCCCGGACCTCGTGGACCTCATGGACACTCTGGGCCTCATGGACACTGTGGGCCTCATGGACACTGTGGGCCTCATGGACACTGTGGGCCTCATGGACACTGTGGGCCTCATGGACACTGTGGGCCTCATGGACACTTTGGGCCTCATGGACACTCTGGGCCTCATGGACACTCTGGGCCTCATGGACACTGTGGGCCTCATGGACACTGTTGGACACTGTGGACCTCGTTGACGTCATCACCCCCTCCCTGGAGGTGCGTCGCAGACGGCTGTGCGCAGACCGATTAAGACATGATCATGCAACGCATCGCATTTTTCCCTCCCGCCGGATCAGAGGGAGAGAGTGTTCATAGAGGTATGACACGGCAAAAGAAAACCCTTTTTTTCCGAAGGATCATGCATTTTCAACTCCCATAAAGATCTTTCTAAAAGAAGGGTTTCCTTTTACCGTGGAAGAGTTCGCACGAAAAACTTCCGATAGCGACTCCCTTGAAACACGCATCATTACAAGTGATAAAGAAAAAGAGTCTGCGGTGCGGAAACTTTTGCTCGGGGATGATTGGTTCATTGTGTTGGGGTAGAGGGGAACTGATCGAGGGCTGCATCCTAATCCATACCGACAAATGCCCATGCAAGAGCAGTTGTGGAAGAGGGGGAGGGGAGACAGACATAGGGGAGAGAAGCGTCCCACTGCGCCAACCGCAGTGCAGTTCTTGCCAGCCTCGTCCGAGGTGCGCCCTTTTCGCTCGACTGCATGCAAATTAAAAACGGATTCAGCCCGAAAATAAAACAATCTGGACGGAAAAGAGGGGGGGCGCGACGTCGGGAAAACACTGTTCTCTGCAGGGCCCCTTTCTTCTCGTCACAGCCTTCACTTGACTCTTTTCAACGACGCGACACGGGATAGGAAGTCCCGGTCGCCTCTAGCGCCTGCCATGCGCAGGGTAGGCAGCCCGGCCGCACGGCTGCGCACGGCCTGCGGGCGCTGCCTACCTCCCGGGCTGTCGACCTGCGCTCCGCTCTGCTCCCGCCACACTGCTGAGAAAAGGGTAAGGCTAGGATAAACCCGTGAGCTTCAAAACGCACGGACACATGCACTTTAAAATCTACAAATCAACACACTTTTCGCAGGGTTTTAGACCTGAGCTAGAATCACCGTGTTGACGCCCAGTTAGTGGCAGGCCTCGCAGCCACTGCCACTCACCAGAAATCAGAAAATACCGTACTACCATCCCATTATTGAAATCCCAGAATCAAAGTTCTAACGGTCTAACTCGAAATCTTTGTGAATTTTTAAAGAGCATGGACAACATCCATCTCGGAGGGGTGCGTCAATATTCCTTCATTTCCAAAGCCGTTGTCTCGCCCACAGCAGCAAATTCAGCCTAGCCCGTGTTACTGCGCCGGCCAGCAGCCCAGCCCCTGCCAGCCGCCCCGCACCCCCACTGGCCCCACTGGGGTTGCGCTGTTGCATTGGTGCGATTGCCACCCGGGAACCAGCCCGGCCGTACTGTTGTCTCTCTCTCGCACTCGCGCCTTGTCGGCCTTGCCCCGCCCGTCCCTCTCTGTCTGCACGCACCGACCCACATATCTCTGACGGGGGCCCCGGGCCAACGCCTTTGATATTCATGCAAAAAACCCGTCGGCGCGGAGCGGAGGGGCGAGGAGCCGTGTCAGACACTGACACATCCATCCCCGCGCACTCTCCGACCGGAATGCGAAAGGAGCTGGCAGGGCAGGCGATGCAGTCAGGGGGGGGGGGGGCGGGGCTGCCGTTCGCCGTGTGTGATTTTGTTCTCTCTCCCTCCCTCTCTCACACACTCTCCCTCCCTCCCTCCCTCCCTCTCTCTCTCTCTCTCTCTCTCTCTCTCTCTCTCTCTCTCTCTCTCTCTCTCACACACACACACACACACACACACTCTCTCCCCCCTTCGTGTTTAACACACATCCAGAGCACATGGATATGGTGAGGAGATCGATGAGGTGGGAGACCGTCATAGAGAGGTGCTCTGCTGCCCTTGCTGAGTCCTGCGGGCCTCTGGGTCCCCGGCTCTGAGCTGCTGGACAACAAATGCACCCTCTTCTTAAGTTGGAGGAGCGGCTCCAGTCTCCAAGTTCTCTCCCCCGACACCACGGCGCCGAGCCGGCACCTGCTATCGTCCTGACGAGGGTTCGAATCCCCGCCAAGGTCAAGCCGGTATTTTTGTGGTGTCGAGCAAACACAATTTCGACAGCGGCGAAGTCCTTGGGGGGGGGGGGGGTCCACGAGGCTGTTTGTGCCGCTGATGGCGCGCGCAGCGGCCCCGGGACTGACCGGCGTCTCTCTCCGTCTCTGTCTGATACAGGTCGGGGCAAGCGAGGGAGAGAGAGAGAGAGAGGAAGGGGAGGGGGGATAGGTCTGCTGGAGGGTCCTTGCCACAGACTCCCGCCCCCTCTCGCCAGCAGTTCCATCGATGCAAAAACTTTTCGGGGCGAAAACAATCCATAAATGGCGCACTCCGTACCGCCAGCGCCCCATTGCTCTCCGGAGGAAAGGTGCCCCAACCGGGTGCCACGCCGAGGCGGACCGCGGCCCCGAGCACCCCCTCCCCGCCCCGCCCCGCCCCGCCGGCGCCGCCTCTCCCCCCGCCCGCCGACACAGTGGAGCCGGCAGCACGGCGACGCAGAAGGTGTGTCCCCGCGACGGATAACCCGGCTGTTGGCGCTAGTGGCATCACTGAGAGCCGTACAGCGGGTACACGCAGGTGTTGGGGAGTCCCCGGCACGGGGTACCGCCGTGCTTCATCGGGACACCCCTCGCGTTCTCCAGTCTCTCTTCTACCTTCCGTGTACCGCGGCTTATAAATACTAGGCTGCCCAAAGGCCAATCGCGAGCGAATTTGTGTCACATGTTTCGTCGTGGTAGTTTTAGGCCTTTAGGGTTCAAAATTCGCGTCGCTCGCTCACTTGATTAATTGATAGGTCAAGAATCATTTAAAACTGCCTATAAGTCCGGTCATTAACTCCGCAACTTTGTCTAGTCATACTGTCTATTCATCGTCTATTAGAAGTCATTTTACAAATAAACCTGAGCTGGTGTGCCCCCAATGACCCGTTAGTAAATTCAAATTCTCCGCCTAATTCCAAAGGCATGTTTTAAAAAAAATGTTTCGATTCTAGGTCAAAGAATCATTTAAAAATGCCTTTTCGTACTTTCAAAACAAAATCGAGGAAATAATGAAAAAAATTGGACCTACGGCTCCCGGCCCTGGGTATTCCCGCAAGGGCACTCCAAGGTTTGTGCCATCCGGGAGACACCGCTGTGCCATCCGTAGGCCCCGTCGTACCCTCCTCGAAGGGTACTCTCTTGGCAAGCGAGAGAACTCGTACATGCTAGAGGTGCACTCCTACGTCCCAGATTCATAGGACTTACGGTTAACGAAAGGCCGAACTTTTCGACGACGAATGGCTGAACCCTTAGCCATTCGCCCCAGCCGAGTCTCACCAGACACACTTCCCGGGGTGGGGAGTCGAACCAGTGAAGTTTCGACACCGGGAAGCGCCGCTTACCACCAACGCTGACGCGTTAGTGTCCACGGTTATTTCGGAGTACACACATGACGTCCGTTCTTTTGGTATTGTATTTTACCCTCCGTTCTCAGTCGGTAAACTTGCAGAAAAAGTTTGACTCCGGCAAAGAGTTGAACCACGAACCTTTCGGCCACCGACCAGTCTTCTAACCCTCTACGCTACGGAGCTGCGATGAAGGCAAGTAGGGCGCTGTCGGTACCATTAGCCACTGTCGTCTCGCAGAGCAGAACTGTTAGCTCGCGCGGGGCGCTCTATCCGCCCGCTGTCGCTTGATGCCAACACTGTGTCCAGCGATAGTCCAGGAGAGAGAGTTTCATTAGGGGCTGCGGCAGGCTGTGGGATGGTGCGGAGTGCTGGGCTGTCCTCCCGGGGCTGGCTGCTGGCTCCCCCATGGGGTCCCCCATGGGCTTCCCCATGGGCTTCCCCATGGGCTCCCCCATGGGCTTCCCCATGAGCTCCCCCATGGGCTCCCCCATGGGCCCAGGCGCCATGACACACGACCTTCGCCTATAAAAGGCTTCCGGCCCGAGCGATGTGCCCCCCTGCCTGAGAAAATATATAGCGCTGCAAACGATGGCGGAGTCCGTGGTGGTGGCCGTGGCGGAGGCCGTGGCGGAGGCCGTGGTGGTGGCCGTGGCGGAGGCCGTGGTGGTGGCCGTTGCGGAGGCCGTGGCGGAGGCCGTGGCGGAGTCCGTGGCGGAGTCCGTGGCGGAGTCCGTGGTGGTGGCCGTGGTGGAAGCCGTGGTGGAGGCCGTGGTGGAGGCCGTGGTGGTAGTCGTGGCGGAGGTCGTGCCGCAGGGTCTTGACGAGGGGCTCGCACCGGTGTGAACACCCCGAAGGCCCCGGGCCCCGAAGAAGCACAGGTGTTTGGTCCCAACATGAAGTGTGTGCATCTCTGGTCTAGGTATGCAGCAAGGCGAGCTGAGCTGAGCTACCGGCGTATGGTGACAGCTATCTCACATCTCCCTTTATCCTGGCCCTGACCCGACCCCAGCCGTGCATTTCGAATAAACGACTTTTCGCGCGCGGCCTTATCTAGCCAATCAACTCCTTTCTGGCGGTTAACCAAAAGCGCGGCTGGGGCCGTAGATCATCGGCACACAGAGGGGACGGCGGGCGGCGCCGCGGGTTCGATACCCGCCTGGGCCCGTGCGCTTTGGCAGGGCGCCCTCCTCAAACCCGAGCCGAGCCGGCACTTTGTTGGATCATTTTTGCACTGCCATGTGAGCTTCAGCAAAATTATGAATATTACAAGGTATCAAAACTTGGCGGACGCCGAGCGCCCGTTGTGGGGAAGAGATGGCGGCGGAAATATGAGGCGGGCACGGCACGGGCAGGGTCGTGAAGATGGCGGCGGAGAGTCGGGCGCGGCCCTGCCTGCCCTGCCTGCGGCCCCTGGTGGACCCCGGCGACAACGAGGTACTAGAAGACCTCAACGAGCGTCGGGAAGAGAGGTTTATGACGCCCAGCCCAGCCCAGGCGGATCAGCGTGTGGCGTGGCGGGGTGTGGCGTGGCGAGGCGTGGCGTGGGGGGGGGGGGGGGGGGGGGTTGCGGGGTGTGCGGTGCGCGGCCTACACGCCCGGAAACCAGAACAAGTTCGGCCCGGAGTATCAGCCGCCACGATCCTCACCAACTTGTTTCTCTTTCCCTCAGCAATAAACCGTTCGCATTCGGTCCCTCTTTTTCTCTTCGTTCGCTTCGGGTTGGCGTCGGGACGCCTGCCTCGCCGCGTCCTCTGTCATGGCCGCCACGTGCACCAAGGCCGCTCCCCTGGTCCCTGTGATCCCTCCGGTCTGATCCCTCTGGTCCCCTTTGGCCCACCGGCACCGGCACCGGCCGCCCACCGGCACTCCACTCCAAGACGCTGCTTATCTAGGCGACTCCACCTTCGACTCGATAGCGACCGCCGTATCAGCAGGCGATCCTCTCAGATCTTCGCGCGGAACGCGGCGGGTACCGAGTTATTTGGCCTATTGTGCGGGCAGCCAGCACCGGCAGGGGCATGGTACAGGGCGTAGGGCACAGCCCGGCGCTGGCCTGCGCTGGCCGCTGGCTGAGCTGGCTGCCCATGCGTGGGCCCACCGGTGTTCTCGGCTGTTGCACACGCACAGACGTCTGCCGTCCGCGAAAGCTTACCGGCTTGAGCTGTTGGATGGCTGGCACCAGGCTGGCAGTGATTGGGCGCGCCCCTTCGGACCTGCACTCGGTAGGCAAAGGCGGGCAGGGCCCTGCAGGGGGAGGGCAGGGGAGAGGCATGCTCGCCCCGTTCACACACTGGTGGTGTGACAGTCGATCAGTGCTTAGAAATTGTCCTCGTGCGTGCAGCCGGTAGCGGCAGCATGCGTGCAGGTCAGGGCCCTATGCTGAGGCCGCGCTGTCCCCGGCACTGTCCCCGGCACTGCCCCCGGCACTGCCCCCGGCACTGCCCCCGGCACTGCCCCCGGCACTGCCCCCGGCACTGCCCCCGGCACTGCCCCCGGCACTGCCCCCGGCACTGCCCCCGGCACTGCCCCCGGCACTGCCCCCGGCACTGCCCCCGGCACTGCCCCCGGCACTGCCCCCGGCACTGCCCCCGGCACCGCCTCTTTCCAACGGCTCGGCCGCCCAAATCGGCACTTTCCAGCCATCGTGCGGGCGCAGCGCTGGTGGAAGAGGCTGTCAGTTGCGAGGTTTTCAGTCGCCGTGAAATGTCACTTGACTGTGACATATCGTAGCCGGCTATCTGCAAGGGGGGCCTTGGGGCGGGGGGGGGGGGGGGACTGGCGGTGCTAGCGAAGCTGGTGGGCTAGCCTAGAGGCCTTGCTGACCAGACAGTGGCCCGAGATCCGGGCCTGCCGGTCCTATCCGGGCAAGGCACCGCCGGGCTCCTCCGGGCTCCGTGCTCCGTGTCGTCACGGAGTACACGGAGTCACGGGAATGTGCCGTACCGGGGCTGCCGGCTGCCGGCCAGCGCTGGAAGCAAGTCGGTGGCGAGGCAGGCGGGGGGGGGGGGGGGGCTAGGGGAGGGGAGAGAGAGGGGAGGGGACGCACGCAGAAAGCAGGCAAAAAGCTCTTGATGAGAGAGCGGCGCCGTGTTCCAGGGCTGGGCTCTGGCCTAGCCCCGTGCTTGTGCGCACAGTGGCGAGATTTCTCATAATCTTGATTTGGGGTAAGCGGCGGTCGGGGCGGAGCGGGGGCTGAGCGGGGGCTGTAACGGCTGGCGTGGGGACGTGACGTGATACGGCGGGGGGGGGGGGGGGGGGTGATGTAGCAAGATGAGAGACTGGACCGGCACGGCACGACACGGCACGGCACGGCACGGTCTGTCCCCTGTGTATGACACATTGCCTCCCCTTGTCAAGTAAGCAGCCTTATCACGGCAGCGCGGCGTGGCCCGGCCGGCCGCTGGGAAGGTAAGCACCAGGAGGTACCCGGAGGTACCCGGAGGTACCCTACCCACGCTGCCCTGTCGTATCTGCAGTACCAATTCACTGAGAGAACAAATGTGTGGAACAACGCATGTGGCATGTGTTCCCGAGGAACAACACATGTACATTGATCAAAGGGAACGCATATCTGCATAACGCCGTGATGGCGGTCTGCGAGGAGGCCAGGAGGAGGCTGCGTCTGCATAAGCGTTTACGTGCACATCCCTTACCTGGTTGGAAAACGACGCCCTATTTGGCTTTTCCGACCAACGCAGAGGCACATGTCGCTGCATGGATGCCTCGCCTCGCGGGTCAGACCTTCGCACACCGATGTCCTCAGGGCTCAGGGTGACCCGACCTGGACCTGGCCGCCCCGCAGTCCTGCCGGCCCCTAACACTCACACGCCGCCCGCGGCATCGGTGCGTTTTCTTCTACTTTTCTCTCCGCCCCGTCTATTATTCGTGGCGTTTTTCAGAGGTTTTCAGTCGGAGAAAACAAAATATGGAGAAAGAGGGAGGGGGAGTGAAAGGGAAAAGGTGAGGGCCCATAACCACCACTTATCAGCGTGTGCCTACGGCGGACACGGCGGGGGGTCACGTGATGCGGCGTGTGACAGCACCCCCCCCCCCCACTCATGCACACACTCACACACACACGCACGCACAACGCAACACGCACGTCAGGCTGGCATGTTTTATACCCCTCCAGGGAAAGGAAGCAAGTCTGCGGCTTTGCCCAACTATGGCAGGCCATTGCCTTGGGCCTGGCCCTGCAGTCCCAGCCCAGTGCCAGCCCTAGCCGCAGCAAGCACAGCGGCCTCAGCCCCAGCGCCAGCACTACTAGCACTTCGCACTAGCCCCCGCCCGCCCCCGCCCGCCCCCCGGCAGCCCCCAGGCAGCCCCCCGGCCACCCCCGCGACCGCCACCAGCCCCCAACTCTGGCCTTATCCTTAGTCCCACTGCGCTGCTGACCAAACCCCACCCCTCCACCCGGGAAGGGAAACCAGATGACATCCAGCAAAAAAAAGGGGGGGGGGAAGAAGAAAGAAAAAGGAGAACTGCGAGAGGGTTTAGTCGAGACATCATATAACTGCGTTAAAATTCTGCGTCCTCAAATGATCGGGTGGTGTGCAAGTCCAGGCACTGTTAAGACAGAGGTGAGGAGGGCGCCCGGCATGGTAGGCAAAACCAGCCGATCTACGCATGGGAGTGCTGCGGCTGCCTGCCTGCCAGGCGCCGCCCGCTAGCCTTTCATAACTGCCGCTGCTCTGTCTGCAAATTGGCAAACATAACGAGGGTAGCAGCGTAAATTCGAGAACAAATATCAGGAAATTTCAAAATTTCGTCCTTCTATGCACTACGGTTTTAACACTTTCCTTTTTCGACCCCATATACTACGTTATAGTTGCCTACCGTCCTACTGCTGTCAGCTCTCTCTCTCTCTCTCTCTCTCTCTCTCTCTCTCTCTCTCTCTCTCTCTCTCTCTCTCTCTCTCTCTCTCTCTCTCTCTCTCTCTCTCTCTCTCTCTCTCTCTCTCTCTCTCTCTCTCTCTCTCTCTCTCTCTCTCTCTCTCTCTCTCTCTCTCTCCGGCACCATCGACTGTGCGATAATAGAGACTTCATCAGCGCGCCCGAACCCCGACCTCATCTTCTCCTGGAGTACCTCCCCTGCCCCAACCTCCCCCTCCGCTCTGACCGGCACATTGAATACTCTGCGCGCTGCAGCCTAGCAGGGGGAGGGACTGAACCACCAGAGGGGTCACGCCGCAGTGCGGTGATAATAGGCCTGGACCCAACTGCCCCCCCCCCCCTATATTCCCCTCCTCCATCTTCTCTGTGGTGCAACCTCTGGTGCAGCCAGCTCTAAACGGGCCGGATGGATGACGGAGGGTGGGGAGGGAGGAAAGGGAGGGAGGGGAGGGGAATAGATCCCAGAACCTCCTCACTCGCGCTGCGTACCCCGCTGCCGAGTGCCGAGCGCCGGCGGCAGCGCACAAGACGCAGAACGCGTGCCGCCTGCGGAACGGAAGCGAGTTGTGGCAGTCTGGGTCTGCGCTCTGCGTGCTGCGAACCAATTGGAGCCCGGAGAAGCCTACCCCCTGTACTATAGAGATCAACAACTCAACGGCGAGTTTTCGCCATTCCAGACGGAGAAATCCTCGGGTCTGGCCTCTGCGCCTTCGGGCCTCCGGGCCTTCGTCCGTGTCTGGGGAGGTGGGGGTGGATTTGGGGGGGGGGGGGGCGGCGCCTCGTTTCTACGCAGCACCGTGCTACGCAGTTGCAGCGGCGGCAGCGGGCCCCGCTCCTGGGCCGCGCCCGGAGACGCCACCGCCTTGCAGAGGGGACCCGGCCGAGGCTAGAGCTCGCTAGAGCCCCGCCCTGGGAGATATGAAAACAGAAAGTGGATTCCAAAAACTTTGATGAACGAGTTTTTCCCCGCTTGGCAGTCGCAGGCAGCCGAGGACAGGCGGGACGCGGGACACGGTACACGAGTCCGACTGCCGCCGGCCAGCCCCCACCCTGCCGCCCCCGCTGGCCCCGCCGCCCCCTACCGGCACAGCCCGGCACAGCCCCCGCCCTGCTGCCCTGCCCTCCCAGAGGCCCTGTTGGCCGTGCCCGGCCGGGCGGCCTGCCCTTCGCACAACCTGTTCTGCCTCTCTGTTGGAACCCAACGGTTTGGGCGCCCTGTTGTCTTAACGTTTTATTCCGTCCTTGTCTGGAGTCATAAGTCCCGCTCTAACCAGCAGCCTGCCCGGCCCAGCCCAGCTCGGCCTGCCTGACCGGAGAGAGACAGAGCCAACTGGCTGCTGCCCTGTGGCCGGGGCCGGGCCGGGCCGGCGTCTTGTGGATGCTGAGAGACCAGTTCCGCGCCAACTTTCAAGGATGCCCTTTGACAAGACGGGGCGGGGCAGGGCGTGGGTCTGCGGGCCCGGGCGTGGCGCTGCCAAACCTTGCTCGCAGCGCGCGGGTGGCAGGGCGAAAACAGAACCGTATAATTTTATATACCGCCTCCCTCGCGGCCCCGACCCCCTCCCAGAAGCTCTTCATAGCCGTGCATATCGAGGCGAAATAAGCCCCCTGTTCGAACCCGTGGAGGCGGAGGCGGAGGCCGGGGCGGAGCCCGGAGCCCGCACGCCCGGCCTGGCCTTCGGTTTTCGCTCCAAAGGCCGAGGCGGGCGCTGCCAAAGTGTGTGCAATCACCCAGTATCGACTCGGCAGCTGCTAGCTAGTAATCACTGCAGTGGGACCAACGGACCTGGGACAGTGGGCGAAGACATGCGAGCCGAGTCAGCGGCTCTTGTTTGACACAGTTTGCTGCAATAAGGGTTCCTGCTACGCACACGCGTCCTTCGCCTGCCGCCGCCGCGTGCGCCTCGCGGAGGCCGGAGTTTGGAGCACGGAGCACGGAGCGCGGAGCACGGAGCACGGAGCACGGAGCACGGAGCACGGAGCACGGAGCACGGAGCACGGAGCACGGAGCACGGAGCACGGAGCACGGAGCACGGAGCACGGAGCGCGGAGCGCGGAGCACGGAGCACGGAGCGCGGAGCACGGAGCACGGAGCACGGAGCACGGAGCACGGAGCACGGAGCACGGAGCACGGAGCGCGGAGCACGGAGTACGGAGCGCGGAGCACGGAGCACGGAGCACGGAGCGCGGAGCGCGGAGCACGGAGCACGGAGCGCGGAGCACGGAGCACGGAGCACGGAGCACGGAGCACGGAGTACGGAGCACGGAGCACGGAGCACGGAGCACGGAGCGCGGAGCGCGGAGCACGGAGCACGGAGCACGGAGCACGGAGCACGGAGCACGGAGCACGGAGCACGGAGCACGGAGCACGGAGCACGGAGCACGGAGCACGGAGCACGGAGCACGGAGCACGGAGCACGGAGCACGGAGCGCGGAGCACGGAGCACGGAGCACGGAGCACGGAGCACGGAGCACGGAGCACGGAGCACGGAGCACGGAGCACGGAGCACGGAGCACGGAGCACGGAGCACGGAGCACGGAGCACGGAGCACGGAGCACGGAGCACGGAGCACGGAGCACGGAGCACGGAGCACGGAGCACGGAGCACGGAGCACGGAGCACGGAGCACGGAGCACGGAGCACGGAGCACGGAGCACGGAGCACGGAGCACGGAGCACGGGGCACGGAGTCCAAGGCCCAGCCCACCCTGCGGATGGACGGCCATCGGCCAGCGCTGGAGGCCTCCCTACCAGTCAACGCGGGCAGTTACTTTCTCGTCAACGAAATGGATGAGAATATTCCGTGCGGAAGAGGGAGTAAGACAGAGAAAGGAGTCAGAGTGAGAGAGAGGGTCAGAGAGAGAGAGAGAGAGAGAGAGAGAGAGAGAGAGAGAGAGAGAGAGAGAGAGAGAGAGAGAGAGAGAGAGAGAGAGAGAGAGAGAGAGAGAGAGAGAGAGAGAGAGAGAGAGAGAGAGAGAGAGAGAGAGCTCTTGCGGCCGCCGCTGGTGTTTGTGGTGAACTGAGACAGAGATGGAGGTGGAGGGGTGGGGAGAGGGTTGAAGGAGTCGTTCGCCGCAGAGAAAGAAACACACTTCAAGACGACTGCAAAAAAAAAGAGGGGAAAAAGAAAGAGGAGGGGCGAAAGGAAAAAGAAAAGAAAGCGGTATATATCTAAGACTGCGAACGAGGTGGACGTTCGGTCACACCCCTCTGCCCCCTCCCCCCACCCCATGCCCTGGTGTAGTATCTCGTCCAAGAAAACACACAGAGAGCCAGGCCCGGGGGGGGGGGGGGGGGGTAGTGCACTGCGAGGTGGGAAAAAAGGGAAAAAGTGGAAAGTGCTAAAAAGGGGCGTAGATTACGAGAAGGAAGAGAGAGAAGGGGGTCCAGAGAAAGAAAGTCGGTCGTTTGTGCGCTCTCCCCTCTCGTTGTTGTCTTGTTGCTGTTATGTTGCCTTGGTGGACTTGACGAAAAGCTTTCTCTCTCTCTCTCTCTCTCTCTCTCTCTCTCTCTCTCTCTTCCTTCTCGTCTCTCTCTTTTTCTGTGTGTCTTTCTCTACCTTTCACGACGTGTGTGTTGGGGGCGCCGCCATCCTTACGGCTAAATGCAAGTGGCAACGCATCTGGGACTACACCATTACCGCCGCTGTCACTGGTCATGTTGTTGCTGCTGCTGCTGCTGCTGCTGCTGCAGTTGTGATGAGACTCTATAACGAGGTCCTGCCCACACGCAGAATAAACTTGCCAGCCCCCCGCCGCCGCTGGTCCCCGCTGGTCGCCACCCCGGCAGCCCCCCCCCCCCCCCCCGAGCTTCCTGTTGACTCTCCGCCGACATGCAGTGACATGCCTCGCTACTAGCTCCGCCTCTCTCCGCGTGTATCTCTCTCTCTCTCTCTCTCTCTCTCTCTCTCTCTCTCTCTCTCTCTCTCTCTCTCTCTCTCTCTCTCTCTCTCTCTCTCTCTCTCTCTCTCTCTCTCTCTCTCTCTCTCTCTCTCTCTCTCTCTCTCTCTCTCTCTCTTCCTCCCCAGCGTCATATTGATAGCCTGCGGCGTCTGCTGCGATGCGGGATTTTTCCTCCCGTTCTGTGTATACTTTGACAATGATTATCCTCTCCATACACACACGTGTGCCCCGGCTGCCCCCACCCCCACCGCCACGCCCCGCCGCACCCCCTCATCCGGGGGCTGTTTTATTCGGGATGGGGGAAGGAGGGAATTAGCCGTTTGCTGGCAGCAGCGCGGCTGCGTCTCCGCCGCGTCCCCGCACTGCCCACCCCCACCCATCCTTTTGTGGCCGCACTATTTTTTCATGACCAACTTGCCCCCACCCCCGCCGGCCCCCGCCCCTCAACAGCAGGGGAGCCTGTCCGCAGTTGATGACGCGGGGGGCTCCCTCCCGGTGAGGACGTCACCTGACCGCGACAAAAATATCGGTTCATGATGAGGCAAACTGCATGGCAGCATGGCCCCCACTCTGCCCTCGGCCGCAGTGCGGGCTGCGGGCGCCCCCACCCCTGCCGAGGCCAGCCAGCCCGGCACACGGCGGCACACGGCGGCACAGGGGCGGCGCACAGGGCGGGCACGGCACGTCTGCAGGCATTTCAAAGGCTTGAATCTCGTCGGTGTGGGGGGGGGGGGGGGGGGCAGGGGGCGTCACACTGCACGTCACTACGTCACACCAGCGGCACTGCAGCA
Source organism: Odontothrips loti (assembly GCA_038380765.1). NCBI lineage: Eukaryota > Metazoa > Arthropoda > Insecta > Thysanoptera > Thripidae > Odontothrips > Odontothrips loti. Next base: position 25,864,645 of record CM076243.1, read on the forward strand.
GAGACAGGGCACGCCATACGTCCCCTGCCATGTCGGCGGCCAGGATCACGTCGTCGCCGACGTGCAGCAGAGACCCCGGCCGATGGAGCTGCACGGCACCGCGATGAGCCCCGCCTCCACCGCGGCCTGCGGGCTGGGCTAGGGCGTGGCAGAGGGAGGGCACGGCGGAGCCCGCGGAGCCCGGCACGGACCCCGCAACAGGTTGAGCTAGGGCGTTGGCGGGGCCGACTCCGGGGGAGGGGGGCGGAGGGTAGCCCGGGGCGGGGGCACGGTCGGTCCGTGGGCCAGCCCGGGTGAACCCCGTAGCAGTGCGGAGTGTTTACAGCGGCAGTGCGCCCCCCCCCCCCAGCACGCCACTGCGGCAGGCTCCCCACCACCAGCAGCGGCAGCCTCGGGGGCAGCGCAGGCCGGGCGGGGGGAGGGGGAGGGGGAGGGGGTCCCAGCCCTCTACGCCGCACCGCACCCCGCCCCAAGGACCAAGCTCAGAGGGGGTGACCTAGCCCAGCCCGGGCAGCCGGGGGCAGCGGACCAACACTATGGGCAGCCGGCATAGCCCTATGGGTACACGTGCAGCCCTGACAGCCATCCGACACCTTCCACGGATATGTCAGGTCGGACAAAGGCTTACGTCAGTAGCAGTAGCGGTCCGATACAAACAAAGGGGAGCACGATGCTGTCTCAACAACTGGGTATACGTTTTGCAAGATAACTAAATCTTCCCGTAAATTAAAATATCAACATTAGTCGGTTTGTTATCGACACTAACGGGTATCCAGCATAAGTCGGCCTCAACAGCAGCCCCGGCCGCGCCGCCCGCTGCACCTGCTGGGAAAAGCATTTCAGCCCACAGCGGGGCGCTGGAGCTCGTGGACTGGTAACGGCACAGGGCTGCGCTGTGAGTACTGTGACTGCACAGGGCCCCCGCACTGCCCCGCGCCCTGCAGTCCGGTGCGGTGAGGTGCGGTACGAGCCCTCTGGCGCGTTGACTGCGCGGTTGCAGCGCGGGTTCGATCCCCGGCCCCGGCCCGGCCCCGGCCCGGCCTCGCGTGCTTGGAGTCGCTTGGCTCGCTTGGCCTCCCGCCCGCTGCCAGCGCCGGGCCGGGCCGGGGCGCCGGGAGTGTGCTGTGCTGGGACCCCGGCTACCCTACCCCTACCCGGGGCCGGCAGGGCCGCCTGCCGCCGCTGCCGCCGCTGCCGCCGCTGCCGCCGCTGCCGCCGCTGCCGCCGCTGCCACCCAGCACGGCGAGCACGGAGCCGCGCCGCGCCGAGCCCCTGAGAGCCCCGTGGAAGGTAGGCACGCCCGCCGAGCACGCGCGCGCTGCGGGCCTGCCTACCTACACGGGGCCCCGCCCAGCGGACGGGCTGGGCTAGGCTGGGCTCCCCGGCCGGCACTCATTCGTTATTTAATTCCTGGTCGCAGAGTGTGTTCCTCTCTCGATTCCCGTAAGTGAGTCGTGAGCCCCGCTGGCCTCGGGGTAAGGGACCTCGGGGGACCCACGCACCGAGAAAGACTGCCTCGGACAGGCGCGGATTCAGGACCGGCTCTTGGAGGGGGCGATGTACCACTTTTTGCGTACTTACAGGCGGAAAGTTTCGCGGGTTGCCTACCTTGCAGGCTCCACAAGGGAGCGATCACCCCCCCCCCCCCCCCCCATGGATCCGCGCCTGGCTCGGACGCCGACGGCGGGACGGCTATGGCTGTGGCGGCGGTGACGGCGAGGTGAGGCCAGGCCCGTCCCTAGGAGTCACCTTCCGGCCTCACGGCGGATATGAGGCGGGCGATGCGCAGCCATGGGATTGCCGCCGCGCCCCGCCACGCCCCGCTCCGCCCCGCCACGCCCCGCCACACCGAGTCACCCAGTCAGCGAGGCGGAGCGGGCGTGTGCCGCAGACATGAATTTTCATGCGGCCCGCCTCGTCACGTATGCGGCCGGGAAGGCCTTTCATGAGTGTTGTCATTTCGGCCGTCCCGATAATCGCCGCAGGCTGAAATTAATTTCAATTATTTGTTCTTTCTTATGCACGTTTCTATGGGGAAAATACAAAAAGTCCTGCTATGGTTTGACAGCAGAACTAGCGCGAGTAATCGAGATATATTGTGAAAGTCTGATAGATTTTCTTCTGGCCTGACTCTCTTCGCCTTCGCTGACTGCTGTGGTAAGTTCTCTGAGCTGGGCGAAATAAGAGACGCTGCGAAAGGAACAGCACTTCTCAACCGGCATTCTAACCTTGTTTGAACCCATGCAGATAGAACTCGCCACTCACAACACAAGCAATCGGCTGATAAGGCAGTGACGGTACATTTCATTCGTTCGTCGTGGGTTAAAGTACTACGTGTTTAAACGCCCCGCTCATACAGCAGTTGCCTATCCAGCAATGTATCACCAGCCCTCTCCTGTCCGACTTGTTGCGTCGCTGGGCCGGGCTGGGCCGCGGGGCCGCGGGGCTGGGGCGCTTGCAGGGCCGCGGGGCTGGGGCGCTTGCAGGGCCGCGGGGCTGGGGCGCTTGCAGGGCCGCGGGGCTGGGGCGCTTGCAGGGCCGCGGGGCTGGGGCGCTTGCAGGGCCGCGGGGCTGGGGCGCTTGCAGGGCCGCGGGGCTGGGGCGCTTGCAGGGCCGCGGGGCTGGGGCGCTTGCAGGGCCGCGGGGCTGGGGCGCTTGCAGGGCCGCGGGGCTGGGGCGCTTGCAGGGCCGCGGGGCTGGGGCGCTTGCAGGGCCGCGGGGCTGGGGCGCTTGCAGGGCCGCGGGGCTGGGGCGCTTGCAGGGCCGCGGGGCTGGGGCGCTTGCAGGGCCGCGGGGCTGGGGCGCTTGCAGGGCCGCGGGGCTGGGGCGCTTGCAGGGCCGCGGGGCTGGGGCGCTTGCAGGGCCGCGGGGCTGGGGCGCTTGCAGGGCCGGGGGAGGACTGGTAAAACCTGAATCGATAAAACAACGACAACTATTGAATACATTATGAACCAAAATACACGCGTGAGAATTAAACTGCCCTCGTTTCCAATGCATGTCTGCTGCTTCTGCTGTCCAGCCGCGTACAGGGATGCCCGGCAGGGAATGTTCGCGGGCCCTCTGTTGCGTGCTTCTCCCTCCGTCGCCAGCTGGTTTGCCTGGAATACACACTCCGTGTACGGGCACGAGGCAGAGGACGGGGCGGGCGGCGGGCGCGTACGCATCCCGTTGTATGTTTTATTCCAACATTTGTGACCTCACGTTCTCCACGGAGCCCGACACACTGTACTAAGCCAGTCCGCGGTGCCCGCGGGATTTGTCATGCCGCCGTCCGGCCGTTGACGCTAGACGCTAGGAACGCCACGCGGCCGCGGCCCACGGCTGGCACTGGGCTGGCACTGGGCTGGCTGCTGGCCCCGCTCCGCTCTGCTCCGCTCTGCTCCGTGCCGGAGACGGTACAGTATGCGTCAGCAGTGATCCCCCGCGCCAAGCCCAGGCTGCCGTATGAGTCAGCACTCAGGAACCCCAAACCAACTGGTACTCATCCTCAACCCTCAACGCTATCGCCCGGCACTCGAAACCCGGCGCAAACACCCGGTACTCGAACCCGCGGCGCCATCGGGTGCACGCCCGCATTTTCGGGTCCCAGGTTCGATTCTCCGCTGGGGCAGAAAGCCTCTCTGACGTCATCCCACCCGCACAGGGCATCACCCTGCACGGCCTGCAGTGCCGGCCTGCCCCCGCTGCCCTGGACTCGCCCCACCGGGACTCGAACCCGGGACCGTCCTGTCGGCTAGCTGGGTCCTAAGGGACTGCCGGAGTAATTGGGCAACGGGATTAAAACACGGCCCCTAATATAGACGAGGGAGGGGAGGGCGATGGGGCTGCTTTAGCAACGTGTTAGTCGCACCCTCCCAAGCCGGACATGCCGAGAGAGACCCTCCACGCTAGTGGGAACTAGTGGGGGCCAGTGGGGGCTAGTGAGGCCCAGTGGGGGCCAGTGGGGGACTGGTGGGGGCCAGTGGGGGCCGGGGCATCTCATCTCGGAATATATTGCGTCAGAGCCGTCCCAAGCGAACCCCAGAAGTTCTTCTTCTAATTTCATTTAATATACACCGAGTTGACCATGTTGGGGAAAGGCTTGAGATTCTTTGGACCGCATGTGATGCGATTACCTAGGCGAGCGCAGTCTACATGGTATCCTTGGGTGCGTGTAGTGGACCTGGTCGGAGTCGGTAATGGTGATAGTGGTGGTTGTGGTGGTGGTGGTGGTGGTGGTGCTCTCACGTTTGGTCGATCAGCGTAATCGGAGCACACCGGACCTAATCCACCCGGTGTAAATCGATCCCACGCCATCGAAAGAGGACCGGGCCCGGCCGTCTTCCTGTCGGTCAGTCGGTCAGTCAGTCGGGAAGTCAGTCAGTCAGTCAGTCAGTCAGACGGTCCCTGAGTCACCTCATAAGTTACCCTTTGCCTTCCTTACGGAACGCCCATGAATAAGCCACAGTTCGTTGGCGTGGCCGGGGCCGAGGCGGGGGCTGCGGCTGTGGCTGTGGCCTTGGGCCACAACAACGAGACCCTCGTCACCTCCGTGCGGCAGTCCGCCCGCACGGGCTTCGCACGGCTCTGATATCGACACCGCCCAATCATCATCATCATCATCAGCAGCAGCAGCAGCAACGACAACAGCAGCAGCTACAACAACAACCGGCAGCCGACCAGTTGCGCCCGGTGGTAGACGCATCATGTGCCATAGTGCTCAGCCCAGGGATCGATTTCAGATGGCGATCAGCAGTAACAACGAATGGACACTGCACTGCCGGGCCGGGCCGGGCTTGGCAGGCGCAGAGCGGAGTCAGCCCAGCCGTCGCGGCGCGGCTAGGCGCGGCCCGAGTACTAGGACCCCGGCCCCGGAGATCTGCAGGGTCCGCATGGCCCCGCCCCGCCGGGCCCCACGAGCTAACCAGCGCCACGATATAGGACTGAAATAGGGTACCGAGGACCAGAAACGGAAGCTGTCCGCAACTTGTATGCTGACGTCTCGGCTCTCCGAAATACACCGCTCGGCCGTGAACCCGACGTGTAGTCTGCCGTGACGGCAAAGCTTTGACTGGGTCCTAGGTCCCTAGGTCCCTAGGTCCCTAGGTCCCTAGGTCCCGGAGGTCCCTAGGTCCTGTGGGTCCTGGAAAGAGCAGCTCGCCGAGCCAGAGCTAAGCTAGGCCCTCAGCCAGGCATGCCTCGGAGCCTCGGCCCTCGGCGGCTCCGCCCGGCTACGCAACGAGCAGGTGTAATGAAAGAATTAGCAAGGCGCCAACCGAACAGTGTCGAGGGAAACGGCGGGAGAAGGAGGGGGGGGGAGAGAAGACGTATATCTACCTGAGCCGTGAGCCGAGTGGGAGGAGGACAGGACGAAACTAGCGGCGGAACGGGCGGGCGGCACGGCAACGACACACCGCGCCGTATCCCGCCAGGTGTTCGACCCGCAGTTACGTGGGTGTTCAGGTGTGCTGTGGCGTGGCGGTGGTGTGGTGTGGTGCGGGTGCGGGTGCGGGCAGAGGGCACCGGACGTCCAGGACGACCGTAGCATCGCAATCGGCTGCGGGGGCGTGGCGGGGCGTGGCAGGTGGGGACCCAGAGGCAGCGTAGGCAGCCCGCACAGCGCCGCCACTGGCCCACTCCACGGACACTTGACTTTCTCTCGGGGGCTTAGCATCAGGGGGCTTATCAGCGGCCCTCGTGAGATAGACCCGTGACACCTGTGACGTCACCGCCGTGTGCGTTCTGATCGATGGCCGTGGGGCTGAGCGCAGCATGGCGCAGCAGCCGGGAGTGCCGGAGGGGCCGGGCAGCCCGTGGACTACCCGCGGACCCCATCGGCCTCCGGGCCTCCGGGCCTCCGGGCCTCCGGGCCTCCGGGCCTCCGGGCCTCCGGGCCTCCGGGCCTCCGGGCCTCCGGGCCTCCGGGCCTCCGGGCCTCCGGGCCTCCGGGCCTCCGGGCCTCCGGGCCTCCGGGCCTCCGGGCCTCCCCGGCCTGCGATCGTGCTGCTATCCATAATGGCCGCGCGGGGACACGTGACTCGTCCACAGCGTCGCTCTGCGGCACGCGCACTGCGCTCCCCGCTCCGGGGCCCGGGTTCAATTCCCCGCCGCCGCCCCCGTGATTTTTATTTGCCGGAGAATCATAGCTGGGGGCTCCGGCACTCGAATGACATCCGCCGGGACCGCCCTCCTGCGAGCTGCGAGACCTCGTTTAGACCTTCCCCAGTAAACCCCCCAGGCCAGGCAGACCGCAGAGCCCGCCAGAGCCCTTCCCTCCGGCCCCTCTCTAACCGGCCCACGTTGATCCATAAGGGACTCTGTGCACACACAATGGCGACGGCAGAGTTGACGGAGCACGCTCCGTTCCGGGTCCTGGGTCCTCGCCGGGGCGGAAGGCCTCATGATAATCACCGTAGAGTCGGAAATGAGAGTTGCGAAACCGCCGTCGTGGCCGCGGCCTGTCACGGGGCCACGGCCGGCCGCCGACGCCATCCTCAGCGTCCACACCAGTCCACGCGGGGGCGCCGGGGGATGGGGTAGGGGGCGGAGGGGTCATTGTCTCATTAGGTATCTTTTGTGGACCGGACCGCGGCGGCAGAGCGCCAAATACCGGCCACCCCAACTGAACCACGAACAAGGCGGCGACAGCCGAGACAAAGGCGAAAAGTGGCCGCGGGGACCAGGGGCGGCAAGCTCTGCTGGATATGTTGCCTTCGGCAGGCAGCACCTCGGCCCCTGTGTGTTCAGGCGGCGTGGGGGTCATGGCCGCGTGACGCAGCCTTGGGGGCTGCTGCTGCTGCTGCTGCTGCTGCTGCTGCTGCTGCTGCTGCTGCTGCTGCTGCTGCTGCTGCTGCTGCTGCTGCTGCTGCTGCTGCTGCTGCTGCTGCTGCTGCTGCTGCTACTGCTGCTGCTGCTGCTGCTGCTGCTGCTGCTGCTGCTGCTGCTGCTGCTGCTGCTGCTGCTGCTGCTGCTGCTGCTGCTGCTGCTGCTGCTGCTGCTGCTGCTGCTGCTGCTGTTGCTGACGGGGGACGCCTCCTCGGCCTTCGTCCCGTCCTCCTCGTGCCGTGCACCCCCGCCCCGCTGCGCTACGGCTACGGCTACGCCCCGCCCGTGGCCTCGGACCGGCCCAACACCCTCCTTGCCTGTTGATAGTCTTTCACTTGTGGCGGAGGGGAGAGAAGAGGAGGGGAAAGGAGAGGAGAAGAAGAGAGCTCGCCGTTAGAGGACTGCAGCATCCGTCTCCATCTATCCTGCTTCCCGGTCCCTCCCGCTGTGCTGTACTGCCCCCTCCGCTTATATATGCTTATGTGGCTCAGAATATGAACCGCGAACATTTTTCAGCTAAAACAACGTAAGGTGAAATGGAAGAGGGCTCTTGCTTGTCTTCCATGTCCGTAAAGTGTGGACTTTAGGAACAGCCGCGGTAACGACGGGGCGCAGGTTCAACTACCGCCACCCCCTTCCTCTTCCTACCCCCCATTCCACCCTTTTCTTCGCAGGCGTCCCGTGTTCCCCACTGCGTTTCGTGCGCCTCCAACCTAACAACAAAACCCTTGTCGGAAAGGCGCGCCGTGACCTCGCGATATGCGCAGGTTGGCAAGCCCTGCTCAAGTGGCTGGCGCTAGCAGTGGTGTCCCCGTCAAATGAATAATAATCACACGCGGTTGGCGGCATTGATCGGCGCGTTACACGACGGTCGGGTCGGGCTAACCTCAGCCTGTGGCTGCCTGTGGCTGCCTGTGGCTGCCTGTGGCCGGCCGGGCTGGGCCTGCGGGGTCGCTGGGCGCAGGGTGGGTAGCTTTTTCGCGTTCAACTGTAGCGCTACGCTACGCTCGCACACGCACAGCCCGAGCCGAGCCGGCAGCGCTCCGGTAGGGCTCAGAGCGGGTAGAGGGGCCCTGCGGACCTGCGGCCACCCCACACGGGGCCCACGGGCCGGCGCGGCGCCGGAGTTGGGTGGGTCTGTCAGCCGGGGACAGGGCTAGCAGGGCTGGCAGGGCTAGCAGGGCTAGGCAGGGCTGGGGCTAGCAGGGCTAGCAGGGCTAGCAGGGCTAGGGCTAGGCAGGGCTAGCAGGGCTAGGGGGCTAGCAGGGCTGGCAGGGCTGGGGCAGGGGCTAGCAGCTGGGGGCTGGCAGGGCTGGGGCTAGGGCTGGGGCAGCAGGGCTAGGCAGGGCTGGCAGGGCTAGCAGGGCTGGCAGGGCTGGCAGGGCTGGCAGGGCTGGCAGGGCTAACAGGGCCGGCAGGGCGCAGCGCCCCCCCGCCGAGGCAGCGGCGGCAGCCCAGCCCAGCACGGCCGAGGCCCCCAGCACAGCCAGCCAGCCCGGCCCGGAGCCCCCACGCCCCCCATTGCACGTCCCTTATTGATCCGCACGGGGCCCCCGCCACCCCGCAGCGCCCCACCACGGCCCCCGTGCGTGCGGGCACGGCGGCACGGCGGCACGGCCACGGCGCAGCCTAGCGCGCGCCCCGCGTCTCTCTTTCGCACTGCTCGCCAAAATGACACCACCCAGAACGAAATTGTGAGGCGGTTTTTTTCCGCATTTGGTTCCATCCCTCGTCCGCTTAGGCATTCGGCAAGGCATGGAGGAAAACTCACTTTTCGTGACAGACTCCGCCAGGGGACGCCGGGGGACGCGGTGCCGCAGCACTCGGAGCAGTCACTACGTTACCACCGGCTTACAGTTAGTGCTGCTGCTACAGCCGGCTACTGCAATGCAGAGTGACAAAGCTCTAGTTTCCCGAGGGCCCCTCTGATGGCGGGGGGTGGGGGTGGGAAGGGGGGGTGGAGGGTGGAGCCGCGGGAGTATTTGCCTCGGCCGTGTGATCATGCGACGCAATTCTGCATGGGGAGATGGAACGTGATTTACGCCACAGTAAGCCCACCCCCACCCTCCCCCCGCCGACTGCCCCGAACATGATGGATCCACGGTGGCAATATCTGATGGCATTGCGATGCCGGGCTCCGATGCGAACGGGCCGGGGTCGGGGCGGGGCGGGGCGGGGCGGGGCGGTGCTGGTGGTGCCCGTCGTCTGTGCATCCATGGTCCTACGGGCCGTATCAAAGGATTTGCGGGGCTTGCAGAAAAAGAAAACAGCCAAAGGCCGGATTTCTGTTTGGAGAAGTCGGAACTCTCTCATTTTGTCAACGGTACATTTGGAATTCGTCCGACGTATTCGTTCCAGTCGCAATGAAAGTTGAAGTAAAGTGGCTTCATCAATTTCATCCATGCAATTCAGTCGTTCATTCATAAATGCATTCATTCAGCCATTCCTTCGTCAATTTATTCATAAATGCATTCATTCAGCCATTCCTTCGTCAATTCATTCATAAATGCATTCATTCAGCCATTCCTTCGTCAATTCATTCATAAATGCATTCATTCAGCCATTCCTTCGTCAATTTATTCATTAATTCAGTCATTCGGACATTAATTAATTCATTCGTTCAATTCATTCATTCATTCGTTCGTTCGTTCCATACATTCATTTGTTCATCAATCAGTCAATTGTCAATCTACTCATTCATTCGTTTTAACAATCTTAGTTCAGAATTTCAATGAAGTCTCGACCACTTTCTTTATCATGCACCGGGAGCCTGGTTTGCGTATGCGCAGAGGGACCGTTCGCCAACTAACACACCTAATCAAGGTTTCCAAAACAATCAGCGCGTGGGAAGGGCGTGGAACCGTCGGCGGGTTGACTCAGGCTCGCGCAAACGGCAGTTTGCTCAACCACCGTCCCACATGCCGCAAAGGTTCGAAGATAGGTGGTTTGTGAACGCTCCCCGATTCCCTGGCATTCCCGGTGACGGGCCAAAGGCTACGACCTGAAGTGCAGCAAAATAAAATAGTTGTTGGCGTTGCTGGCGCTGATCCCTGCCGTTGCGGAAACGTCGGGGGTCCAAAAGATTGAGGCAACTCCTCTGCAATACGGCATTCCAAACTCCATGACAGTTCTGAAAAGGAAATGGGAGAACAACGGCGTATCTGGGATGCTCCTCGGCGCCAGGTGTGTCATGATGATTTCTCGTGCCCAAACACCGGAGGATGTCGCTGTCCACCCTTCAAACCTCTGGCCGAAAGTCTCTTTTGGCACTGCTGAGCTGCCGTGCTGCGCCGCGCCCTGCAGATGACTGCAGTTGGACTGCAGTCGGTCAGTAGTACAGTCGCGCTTTGCAGTGCCTTTGTCGCCACGCGCCACCATCGTCGCCATGGCAACGGAGACAGCCGAGCCGAGCCCTCTGCAGTCCGCCCCGCCGCAGCTCAGCTAGCATCAGCTACATCAGCGCGCGTCAGCTAGGCCGCAGCGACGAGCCGAGGCGATCCACTCGACGTTTGATTAAGTGAGCCCACCTGGAAGCCCGCGAGCCCCCCGGCACGGCACGGCACGGCGATGATGGACAATCAGATGACGGTATAACCCATCAGCCAACAAGATATTCATTAGCTTCGATTTCTTTCGCGCCCCGCTCCGCTCGCCTTCCCCGGGGGTTCCGTCTTGCACGTCGGAACCGCACACGCCGCTCCCGTCGAGTCCCACGGGTGTCCTGTGGGGACGGCAGGGGACGACTTTCCAGGCTGCTTCCCTGCGGTTCGATCCCCGCCAACGGCCGCTGTGGGGGCGAGGCGGGAAGGGAAGGGAAGGGACCGCGGCCAGGGAGCCTCCCCGACACTGTGGCGACAGCCCATCCCGGCATCCTGCACTCTCTGAACATGACGCGCTCGCAGAACTGCTTGAGGCTACTCGAATCGTGTGCCACATTATGCTTGCAGCTCAAACTGGGCCGTTCCATTTTTTTGCTATACTCTGTAATTTACTTATTAGTTTTTGTCAAGTGCTGGTGAGGTGAGGCTTGGGTGCGTTCGCCTCCGCGGCGTGGCGTGGCGGCGCGTGGCGGCCCTCGCTACTCCGCGCCGCCGGTCCCGTCCCAGGTCGCGGCGTGGTGGAGACGGGCGAGGGGGGAGGGGAGGCATGGACCGGCGGGGCGGGGAGGGGCGTGACGGGCGCGGGGTCGCGTTAGATGCCGGGAGAAGCGCGGATAAGGGAAGGGCACGGAGCGGGTGAGAGGGAAAGGGGGGAGGAGAGAGAGACAGATAGACAGACAGACGCAGGGAGAAAGAGAGAGAGAGAGAGGGAGGGTGGAGGGGGCGACGCAGAGCGCGCCTCGAGCGGGGCGGGTGCACTGCAGCACCAAGGCGCATGCGCACTGGCGCCCATTCAAACGCGGCGTTTCTCTGTTTTTCGGTCATTCGGACGTTTTTGGGGTCAGACAGGTCGAAATAAAATCTAATCTGATGCCTCGGACCTTCCCCCCATGTTTTGCCGGCGTTTGTGGGTGAGAAAACGGCGTAAATGACAACTGCGTCAGTCCCTGCCGTATCGATCGGTTGAAATTTCGAGAAAATGGCGGACCGTCCGCAGAGGGGAGGCAGACCTTTGAATCGCATTTCTGAGGCTTTCCCTCGCCATATTTGGCCTGGGAAAAGACGTCCGAGCTCGGAGATGACTGAACATTAACGTTTGCGGCTCGTCCACGCTCCTAGGCCCCTACAACACGGTTGACGCATTGCAGGTGCGTGGCAGCCAATCAGAGGCGACTTTAGTTTGGATGTGAGAGGAGAGACGAGGAAGTCTAGTAAACAAGACCGCACCCACCGCCTACAAAGCAGTGTGCCTCCGCGCGCGCAAAGTAGTCCGTCCGTGACTCGCCCGTTAGAAGGGTCGTCTGACGTTCAATTCCAGTCTAGTGTTGGTCAAAGTGTGAGACGCATTATTCGGTAGCGGCCAGAAGTGGATTTGGAGGCTGCCAAGAGACAACCCTGTGGGCCTACCGAAAAAGTCTGCGGCGGATGTATACACGGTGGTGATACTGCAGGAACCTCCATTTATCCGTAGGATTTTGTCGGAGTGAGACCGCGACATTCGCGTCCGCGGCCGTTGTAGACGTTCTGTCCGAGAACCCGTGACGAATCAACAATGGTGAGTGGTTAGAAATACCCATCGTTGTGAAAATATCGTGTATGAAATATCGCCCGATCGCCCTGTGGGATTATTTTTGTGCAACTTTGGTTATCCTCGCCGGAATCTGGCTCTGAAGCCGAGCCGACCCCTGACGTTTGGGAGCCGCTTCATGTTTGGACTATGCGGTGATGTCAGAAGGCGAAGGCAGGGACTAACGGTTATGTCAAGGGTGCGGGTCCGTGTACTAGTCGTACTCGACTCTGTTGTCGTCCGCATTGTGCGGTGAGATTGGGCTCCGTTTGTCGTCCAGTCCCGGACTTAGCGGGCCCACTTCTCACTGGGCAGCGACTTGGCTGGTCATCAGGCAGGTTAGGGGTTACCCGAAGCACCTCGGGAAGCGGGTTAAAAAGTGTGGCAAATTTTCAGTGTGCGGGGTCTGTGTGGGCGTGACGAGTCGTGAAGTGGGGCTCGGTGCCGGACTTTGGCCCAAGTGGTGGTGCCAGTGGACTGTGATACGTCATCGTGGAGCAGGTGGTCGGAGAGTGATCTGGGCTGGGCCTGACTAAGCCAGCCAGCGAGCCATCCCATCCCATCCCATCAGCCAGCGCAGCGCGACTCGCCCGCCATCACTGGAATACCTAACGGATTACTTGTCAACGGCCGCCTCAGTCGCCTCCGCCTCGCCCGTGTCCGCCCCCGGCTTGGGTCAGGCGCACCCGCCAGCCGACCAGGCCGCCGTCAGCACGGAGCCACCGCCCCCGGACGGCCGCGCCGCCCCCGGCTCAGGCCCCGCCTCCGCCTGCCGCCCCCCAAGTACTACGCCCCCGGCCTGAAGCTCCGTGGGCTCTCCGCACGTCAAGTGTCCGAGTTGAGGGGCTCGGTGTTCTTGGTGCGAGCGAACAGAGGCCCACCCCGCAGCCGCCGTGCCGCCGTGCTTGTGGTGTCAGCGTGTTCGTGTTGTGGAGGGCCCTGGCCCCGGCCCGCGGCCCGGCCCTACTCGTCTCATCGGGGAGCCCTGCAGGCCTGCAGCCCATCCCGGCTCTGGGCCAGACCCTGCCCAAGGACGTGTGCTGTTGACCTAGAGCACATCGGCGGCCCCCATCGCCCACATCATGTCGTTGAACGTGGAGGCCGCGGCCCCGGGCGCGGTAGGCGCGGTGTCCGCCTCGGAAAAGGTTGGCGGAGTGTGTGAACTGACTTTGGGTCCATTGCCCTGCGCCTCGCCATGCCGCCCGCACTGGCGGCTGCGGCTGTGTGTGCGCCTGCGTGTGCCCCCCAAGTTTGCGGATTCGAATACTAACTCCTTCCTCGCCGGGACGTGGGTTTCTAGGTAGACTTTAACAGTGTGGTTTTTTCACTAACCTGACAAGTGTGTGCCAGTTTTTCGCGAGTGCCGTGCGAGGTGCGTGGCCTGGTTGTGTAGGTTAGGCAGTTTGTTGTGGTGATTATTCATAAATTTGAAATCTAACCACCCTGTGAGAAGTGTGCATGACCATTCATTGCATTTGAAGCATGATATCCAGATTTGTTTGAAGGATTGTAAGAATTTTAGTAGGGGTTTAGAGTTTGTATGGTATTTCACCGACAAGTTTATAGTGAGAGTGGTTGTCATTTCTTAAAGCTGATGTGCAAATGCGGTCAGTCTTCTTGCCAATGGCCATTACCTAATACTATGTCAATTCTTAATTGCTAATATCACATGTGTCAAACTCTTACCAACACCAATCTGGTTCCATTCAATTACCGTTTCTGTATGATTGGGTGGTTATCAACTTACAAGGTAATGCGCACAAGATTATGTTTGCTGCTTGCTAATGACTAATGGTTTCTTCTAGGCCGATCAACTGACCGAGGAACAGATCGCAGAGTTCAAGGAGGCGTTCTCACTCTTCGACAAGGATGGGGACGGCACAATCACCACCAAGGAACTTGGCACAGTCATGAGATCCTTAGGGCAGAACCCCACTGAAGCTGAGCTGCAAGACATGATCAATGAAGTAGATGCTGATGGTATGTTTCATCTTCAATATCTCTCAATGTAAATACTGTTATTAGTATCAATTTATGACAATCAGGGTAATTGTGTACAGGAAACGGCACCATTGACTTCCCGGAGTTCCTTACCATGATGGCAAGGAAGATGAAGGACACAGACAGCGAGGAGGAGATCAGAGAGGCGTTCCGAGTGTTTGACAAGGACGGCAATGGCTTCATCAGTGCTGCTGAGTTGAGGCATGTCATGACCAACCTTGGGGAGAAGCTGACAGATGAGGAAGTGGACGAGATGATCCGTGAAGCGGACATTGATGGCGATGGCCAGGTTAACTATGAAGGTGAGTCTCCATGCATCAGTATGCTTCTGTTGTCAGGAGTGATCAGTGTACATCATGTATTTGTGTACAGTTTGATGTTCGCTTTGCTAGTATCTTCAGTTGGTATTTTAAATGAGCAGTTGGCATACTATTGATGTACAGTTGAGCTGTGGGTTTGTAAGTGGTTGTGTGATTTGTCGCACTATGCTGGGGCAGCTAGCCAGGGACAGCTGCCAGAAGCTCGCATGTAGCAGTTGTCATGTCATATTGCTTGCCCTTGTCATTGGGTTATTCTGTAAGGCTTTTGTTTTGTAATCATGAGTAACCTAAGTCTCTTTCTGTGTTACCATGTTTTGATTGTTTCATTCCTTGCCAAATGACATTCACTTCTTTTTGCACATTTTATTCCTCTTGGCATCCTCTGTTTCCCTTAGAGCAAAGGGTAACAGAATCTTTGTTTAGTGACTGTGTTCTTTGACACTAGTGGGCAGTGCTCATTGTGGGTTTCAACCACTAACTCTTCATCTTGCATGGGTCTTGTTCATTCTTTTTTTTTTTTCCTCTTGCAGATTTCCATGCTCTAGCTCAAATAGTTTTCAGAAGGGGGCTCATTCCTGAGTGCGCGAGCGCTTACGCTAGTCTTCCGGTCAGGGCAGGACCTTAGGTGGTCAGTGCTTTGAATTGGTTGACGTTGCCTCTTAGTGGAATGTTCTGTATTGCACATGACCCTTAATGGGGTGGCCACACTCTCACGCAGTGTGTTTTATTGCACAGTTTCACATCGGCAGCCGTATAGCGATTTAATCTATTCAATTGGCATTTTTAACCACTTCCTGGGCTGCTGTCTGGGTCATTCACTGAAATCAGCAATTTTGAGATGTTTGGCCACTCGTCTGTACATTTCAAGTTCCTTTAGAATTTTTTACAATTACTTTTCGGTAGCTTTTCTGGTGTTGGTATTCCCCACCTAATTTCCTTTTGAAGGGCAATTTTCAGGCCTTAAGGAATTGATCGTGTCTTTGAACATTTGCTATGCATCATGATACTATAGACCACCCACTGCCACCCACTGCTTGTGGCCTTGGGTGTGGGTACCTCTTAGGTCTGTCAGTCTTCCTTCATATACTTCACGTTCTGGATTGGCATCATATCATTTTGCAAATACGTTGTTTCAACTCTTAATATTTACTTTCATCCCATGTTTGATCAGTTAGTATCCTTATCAGATGTGCACAACACAAGTATTAATAATTTTCTCTGGGCACAGTATGTGTCTCTCAAAACGCTGCTGGGAATTTTCATGATATGCTTGAGGCTTGTATTAAAGTTTTGTGGTGTATATTTCTTGTAAAACATAATGGGATGGTTTTCTCATAATTTGCTTGGCACTTTCTCTATGAAACATACCTAATTTTCTTTTCATTTATCATTTTTCTGGTAATATTTTTCTAATCTTGACTTCAAATGTGCATGAATGAGTGACTTCCCAAGGCAATAGAATTATTGGGAGCTGGGAACCAAATGTTGGCAACCATTTACTTTACCAAACATTTTGCCAAGCAAAAGAATCTGTATTCACTATTGAAGTGCTGCATTTTGACCAGCACCGAGAGTTTTGGATTTCTGTATGGAAGTCAAAGCAGAACTGATTTCAGTGCAATCTTTAGCTCGAAGAGATCAACAGGATTTTATTATGTGTGCCAACAAATGTCAAGAGGAATATCTTGTGAAATATTTAATCTGTATTGGGGACAAAGCTGCTACCAGTGTTCTGTTGCCTCTAGTGTTGTTGAACTAACAGCTAATTAGCAAAATCAACATTTTGAAATCTCATTGCGCAAGATGCTGTTCATGTGGGCTTTTTGTGTGGAGTCTTTCTAGAAATGGCAATTGTACAGTTCAGTAGAAGGTGCGAGTTGGTGACTTCAGGATCATGCATTATTGGTTTCAATATTGTGGTGGATTTTATTCCAAGTTCGAATGTAATGTTTGGAAAGTTGTTGCTAGTTGTGCAATGGGGTTTTGGTATTAACAGTGTGCTTATGCAGTGTCATCAATGTTTGCATGACCTGTGTTTTTGTAGTATTGTGCATTGCCTGTCTAGATGGAACTATGGAAAGGACAGTACAAGCCACAATTATTTCTATACTTCTCACTACAAAAGACTCTGTTGTGGGTTCTACTGTTCCTGGTCAATTTGTACACATAGGATGGATGCTTAATTTATCTTTGTTTCTTTACAGAATTCGTCACCATGATGACATCAAAGTGAAGAATGTAATGTGATAAATCTGGAGTGAAGAACTATTGTTTACCAAGAAGGATAAATGAACCTGCCTGCATTTCTGCTTATCCATTCTGACTCTACTTGAATTGGAAATGAAAGTAGCTAAAATTGGAATGGAATTTTCATTTCATGTATTTGTGATTGTATGTCAGTGAATTTTTAAGGGGCGCAAGTTTATCTGTGTAAGTTAATCCTTTTTGTAAAATATTTCCAGGCATGCAATTAATTGTGATTTTATTCGCCATCTTTCATGTGAAATTGTCAGTTAAAGTATTCTAAAATTTAGGAAAGTACTAGTTACTGTTTTTAAACAATTACTTCCAAGTTCCGATTTACTTCACTTGATTTTGTTCTGGCCGCTCTGTAAGGCTCATCTTTCCAATCTGGGTTTTAGTTGTTTTTAATTAGCTTTGTGGGGATCAGGTAGGGATGCCACCTGTCACATTCCTTCGCCATTTAGGAACATTTTGAATGGAAGTTTTACTGAGGCTGCTGTTGCAAAGCAGTGCGCAAGTGGCTTGCAAGTGAGTGTGAGGTGTGCAGGAAATTTTGGGCTGGGTCTCAGTCTCACTCACATTATGTATCACTTCCTCCCTCCACCAACAGTTTCAAGATTGTATTCGGTGAAATAGTTTGCATTGAATATAAATACAACCTCCTTACATGTGTTTCTTCATTTGTGTCTTGTGATTTGATGTTACCTTTCCACTTACTTATGAGGAAGTTTTCTATCAACTTATTAAAATTAGCTAGTATTATGTTTGTACTTGATCATGTTGCTAGTTAAGGTAGACTATTAGATTCAAACTTCATGTGACACGAATGAATTAAGTTACTAAAATTAATTGGAGGGTTTTCCCTTTGGGGAGTGGGGACAGTCCTTTCAGGAAGGCTCTAGCTTATCCTAAGGGGGATTTGCATTAGGATTGATACATCTTAACATTTGGTTTGAACTAATGGTGTTACTGTAGTACCTACTTACTGCCAGTATTGAGTTCAAAATCATTTTAATTTCACGTTTTAGTTGTCTGTTCAGTTGCCTGGAGAACCCATCTGTTAAAGCCCCCTCTTTTTTTTAGACTATTGTAATAAACTACATTTTGTTTGTCTTGTTACTTGCTTTGTTAAATTAATTGCACCAAACATTCCTTGTCCAACCTGTCTCCAAAGGGTATCTCCATTCTCATAGACCGTACTATCCATAAATACTATCCATAAATGCATGTAATGTATCAACAATGTATGAAATACATGTTGCTCTTTTAAATACTTCTTCAAATCTTTAACCTTGGATATTATTCCTGTTTAGCTATAGTTTGTTTCCTATATAATCATACACTATAACATATCTTGTTCAAAGAATGCGATATCCTTTGGAGAACAGTGTAGAGTGCACACATCTAACACAAGTTCTCCTTGCACTTTAAACAATATGAATTCGCGTTTAGATCTGTTTGATGCTAAACACAAAGTGGTGTACAGCAATTGGAAATAAAGATTCCATTTCCTCTTTAAGTCCGTATTTTTTACCAGGATCTAGTTGACTGGTATTTGACAACACCTGACTCCTTCCACTGCCTTCCACTCAAACCTGGGAGATAAAATGGATTGTAATCAACAACCTTGCTATAGATTCCATTTATCTGTCTGGGGTGATATGAGAAATCCATCAATAAGCAGTTGATTACAAGAATCAATTACAGCAAGAGCAGGTTTCTGAATCATGACCTGTCATATCGTATTGCCGATTCAACAGGTCAATAAAAACTCTTTACATTCATTCAAAATGAACAAGGGGGGGGGGGACAATGGAAACTATGGAGCAGTAGGAACAAACCGCCATTCAATAAAACAGCTCTTTCGTGATGGATGTGGTTAACAAATAATGCAGAGGGATCCCGTTGAAGTTGCGGTTGCGATTGCGTGGGGAGGAGGGGCTCCCGTCCCCGTCTGCGCCCTACGGCTAGGCATCCCAACGCACACCGCGCCCCGCGCCCTCCTCGCTCGTCAGCTGCCTCCATCTGTCGGCCAGTAAGCGAATCGCTGGCGCTCACCCCCCACAGGCAACGTAAAGTGGCGCTCTCTGGCGAGCATTCGGTGAAACATCAGAGCGCCTGACCTGCCGACCTGCGCCCTGCCCCCGCCACCCCCTCCACCGCAGCCGCAGCCGCAGCATTGCGCAGCAACCACCCCGACCTCAGTCCGACGGTCCAGCCTTCGGATCAGGACATTGTTTCCCGCGCCTCTGGAAATCACCCACCGCCTTGCCGAACGAGTGCCTGGAATATTGGAGCTTGCAACATGACTCAGAAAGACGCACAAGCTTAGTTCGAAAGATGGCGCGGTCACCTCAGCAGACAAACATTTACACCAGTCATGATTTTACCCCGGCCTCGCCTCGCACTACCCCTGACCCGGGTCCGTCCGCGGAAACACCGTGGCGCCGCCCACCCAGTCGGCCACATCCCGGGAAATGAAAACGTCAAGACAAAAACCAGATCATCCGCATCGGAACGGCTGGGTACGACAGCTCGCCTCAGTCCGGTGTTCCCGATCGCCCGGCATGGTAGGCAACATTCGGGTCTGCTAGACACCGATGCTCGGCGGGACTGCCTACCTCCCAGGCGCCGTGCCAAGCACCTCGTTTTCCCCCCTCTTTGCAGCAGGAGGTTCTAGGTTTGATCACAAAGAAAGGGCGACCGGCGGCCACTGGCCACACGACTCCCACATAGCCGGGTAATCCCGGCGTACCGCGCACCACACGTACGTGAGGAGCTAACGGGGTGCACCAGTGACCAGCGGTACACCGAGGTAGGCGCCGGGTCACAGCAGCCACAGCTAGGCCACAGCCTCGGTGGGGACGGGCTCGGGGACGGGTGGGCCACACGCCTGGCCCGGCCGGAACATGGCGGCTTTTCCTTTCGTCGCTTCTTCAGAGTGGCTTGGCGCACCAACAGCACCACAGCACGCAGCGCGGCACGGCGCGGCACGGTGCGGCACGGCGCGGCCCAGTCCGGCCGTACTCTAGGCCATATAAGGTGGTACTCGTCGGGCCCAGCACAGATGGCCTGGCGGCTGGCCTGGCGGCTGGCCTGGCCGTAAGCCTGCTTGCGGCGAGGCCAGTGTGCTGTATGTGTGGCCAGCCTTCCCCCCACGACAAAGTCCCGTCCCGACTTGACCGACATAGTCCGCGGGGCGGGGCGGGTCCCTGCAGTCTCTGCTACTACCGCCGCAGAACATGACGGCCCGCCACCCACCATCACCACCACCACCACCCACCCCCACCCCTCGCAGCTGAACGGGCTGCTGTTATGCCGTTAATGCTGAGGAAATTCGCACGTAGAATTACGCATGAGAAATTTGTGAAAGCCTCCCAGTTCGAAGTCCGAGCCACCAGGCTTCAAGTACAAAACTGGCGCCCAAAATGTTGTGCTGGCCGAAACATACAAGGGAGCCTCTAAATTAAACAAAGGCATTTGGGCCAAGACAAGGACTAACACAGACACGTGACATTTCTTTGCAGGGTGTTGGATAGTTGTGCCGGAGCAAGCTGTCGTTGGCGCGGGCTGAGACTGCACGCCTGGTGGGTCCCACCGACAGTTCCACGCACTTCCGCATGCGCTGATTTTTCGCGTCCAAATTACCAAAGTACCTCGATTACGTGTCACGTGGTTCCTGAACGGCCCCTTCATGCGTGTGAGCAGTTCGGGGAAGTTGGGGAGGGAAGAAAACGCGGCATCCCGGCCTTCTCAGCGAGAAATGCAGGCAGGCGGGCGCGGGCAGCGGGCAAGCCTAGAACCCAGCCAGGCCAGCCGCGCGGTTTCTGGTGTCAGCTGTAGCCGTCGTGGCCTGAGGGGGGCGGGGTGGGGGGGGGGGGATCCATCACTCCAGACACCTGGACACGACGCCCGCCGAGGCGTTCAGCAGCAAGTCTTTGACGGCCGCTGTTCGGTTGCGTGGATGCTGCCGTGTCAGCCGCCGTGTCCGTGTCCGCTTCATGACCCCCAGGCCCCAGCCGAATTTCCTGACCGCCGAGCATTACATGAAGTGTCGCGATGTGGTTTTGATCTGACAACATGCATGCCTTCGACAAGGTAAACGCACATAATCATGCGTTGCATGACCAGCTGGAAGCAGCCTGGATCAGCACGCATTGCTGCGTTTGCGTTCCCTTATTGCTGCCACTGAACTAATGTGGCGTGATTTTTCATACAGGCGGAGAGATCGGAAGTCGGATAATGTGCATCGGGAAAGGAGAGGAACGAGAGGGGGAGCGGGGTACATTCTATAACACCACGGACGCAGTTCACATGCGACGCTACACGCGGACGGGTCTAGGACGACGTGTGGACAGGAGAGGAAGGCTGTCCTGGCCCCGCCCCGCCCCGCCCTGACGCTTGCCTCACGGTTCACGTTCGATGTGTGACGATAACTAGGCGACGACCATTACAGTGATGACCGTCCAGGACAGGTCCATACTCAGGCAGGGCCTCGGACCACAGCGCGGACCCAGGCCGAGCCGGGCCCGCCGGGCCGTGCTGTGCCGGCTATGAGAAATCGACCGAGCGGCTGCGCGCGCGTTTCTCATATACAATTCTGGCCAGCGATCCTGTCGCCAGGGCTGTAGGGCCGCCAACCACGTAAGAGGCGTAATTTGAAAACAGCTGGCGGTCGTGTCGGAGAACAAGGGAAAGAAACTGGGCAACAATAAGGTGTTGGCTGGGTGTGGAGGGGGCAGCAGTGGGCAGCAGTGGGCAGAAGTGGCCGGGGAGGTCAGGCCCGGCTCTGCTCGGCCGTGCAGCACCACGTAGCGCCACATAGTGCTTGGCTCGGCCTGCTCCCGCTGGCGCCAAGTGCAGTCCCAGTCCATGTTCAGCTTCAGCAGCTCACAGCTCACATCGCATGGCACCATGGCAGTCCACCCTCCGCTGCCATATCGGGGTATAAAAAACATACAGACACGCATCGGCATCAGTGCCGTCGCTCCGACTGGGGACTTGCGACACCAACGCCCCCCCCCCCTTCATCAGCCGTTCACTTTTGCCGCCTCTCCCTCTTGGTCATCACGCATTTCCCGTTGTAGTACAGCCATTTCGCCGGAACGGAACAAGACACTCCGTTTGGGAAGGTTTGAGGCCGAGAAATATTGGCGAGTCGCCGAGTTTGCGGACGCGGACGGCCACTCGGCGCTCAACGTCCGGTGCTGGGGCCGGGCCGGGCCGGGCCGAGGGGTCCGGTGTCCGCCACCGCCAGCGCCAGGCACAGGTGCAGCGTGCAGAATAGACCGCCGGCTCCCGCGACCCCTGCCCTGCCCCTCCCCCTGCCACCCCCGCACACCTCGCCAGCTGCCGCAGCTGCCGCAGCTGCCGCGGGTGAGGCAGTACAGGCAGCCACCATGACCATGACCATATCAGCGGCGGTCGACTTTGTTCATCTTACTCATCCTTTTATCAGTATGTTTCTGGTTGTAGTCTGTAGTACCTTAAACCATCGCTCGGGAAAATTTTCGAATGAAAAACAAAAGTATCATAAGTGCCGCAGGAAATAAACACTCTGTGACGCCAGTGTTCCGATAAGCCGCGCCTGTGAGCACCAGATTAGTGCTGATCGTGATGACTACTGCAATGCTGACATCAGCTGCGAGCTTCTAGTGCCATTCGTCACAAATCAAACATTTCATGCTGCCCCCCCCCCCCCTCCACATCCCCACACCGTTGCCCACCGCCGCCGCCACGGAACGCTAGAGGCGGCGGCGGTCGCTAGACTGCTTGGATGCACACTTTGTTAATCATGGTTTGCGTGAAAGGCCCACCCGACTGCTGCCTTAGGGGGCGTTCATAAGCAACGTGACCGCTTTTAGGCCACTTTTTGACCAGGCTTACCTAACCTTACCATGCATTAGGGATAGGATCGTGACCATATGCTGACCCCCGCCCCTACATTGGTCACGTAGTTTATGAACGTCCCCCCGCCTGGGCCTGGGCACTATGCTGCAGCCATAGCCTCCCGGGCGGCGAGGTAGGCCGTTCTGTTACACAGCGGTGCACTGCGGGCTTGCCTACCCAGGTCTCGCAGGCGCTCGCCGCCCGGTTCATGTCGCGGGTTTTAGGGAGAAATGCAAATTCTTTCCAAGTCTTTGCATTCTGTTCCAAGAGATCTCCATGGGGATCTTGCTCGATTTTGTCATGATTCACTCGGGACCACCGCGAACGTCTCGAGCTTTGCTAGGAATTTTTGAGTCAAAACTGTGAGCCGGGCGTGCTGTGCTGCTGCGGTGCGGCTGCTGGCGGTGTCATCGCTCGGAGCTGGTAAACACCAGGCCAGCGGCGGTGGCGGTGGCCCCAGCCTGCCCCAGCCCAGGTGTGGGGGCGGGGAGGGGAGGGGCGGGGCGGGGAGGGGCGGCGCCCCGCGGCCACGGCGCCACAAACACAAAGTGCGCCGGGCCGCGCCGGGCATTCCACTCGACACGGACTCTGCAAGGGCCAACAAACATTGTGCCGACCCTCTGCACAGGCAGGAAGCTACAAGTACTGTCGTCAGTTGGGAGCATCCTGTGAAGGAATGAATGAATGAATGAATGGTCATCTTTTTCCCTGGCGAAAGCTGCAGGTTCGCGCTTTCGTCCTCCCGCTCCTCTCTACAAATGCACTCAGGAGGTCAAGCCTGGCCGGCACGCGGCACGCCCCCATCATCCTCGTGGTCGTTGCAGCTCCATCTCGGCCTCCGAAGGCTCCGGAGGCTGTAATGACCGCCACCGTCCCCGCGCCGAAGAAGACGCCGCCGCCATGCCCCGAGCCCCCGCTGCCGGGCGGCGAGGATCGCCTCGCCATGCGGCCGGGGCGGCGTGGCGCGGCGCGGGGGTTGTTTCTGTCTCGAACATTTCTCATGCCCAAGTCAAGTTTCCCGGGGGTTCCGATGCCCGCGTCCGCTGGGAGTCTGTGCGAATGCCGTCCTGCCGTCGCTGCCAGTGGAACCAATGGGCCGGACCGGAACGACTCGGCTCACCGGAAGGGGAAGGGAAGGGAAGGGAAAGGGAAGGCGGTCGTGTCCGCGATCGCTGACGGCGGCCGTGGCCCGCTGGCGGCCGCCGCAAAGGTCGTCCTTGGGTGACGGGATGGCGGCCCAGGACTCCTTCCTCGGCCGTGCACAGCCGCCACCGGCGCTGCCACGGCACGGCACTCATGTGTAGCCTGCCCTGCTGCGTACACACACACACACCCTGCACGCCCGTCAACGCTCACACGGGGACACACACACACACACACACACACACACACACACCCTGCACGCCCGTCAACGCTCACACGGGGACACACACACACACACACACCCTGCACGCCCGTCAACGCTCACACGGGGACACACACACACACACACACACACACCCCTGCACGCCCGTCAACGCTCACACGGGGACACACACACACACACACCCTGCACGCCCGTCAACGCTCACACGGGGACACACACACACACACACACACACACACACACACACACCCTGCACGCCCGTCAACGCTCACACGGGGACACACACACACACACACCCTGCACGCCCGTCAACGCTCACACACACACACACACACACACACACCCTGCACGCCCGTCAACGCTCACACGGGGACACACACACACACACACCCTGCACGCCCGTCAACGCTCACACGGACACACACACACACACACACACACCCTGCACGCCCGTCAACGCTCACACGGGGGCACGGACGGGGTCCGGTAAAGGGCCAAAATCGGTAGTACGCAACAGCGCCTACGGCGAGGACAAGCAGACCAAAGTAGAGTGCCCTGCTCCCCTTACCGACATAAAGTCGTCGGTCGGGAACGCCAAAATGCACATCCGATTTCCATCGCAGCATGGATGGCGATGCCGCTGTTGAGCCCGGTTCCGGCTCGGTTCCGGATACCACGCCTGTAACCCGCAAGGCCACCCCGAGCCGTTATTGCAAAATGCAGACGAGGACAGGACGAGCCGACGCGGTGGCGACGCTCCGCTCCCAAACACCACCTGCCCCTCTACAGAGTGAGGGGGGGGGGGGTAGAAGACAATGCGGACGCAGGGGAAATAAAGGAAAAGGGAGCGTTTGGATCGGGGCTGCGGCGGCACGGCCCGGCCGGTCAAACACCACCGGGCACCGCCACCGCAGCCACTCGCGCTTCACTTGGCTTCGCTCGTTGCAAAATAATATAATACACGGCCGGGGCGATGTCGCAATTTCTCCGCCAAGGCTGTGCTAGACTGGGCAGGCAGGGCACGGCAGGGCTAGCAGGGCTAGCAGGGTAGGGTGGGGCAGCAGGAACTGGTTGAAACGCGACTCCAAACCAAGCAGTGCTGCTCCCGCTCGCGGGCAGGGCGGGGCGGGGCGCCGCCGGCTGAGCCGCCGGGCCAGGTAACCGACGTGCCGCTCTCCGCAGATACGTCCGTCTTGGTCGTCACAGGGGAGAGGAGAGGAGAAGAGGCTCGCGGGACGCTTCGGCGCCCCGACGCCGACGCCGGGCGTGGCGGGAAAGGTACTCCGAAAAGCCTTGCCACCTTGCCGACGTTGAAACGGGGGGAGACACGAAGTCACGAGGGCGTGGTCGTTGGCCGTGTGCTGGACGACGGGGAACGCGGTGCGGATAAGGATGTCCTACTTGACGCCAAAGACGTTCGAGGTCGGGTCCCGGTCCCGGCCCGGATATTTGTAGGCGGAGGCACCTGTTGGGTGGGTCGGTGGTTTCTTACACCCGCTCCTTGTCGTATCTGCTGCGCTCCCGAAGGTTCTGTCCACAGCGTGGACAGGGTTGTAGTGATCCCTGTTTACTACTAGTTGTGAAGGTTAGGTTGTTCTCAAGAAGGGGTTGCCGTGCTGCACACACAGCATTGCGCCCCTGTTGGCAGCAGCCCGCCCGCAGCTGCCGCAGCGCCCGCAGCAGCACAACCGCAGACGCACGCTATGCAGTACCGACCGTGCCAACTAGCACCGCTGCTTTCTCTGTCCTGTCGCCTTCACCGTTGAAATGACGATCGTAAACGCCTCCGGGATGACGATGACCAACCGGCAGCGATCGAAATGCGGCGTCGAACGGCAGCGGCCCCGCGGCCCTCGGCCCCGTACGCACTCTCGCCTCGCCAGTAACCGCAGAGGTAAGTAGAGTTGTGTCGCCTTTCCTTTCGCCCTGCTGAAGATTCCTTGAGGCCCTATGCCGGAGAGGGTCTTCGTAACCTGGCCGTCCGTTGGCTCCGTACTCGGACCAAAGCTTTTCATCCGCGTACGAGACGTCGCCTCGATGGGTTGGTTGATTGAGGTCAGCAACGGCCAGGCTGTGCGGTTATTGATAAAATAACCGGACCTTAAGTTACAGGGATAACCGAAAGTTCTTCCGGTTAACCGGTTATTGGAAATTAACCGGTTATTTTGCAATCACCGGTATTTTTGAGAAACCGGACCGTTTTTTTTCCTCTCCAATTTTCATTACGAATAACCGGAAAATCTGAGTAATTGTTCCTTTCGAAGCTCCCTTCGCAAAGCTAGTAGGAATGAAAAGACAACCAAAATGCTTAGGAAATCACGCATAAATATATCTCTCAATGTACGCCTTACGGCGATAGCTTTGGCACAAAGTCCTTGTTCAATCCTAGAAACGTGAGCCATTCAGCATGTTCGCCTGTGAGGCAGGTTCGGAGTGCACTCACGATCAAACCGTCAAAACTAAATACCCGTCCGAGTCTGCCCTAGAACGGCCGTTCGGTTATTGACATCGCTTCGGTTTGTCGGCTAACCGGTTTCTTACGGTTAACCGGTTAACTGGTTGTGCCCCAAAAGATAACCGAACGCTACGGTTATTAAAATAACCGAATGCAATAACCGGTTAACCGGTTAACCGCACAGCCCTGCGCCAGGGTGTACAGGACAGGACGGGGCCTGGCCAGGCGACGGCGTACATCGGACTCAGCCGTGCCCCCCGCTGATTGACTTGGGGGCACACCAACCCCAGGGACAGCTCTAGGGATGACACAGCGCAACTTTCTCCGCGCGGCCCGAGTAGTAGACTCTTCATCAGTCCGACTAGAGGAGTTTTGCGCTGCCTGACCCTACCAAATGGTCGTGACATATCGTCAGCGAGAGCTAAGCCTCCAAATTTTTGACGTTGGCTCGTGGCTGACGCCATGGCGTAGGTACTCTCTGCGCTCTCTGCTACAGTTACCCTCGTTATTGCGGTTACCCGCGTTTTGTTTCCGCTGATGTTCTTCTTGACTTCTTCATTTCCGGCGTAGACCTTTTCCGAAATGACACGTCCTCCCCGAGTGTTGAGGCTTCTAATCGCTATTTTATCGGCCATATCTTGCAGACGAACGGATTCCGGGTCGACGTCGACGCCGGCGCAGCGGTGCCCTTGTTGTCGTTGGATAAGGTCGTCGTAGGTACAGCCGACGCCGAAGCCGGTGTTCCGTCGAGATATCGAAACGAAGTGAGTCGGGTCGGGTCGGGCGGTCAGTCCAGTTAAGGCGACTGAGCTGATCGGACCTAATCGGACCGGGCGCGATGCTTTGGCGGCGGCGGCGGCGGTGGCAGCAGGGGCAGACCGCTGATCTCGCGGCACGTCCCCGCCGCCCCGCCTGATCTATCCAGGTTTTGGCCGCCGTTTGCAAAATTCTTCTCGGAAGTGTGAGCGAGCCGTCGACGGACGTGACATCGCACGGCTCTAGCCGCGGCAAGGCTGTCCGTGTTTGTTGACGTGATGACTGTTTGCCGAATAAACTGTCCGTTCGCCGTCGGCGACAGCTGCCCCCCCCCCCCCCCCACACACACACACATACACACTGTCCCAGCACTGTCCCCACGCCATGCGCACGTCCAGTGCCACTGACACTTCTTCACGAACGCCGGGACACGCGGGGATTCGAACATGCGCCAGCCGTTTTTTTCCGCGCGGCGATAGGGATTGGTGGCCGTAGCCGGAGCCCATGCCCGGCCCGGCCCGGCCAGCAACACCTTTATCAGGTTAACCACCCGCTGATCCGCTGATGAGGCGCGGCCTGGCCTGGCCTGGCGTGGCGGGGCGGAGTTGTTATTGCGGCCGATTTGTTCGGGCCACCATGCCGCCGCGATCACTGACAGCTTCACGGCCCAGTGCGAATCGGCGTGGCGAGGCGAGGTGAGGGCGTATCGTTTGCTGCTTCCCCCTCCCTCCCCCACCTCACTCCCGTCCTGTCCAACGATTCAAGCGCGAGGCATTTTCGCGCCTTCTTCCCCCCGGCGCGGTGGCGGCGGAGATGATGTCACTCTCGACCAATGGCGACGCCGGGCGAGGGTCACGTGACGCAGACGCGGACGCCCAGCGCCTCGGCTCGCTGCTCGGAGCCGAGGGACTCCGGGCCGAGTACCGAACCGAACGCCGAACCGAACCGAATCAAGCTGGGGCCCCCCCGATGGCGCCGGGTCCGAGTGGTGGGGGCGTGGGGCGTGCGGAGCCGGGGCGGAGCGGAGAGCGGATGGCGTACTGCACGGCTCCGAGCCGCCCGCCCCGCCCCGCCCGAGCCCAGCACCAGCACGGGCTACAGGCACAGGCGGCTGGGCTGGGCCGTTGTCAGTTCAGTTGGCATTTCCCTGTGCATCGAGCAAGACGTTCTCTGCTCGCCCGCCCACCTCGCGTGTGACCGGCCAGTGCTAGTGTCAGTGCGTCCCGTCGTGTCCGGCTCCCCGCCCGACCCTCCTCGCCTTACCAGTGTCGTCGTCGGCTGTTTCATGAGCGGAGAAGACATGGCCAACAACAGGGCAACCAAGTCCGGATTTGCCGCCGAGGCCCAGAGGAAGGTGAGGCCCCAGACCCAGAACAGCAGCGGCGGCAAGGGCACAACGTGGGGTCCAGTGATCTGGGTCAGTGGGGAGGCTGGGGGCTGCGGAGCGGAGGGTTGGGTGCACCCCGACGGACCCCCGCGGCAGCAGGGCGGCCAAGGGCGGCGTCATCCCCCTGCCTGTAGCCTGTAGCCTGCAGGAGCAGGGCGGCGCGGCGCGGGACTTCCCGGGCTGAGGGACTGTGCCCATGCCTGTAGCTGTACTCTGTGCTGCATGCCTACCAGCCCGAGCCTTTGTGTGCGCGGCTGCGACTCGGCTTTCCTCTGACGTTTGTGGAGGTGTGTGCATGCGCGCGCGCGCTTGTATGTCGTAGCGGGAGCGGCGGGGCGGGGCGGGCAGCTGCGTTCGTGAACGGCGGCGTTCATTGCCGCCGTCCTGCTCTCTCACTCGTGCTGGTGCGGCCCAAAGGTGCGTGCGACAGAGACCGCACGAGGGGCACGCAATGCGGGTTTTATTTTATCGAGTGGGTTGGTTGCTGTTGCTGTTGCTGCGACGTCTCCTCGCGCTGCGGCGGCGACCGCCCCTCCCTCCTGGAATCATTTACATAGTGGGCGTAGGCGGCTTTTGAAGAAAGGCGTATGCGTGCGGAGGTATACGTCTGACTGTCCAGAGGTACCTCCAGCCCGAGGTCCCAAAGGCTTAGGGACAGCCCGGCCCTCCTCAGCTCCGTGCGGCTGGGGGTGAGAGAGAGAGAGAGAGAGAGAGAGAGAGAGAGAGAGAGAGAGAGAGAGAGAGAGAGAGAGAGAGAGAGAGAGAGAGAGAGAGAGAGAGAGAGAGAGAGAGAGAGAGAGAGACCCTTAGTGTAAGGATATTCATGTGTGTGCATGTCCATCTGTCGGGCTCGCTCACGCCATTTAGGTGGTCTGCGTCGGCCTTGTGACAGGTGCTCCCCCTCCCTCGGTGGTCAAAACAGTGACATCTGTGTCAAGAAAAGCACTTCCGCTATCTGCCAGCACTGTGCGAGCCGCGCCGTCACCACAAGCATCTGAGTGCTGTTGGCTGTGTAGCTAACGACCCCGAGGTCGGCCCGGTGCCGGCGCGGCACGGCACAGCCATTCCCTCGCCTCGAGCCGAGAACGCGCTTCATCTCTCTTCCTTTTCGTACTTCGCGCCCCCACGCCCCACGCGTCGTATGCAAATCCGTTGGGAACAAGTGCCAGGTCGGGTTGACCTGTCAGAGGCGCGGGCCGAGCCATCGGCGCCATCGGCTGCTCCGGCCGGCCGGCCGCCTATCTGGCATACTATCACGGGCATTATCTGGTAATAGAGGATAGGGAAGGGATAGGGATAGCACTGCGGCCGGCGGGACAGGGAGCCCAGCCCAGTTCACACGGAAAAAAATGTTTAGTTGAGGCAACTGACATGTCAGTTGCCAGCGGTCCTGAGAACACTGTCAGTTGCTGCAGCTAACCGACACACAGCTGACATAACGATGACGTTCAGTTGTCAGAGCAATACTTTTGATATCGTTAAAGAACTCAAGTGAATATGTTTGTTGGGAACGCAGACATTTCGAATAAATGAAAATGTGAGCCAGAAATTTCTCATACTGTCTGCTGTGTCACGTGACGAGAAGCGTAATGAGCATAATGTAGTCACCCACCGCCGTGAGTTGAACCCACGCCTGCAGCGTATCATGCGAGCTCGGAACCCCTGAGCCACCGCTACAATCTTAGAGAGTTTGCTACCCACCGCCATCTAAGGTCCATCTCATGTTTTTTCAAGTCCGATGTCAGTCTTTATAGCTGACGCGTGCTCGCTGTTACAGCTGAACGCCAATGTTACTGCAACAGTCCTCAAATAGCTGTCGCTCTAAACAGGAGAGCGTGCAAGTGACAAGTCAAGTTTGTTCAGTCAACCATATACCTGTAGGCTCCCGCAACAATTTCAATTTTCTTGATTCCAACAAAAATTTTGCTGCTGCCAACACCGTTTCCTTTCGGACAACAAAATGTGTTCTCAGGTCACAGTTGCCACAACTGACCTTTAGTTACGACAACAAAACCCTTTTTTCCGTGCAGCGCAGCACAGCTAGGTGCTGGCGCACTTCTGCTCCGCCGGGTGCCTGTGCTGCACACAATAAGCCGCACTCACAGCGTGTTCCTGTCAGGTGGCGGTAATAAACATGAAAAATACACGCGCGCGCGCGCAATTAGAGGGACGGCGGTACGCCCGTCATCGGCGCGGGATGAGAAATATCCGCCCCCCCCCCCCCCCTCTCGTTCATCAAGCTCTTCGAACCAGCAGCAGAGACCCGGACCGACCCCGGCGTGGTTCTTGCCTGATCCATTGGCGTCGCGTCTGACATTTCTCCCCCTTGATTAAATCTCGGCTCAGGCCGCGCCGCAACAACAGCAGCTCGAAGGGCCGAGTAGAGTCCGCGTACGGACCCGGGCCGGGCTGTAAAAGTACCTGTAATTTTCTCACCTGCGTCGCTGTCTTGGTTGCACTTACCCGTACACCGTGGGCGCCCGGGTGACCAAGACCCAGCCGGCGAGCTGGTCACCTCCGGGTAACGCCGGGTACCTCCGATCACAGCTGCTTCCCGCCTGTGGATAGGATGCTTTTTAGCGGTGCAGCCCTGCAGCCTTTGCCCTTTCCATCTGATCTGCCGCGGCCCTAAGGCCCTGGCCGCAGCCGAGCGCAGCCGAGCCCCTGCGCCCCCGCGCCCCCGCGGCCCCCGCGGCCCCCGCGGCCCCCGCGGCCCCCGCGGCCCCCGCCCCCAGCGGCCCCCGCCGCCTTCGGTCCTCCGCACAGTGACCTATTTGCTGGACCAGACCCTCTCGGACCGCCGTCAGCCGCCGTGCACGCCGAGGACATTTTTCGTGTGTTTGCGGTCGCTGTCTGGCTGCAA
The DNA here is from genome assembly GCA_038380765.1 of Odontothrips loti. Classification (NCBI taxonomy): domain Eukaryota; kingdom Metazoa; phylum Arthropoda; class Insecta; order Thysanoptera; family Thripidae; genus Odontothrips; species Odontothrips loti. Next base: position 25,895,896 of record CM076243.1, read on the forward strand.
CAGAGCGTCCTCCTCCTCGTCTCCCTCCAGGCCCCTGATGAAGACGGACGGGACGCGACGCGATTGTCCCCTCGGACATTGCCTTGCGCGGTGCCAGGCCAGGGGTAGGCAACCTGCCTGCCGTGAGCAGCACTGAAGCAGCCACAGGGCCCTGACCCTGATCAGCCTTGTGTGGATACCAACCCCCTGGAGCGGCGAGGCGGGGCGGTACCCCCTAGCCAGCCACTGCTTTTAGTTAATCTCAATGTTAATCACATTTTAATCACAAACATGTTGTTACATTTGAAAATTGCGATCGTGTTTCGAAAAACAATAGTGATCATATAGTGATGGGTATACTGATCTTCCCAATGCTCTCGTCACAAACATTTTGCGATGCGAATGTTTCAAAATTTTGTGTTAATTCACTACGTAGTCAGGCAGTGATGGCCCGTGGCCCCTGGCCGTGGAGGAGGCCAGGGCCTTGCCGCCCTGCCGCTCGCCGTCCCCATCCGGACATGACATCACTGCCTGCCGTCCGGTTGGACTGCCTGCTGCCTGGTCCTCGGCGTGGCCTCCTCCTGCCTGCCTGTGCCGTCTCGCCCCCACCCACCTATAAGAACCGAGGTGCCGGTCCACTCATTCAGGAGTGGCTGCTCGCCGTGCGTCAGGAGTACACTCCATGCCCAGGACCCGGGCTGACATGAGCTGAGCCTGCCGAATACTTCCTCGGTCCAGGCTGTGAGCCTGAGGCCTGCGGGGCCTGGGGCCTGCCCCAAGTGCGCCCAGCCCGCCCAGCCCGCCCCACTCGGAATGTGGAACACTAGCAACAGGTCTGTCCTCCCAGTACGCTGGGCTGGTGGACTGACCCGCTGGCGCGGGTCGATAACAAAGTCACGGGCGTCACGGACGCGAGCGCGCGTGGCTGCCGAAAAGGAAAACTGCCTAAAAATAAAATAAAAATTCGCAACGCAGCTCTGCTCCTTGGGCTCTAACCCGCGACGGAGACTTAACGGTCTGATTCGGCCGCCTTAACGAGCTGCTAAAGAGGCTGGCTGCCGCATTCCTATGGTGGAGATCGTGCACTGCCCCGCGGCCCCCGCGGCCCCCGCGGCCCCCGCCCCCCGCCGCCCCTCCCGTGTGGATAAAAAGAGTACCGCGATAGTGCAGCGGGAGTTTAGTGTGTTTGAAGGCGGCGATAACGCGGCCAGCCTGGAGACCCGACTCGACACCTTCTCTCCCTCTCCATCATCGGCACGCGGCTGAGTCGTTTGGGGACCGTTTACAAACTACGTGTCGCCCATCGGTGGTTGGAGCGTCAGACAAGGGCAACAGCATTCCGGGAGTTACCCCGCTCTCGAGCGCCCCGCCGCCTACGGGGGATGCAAACAGCGCCGTCGGGCGCTCGAGCGCGGGGTAGCTCCCGGAATGCTGTTGACCTTGTCGGAAGACCGCGTGGCGTGGCTTATGGATGGCCCCTTGGAATGACGCCCCGCTCTCCGTACCCTGCTTGACGACTGGAGCCATGGAGCCGAGTTGGGTTTGTTGGCCGCCCGTAGCCGTATGCTTCAGCCGTCCCAGGCCCGAGGCCCGTAGCTCCGCGTAGCTCCGCGTAGCTCCGCGTAGCTCCGCGTAGCTCCGCGTAGCTCCGCGTAGCTCCGCGTAGCTCCGCGTAGCTCCGCGTAGCTCCGCGTAGCTCCCAGGCGTAGCGGCACGGCATAAGCCGTTTTAACACGAGGAGGCCGCAAGTCGCGGAGGTAGGCGAAAAGAAGGACGGTCTGCGGCTCAGCCTAGCACTGCCTGCCTTGGGTGTCTAACCAAGTTATGCCAGACGGCACTTCCTCCACTCTTTTCCGTCGTAGGTCGGCGCGTTTAGGTTCGCCGAAGCTCGTTCTAGTCTAGCCGCCCGTATAGGCGTCGCCGCGCGGAAGGAGAATATCGAGGGGTCCACGACTCGAGACAATCAGTGTACATACAGCTTTAGAGACAATCAAGCACAATTCATCGATTAAAAATCTTAAAAACTGCATTAAAATGAGGCTTATGAGGCTAAAAATAGCCGAAAAACGCCATTACTAGCCTAAATTTCCAATCGTCTGCAAATTTGTTGCAACAATCGACACAATCGATGTACAATTTTAGGCAGAGTTGTGGACCCCTCGGAGAATATGTGTTTGATTTGTCAGAGGAACGACGAGCGCGAATGGGGCTGTAATGGTCTGTGCCGACAGTCTGAGCGCACTGCACGTCGTTGTCATTATGAGACACGGCGCCGCCCACGGCAACGGGCTGGAAACCAGCAAACCTACCCAACACAACCCACCTCACCTACCCAGCCGGAGCCTGCCGGAGCCTGCCGGAGCCGGTACAGCCCACGCTGCGCCGCGCTGCCAAGTAAAAGTACTGTTGTTAAAACTCTTGAGACGTGCCTCAATTTTTTTTTGCCCGTCGCAGTGTTACTCGTGCCTCCGCCTGTTGGCCGCAAGGTGATGTGGAGGTGTCTGACGGACGTGTCGTGTCGCCGGCGGGGCCCGTGCTGCTCGTGCTGCTCCCCGTCCTGACGGCGAGGGCCGCCTCCGAGGCCGCCGCCGGCCGGTGCTGCAGGCCGCGCTGGGCTGGGCTGGGCTGGGCTCGAGTACCTCTTGACCCGCATTGATGGGGTTGACTGCGATTAAAACGGGACTCGATCATCCATTGCAAACATTGCGCCCTCAGGCGGCGCACTGCCACGGCCGGCTGCCCCGGGGGTCACCCTTTGCCCAGGACCCACCATGAGAGAATGGCGGCCCTTCTCTCATGCACCCGCCCTTGCCAGCGATGTTCACGGCAAGGATATCATCCAGGATACTTTTGTGTGGGCAAGCCTAATTTGATTTGACAAGTCTGACCGCCTGCTAGGTAGGCAGCCGCAACTTCTGCATGCACGCGTGACGTGCGGGCCTGCCTACCCTGGCCCTCGCAGGCGCTCGGCTTCGCTCGGCGTCTGCTCGGCTTCGCTCGGCTTCGCTCGGCTTCGCTCGGCTTCGCTCGGCTTCGCTCGGCGTCTGTAATAGATGACGCCTAGGTTGGCGTCGCTGTGCCTTCGGCGGCGTGTGGGGTCCGACTACCCGGGGCGGGCGGAAGTTGGCCCGAGAAGGCGGGGGGTCCCAAGGCGTCAGTCCGCCAGCTTCTGTCCTTGACGAGGACAAAACTCTGCGGGGGCACCCGCGTTCGTTTCGATCAACATTGTCTTATCTTCATCTCTCTCACTCAAACACACCTGGCTGGAACGCACTCATAAAATAGGCAGGGGTGACGAAGGAGGCGCCTTTGGTCTAGTGCCTTTTGTCAGCCGATGGCAAACACCGCTGTCGAGGTTTTGTTCGGCGTCCCCGCCGAGGCCTTCGGAATTCTTCCCGTGCTGCTGAGAAGCAGACTGCAGGAATCTGCTGGGGGCGAGGCGAGGGGCGGCCGGGGCGGCGGTATTCGAACCCGCGACTGCCCGCGACGCGGTGGGAAACAGCCCGGAACAATGACGCCGGTAAACGTTCTGTCGGCAATTAGTCGTTACGGAAAACAGTCGGCAGGTTGGCCGAGGCAAAGGGCCACGCCGGGGCTGCCGGCCGCCGTGTCTCCTGTGTGCGTGCACCCGACCGCACGGGCACCAGTGCCACCTAATCTGCCTGTGCAGACTTCCTAGATCCGGAGGAGGCTTCCGAAAGTGTCGGCGTGGCGCGCGCAGCCGGTGCAGCCGCTGCCGTTGTCTGCCGCGGTGCTCCCGGACCGCTCCGCACGCGGCCTCGCGGGCGTGTGGCTTATCAGGCGTGCTGCCGTGCTGTACTGCCCTTGGCACGGGGCAACACAACCCGGCCCAACACCAAGGAGTGACATGGTCTGGTGGACGGGTGCGGGAGGGTTGGGGATGGGAGCTCGGCTGTCGGGTCAACAAGCATGCTTACACAGAGGGTGAGGTGTGCCTGCTGCCGGCTGGTGGGGTAGTGGGGCTTCATGGGGGTCAGCTTAGTTTAGCAGCACTTGGTCGCTGACGCTTCATGTCAGCCTGGTGGCCTAGGCCACTCCCCCTCTATTAAATTTATCGATGGTGTCTGTCGACTGAAAAATGAAGACTGCTGCTTTGCTGCTTACCCCAGAGAGAGGCCACACTCTCAGCCGTGGGTTCAAACACCGACTCAAGTCTCGGTACACGAGTCTTGGCTCTGTGTCTCCGTGTTCATGCCCAGCGCTGCATCGTCAGCTTTGGCAGTCAGTGACCCACCCCTCGGCCAACCCTCGGCGGCCCCGCCCACTTGCGTTCCGGCCGTTCCGTTCCGGCACGTCCGCTGCCAAGGGCGAGGGCGTCAGCTGGCCGCTGCAGGCGCGGCGCGGCGTCGGGGCGTAAGCAGCAGCAGCGGCAGCAGCGGCAGCAGCAGCAGCAGCAGCAGCAGCAGCAGCAGCAGCAGCAGCAGCAGCGGGGCGACAGCGGCCGGAAGCCCTACAGGTTGCATGCCAAGCACGGCTGGGCGCCGGGGTGGGCCTGTGGGCCTATGGGGACCTGTGGGCCCAGGAGGGATAATCCGACTGCACCGGCCTCGCCTCGCCCCGGCTGCCGCTGCTGGTGTTCGAACCCAGGCCATTTGTCACTCGCCGATACCATTACTGTTGCGGGACTGCGCGGGCTGCTGCTGCCGCCTCTGAGGGCCCCACCGAGGGGCCCCGGAGCCCCCGCAGCCCCCGGGGCCGGCACAGCGCGCAGCGGCCTGGCGGCGGTGTCGCTCACCGGGGTGCCGATCCATATGGCCGATATGGAGTGGGCGTGGCGCGGCTCGGCGCCGTGGATGGGCCGGGGCGGGGCGGGGCGGGGCGGCCGCGCGGGTGCGGCGCATAGCGGACCGTACCGCTGCCGGCTTCGGTCCCAGTCGGGGCCTATCGCGCGGGCCGCACCGTTTCCTGTGCCGATACGCGTTTGTCGATAATGGCAAAAAAATGGGTGTGGGATTCGCGACCGACATGGCTGGGGGGCGTCCAAGTGGGGTGCGTGGGGACGCGGGGACGTGGTGTGGCATGACTTAATCATTCATTCATTCGTTCATTCATTTAACCATTCGTCCATGCATTCATCCATCCATTCATTCATTCAGTTGAGGCCGGACTGGTTGGATCCTGGATCGTTTCGGCTGTGCCAACAGCTCTACACAGCTACCTCCGTCGTGTGTGAAAGCCTCGGTACGCTTCGTTGGGCGTCACGTAGATTGTGGACGTGCCCCAACGGCAGGCCGCGGCGGGGCACAACAGGCTGGCGCGAGGGCGATGCAACCCCCCCCCCCCCTCCTCCCCATCTCCTTGCCGGCCGGCATTCTGTACGTTTTGAGTGGAGCTTAGCGCCCGCCAGTGTTCGTGCCTCGACGAAATTGAATCGTGTACTTAAGCCAAGCCCACGTCACTATCTCTGGCCAACGACGGATGGAAAACAGTATAGCGGTTTGTTCAGCGCCCAGGGCAGGCTATTCCAGCTGGCGCGCGTGTGCGTGTGTGCGTGCGTGTGTGCGTGTGTGTGTGTGTGTGTGTGTGTGTGTGTGTGTGTGTGTGTGTGTGTGTGTGTGTGTGTGTGTGTGTGTGTGAAATGTGCCGCCTTCACAGAAGCCCCCACCCCACCGCAAGGCACGCTCGCGAAACGAAGGCTTTCGCGGCGCGTTGTCGTCATGTTATGGACAGACCAGAGCCGTGGTGACGTTCCGCGGCCCGAAGAGCTGCTCGTCACTGAGTCCAAGTTGGCGTGGTGGATCCTTCCCCCAGTCCGGTCCCCCCCCCCCCCCCAGACCCCTTCCCCGGTGTCCCATGACTGGCACCGCCATTTAGCATATGTGGAGTTCGGGCCGCGGTGGAGTTGCGGCTTTGGCGTTTAATTCGGTGCGGCGTGTGGCGCTGTCTATCCGCAGCGGCCGGCTGTACATCGCGGCCACGTCACCACGTCACCGCGCATAGCGCATGACATCATATTGGAGGCGCTGCTGCCGTGGCAGCCCGGCCCGGCCCGGCCCGGCCCCCAACGGGTGGGGGGCGTGCGAGGCGCGGCACGGCGCGGCCGCCGTGGTCCGTGGTCGCCATGCCGGCGTTAGTCACTACACCGCGGATGTCGGCGGCCTCAGTTGCCCCCCCCCCCCACCACCACCACCACCACCACCATCGTGGATCGTGGCCTTGTGCCACCGAGTCGTGTGTTCTGCTGGCTGCCGACGTTGACGACGACGGCCACAACGACTGCTGCTGCTGCTGCTGCTGCTGCTGCTGCTGCTGGAGGTTATCGGCTGCTGCTGTCTGCTGCTGCTGCTGCTGCTGCTGCTGCTGCCGGAGGTCGGCTGCTGGCCACGTTCACGGCTGTAATGGGTTTGAATATACCCGGCAAGAAGTGGCTTGTGGCGGTTTTCTTGTTGGGGCGCCGGTTTTGGCTGTCACTTTGGCGGCTGTGCTGAGTAGCGTCCGCGTCCGTGTGAACCGCCATGGCGCGCGCCGGGGGCTGGGGGCTGGGGGCTGGGGGCTGGGGGCCGGGGGCCGGGGGCCGGGGGCCGGGGGCCGGGGGCTGGGGCTGGGGCTGGGGGCTGGGTGCTGGGGGCCGGGGGCCGGGGGCTGGGGGCTGGGGGCTCGGGGGCTGGGGGTCGGGTGCCGGGGGCCGGGGGCTGGGGGCCGGGGGCTCGGGGCCGGGGGCTGGGGGCCGGGGGCGGGCGTCTGCTGTGCTGTGACCTCCAAGCCGGCCACTGGTCGGGTTGGGAACTGCTCTGCTCATAACTCACGTGACATGAGACCCGAACGATCCCACCGTACGGGAGCGATGCGGGCGGGGAAGGTAACGGCGTACCCACCTGTGGGAATGGAACCCGCCGAGCCTGGAGGCTGCTTGGAGCAGGCTGCTGGAGGCTGCTGGAGCAGGCTGCTGGAGGCTGCTGGAGCAGGCTGCTGGAGGCACGCGCCGCCGCGCACCACCGCCCTCGCAGCTGCAGGTGGGGGCTTCCGAAAAGTTCTCGTGGTTTGTGGGGCGTCTTCCAACAAGTGTGAGCGCCTGCGAGTGCCGGGGATAGGCCAGCCCGCATGCCTCGCGCGCGCGCTCACGCCCTGGTTGCCTACCCAGCCCCTGCAGGCGCCATACTCGCTCGCAGACTTGACGATCCCCGGGCGGCTCTTTCGGCGTGACGTCCGTCTTGATCCCGGACATGTTTGTTCGGCTCTTCCCTCGCCTCGCACGCACCGAGTGGAAGTACAGTGACTGCCATGTGCCACAAGCACTGCCGCTCCTCCACCACCACCACCACCACCACTGCCGCACGCAGCTGGCTGCCACCATGCCATTGGCTGCTGCTGGCTTGTATAAGTGACGAACGCGACGTGTTTGGCATGTGGAGTATTTTGGTTGGAACGGCTCCTTCTGTTTTACCAGAGAAGTGTTCTTAGATTCAGTGTTCTGAGAGACAAATCGTCACAAGGGGGCGAACCCTGCGTGGAAAGAAATATGTGTCCTGCTTTGGCAGCGGTGTGGAGTGCGCCGACCTGCCCACACTGGCTGTGGTCCTCGTAACTCGGCCGGTAGCACGGCAGCACCCGGCAGCAGCAGTCCTAGCACCCGATGGCATTTGAGGTTGGCTGGCCGAGCAGAGGACCGGGCCGTGCCGGGCTGGGTACGGGTACTGCATATCCTGCATACCTGGTGCTCGGGCTCGGTGTGGCCCGGCTCGGCCCACCCCTTGAACCCCCCCATACCCGTAGAGGTACCAGAGGTACCGGCGTCGTGGCAACAGCGCAGGCGGCAAGGTGCCCGGGCAGAGCCGCGCCGGCCCGTGCCGGCTGGGCTGGCCTGGGCCGGCCGCTGCGGCCCCCGCCCCGCCCCCCTGCCCAGCCCCGGCCTGGCCTGATACGGCCCGGCTGCCCTGTATTGAGAGACGTTTGTGTTCTCTGTCCCGACGTCTCTCTCGCTCTCTCACTCGTGTGCGTTCTGTAAGGTCCGTAAGGGCTGACAGACAGGTGCGAGTGGACCTCTCCGTCCCGCCACGATACCCCCCCCCCCCCTTTCCGTTTCCCCACACTCCAGATAGTTGGGCTCGTGCCGGCGCTGTGTCCTGCCAGCATTTGTCCAAATTGATGCCCCCCCCCCCACACACACACACAACACACTGATATCACCACCGCCACCAATCATGGCAGTATTGCCTTTGTGTGGTCACTGTCAGCTGTCAGTAAGAGCGGCGGTGAGGGAGATGAGGTGTACTGCTGCCACTGCCACGGCCAGACCAGACCCAGGCGTCCATACGAACCCGGCCTGCGAACGGCCACGCCGTCTCTGGCTGGAAATGGAAAGGAGTCAAGGAGAAGGGGCGAGGTAGGAGGAGGCAGTAGTGACTCACTCTGACGCCCGCAGGGGATGAAATGGGGGGAGAGGGGGGGGGGGTTCAGCCTGTTGCGGCACGCGGTAAGGCGACTTGCCGCGGTAAATGAACACGAAAGTAGTTCAGGTGAAAAGTTTTGCTCGCGGCAAGGACGGAAAGATGAAGGTGTCCCAATTTTTATGGTGCGGTTGCAGGTGCACGACCGGCTCGGTTGGTTTGGGGTTTGGGAGTAAAGATGGGCGTTTTCTCGGCACGTGTGTAGGCCGAGTAAATGTGTCATGATGTCCCTTCTCCGTTGGACGAGTCTGGTGTGTGGTGCCGGTGTTCGAGAACTGAACCAGGCTTACTCGTGGGTGCCTCCTTGTATGGGCAGTGAACGGCCCCAGCCGGCCGTCCTCCTCACCTGATTCTCCTCCCCTCCCCTCCCCACATGGTCCCTCCCCTCCCCACATGGTCCCTCCCCTCCCCACATGGTCCCTCCCGTCCCCCGTCGTCTTCCCGCTGTGTACTGACTGGAGCTGTTAGTGGGGGGAATAAGGCACAAAAGTGTGCAAAATTGGATCGGAACGATTTTTTTGCGGGAATCGTTACTTTAGACCGTGCTCTTTCAGATTCGAGTTGGAGCCAAACTCGGAAAACACGGGAACATCCCGTCCCCCGTCGTCGTCATGAACTCGCTCTTCTAATGAAATTGTAACATTGGCCTCAAACGGTTCTGCATTAGTGGGTAGTTGGTGCCGAGGCAAGGCGAGGAGAACATACTGCTGCCTTAGAGTGTCTCCTCTTTGGGAAGACTAGTTCCAGTATGATGTCTTGATGACGTGTACTCATGACGGTCGACATTTCTGATTTCAGATCAACAGCAAATACAGCGATGAGCTGGCCCAGGAATGCCTCGAGTGGATCAAGATTGTCACTGAAGAGAACTTCAATACATCTGGTGACATGGACAACTTCTACGAGATTCTTAAGAATGGAACTCTGCTCTGCAGGTGGGGTGCCTTTCAAATTTGTCTTCTTGTCGCAATTTCATTCAGTCAGCATAAATTTGTACTAATGAATTGTTCATCACCAGGTTGATCAACTGCCTGCAGCCCGGCACAATCAAGAAGATCAATGAAACCACAATGGCATTCAAATGTATGGAGAACATTGACGCATTTTTGAAACAGGCAAGGGCAATGGGTGTACCTGCCCAGGAAACATTCCAGACTGTGGATTTGTGGGAGAGGCAAAACCTTAACTCTGTTGTCATCTGCCTGCAGTCCCTTGGGAGAAAGGTAGAAAAATGTTTCTTCATTGGAAAACGTACACCAATTGAAAAACAGACCTTAATGTGAACATTGCTTTACAGGCACAGAACTTCGGCAAACCCAGCATTGGTCCCAAGGAAGCTGAGAAGAATGTTCGTCAGTTTTCTGAAGAGCAGCTTCGTGCAGGGCAGGGAGTAATTAGTTTGCAGTATGGCAGCAACAAGGGAGCAAACCAGAGTGGTATCAACTTTGGCAACACAAGACACATGTAAAACAACGAACTCAAGTCATGTTGAGAAACACATTCATTAGATTAGCTGCTGACATTGCTACTCATACCTTAGAAAGAATCGAGTTGTCTGTTCAGTGAATATGTGTTAGAATGTGGAGAAATATTTGAAAGAAATATTTTTTTGTAAGAGAATTGCAGCTGTTACTTCTGCTAACAATGTGAATTTTGTTGAAGTGAGTTGCATAACTTTTAAAGTTACAAAATTAGAAATACTAAATGTTCAATATTTAGTAAAACCATTTAAACTTGATTTATTCTACTTGGTTTGTGGCACAACTCTCTTAGGCTGTGACTTAGTGTGGTCTTTCATAATGATATGTCTCCAAAAAACATTTTTCCTTTCACCTTAATAGCTGGGATTATGCTTCTTATCAGCCTCTTGCTTGAGTTGTTCAGGAAGTGAATGACCACTGATTCAAGTCACTTGCATATGTAGCTCAAGTTGATACTTGGTATATTTGGGTAACAGGAAGTTGCTGTTTGGATTTTTATTACGTACTTCAATTAAAGATTATTATCATTGCTGTATCACTGTTGACGAAAATGAAGTGTTTCTCTGAATCATTTTGCAAATGCATTAAATTTTGTAGTCTTTATCATTATTTATTTTCAATCCAGCCAGACCTATTCTAATTGTTGCCGTTGTTATAAACATTCTGAAATGCTTTGCAAGTAGGAAAACGCACAATCATTGGCAAGAGGCCATAATAACATTCTTATGTGCCAACTCTCCTAGAATACACTTCCAAAAAGAATTGTTTTCTTGTACATGTACATATATACATATATTTTTTTTTACCGCCTCTTGGCTTTTATTTTTGTTTTGTCTGAGTAGCACTTTGGTTGCTGCTAATATTCCTGTTAATATTTGTTTCCATTCTGTATTTTTTTGCCAATCTGATCTGAATCCCATGACTCACTATTTTATTGCATGAAGATGAAACTGAAGGGTGTGCTATGGGGTTTCACTTTGTGAAAAAATTCTTTATAGGTAGGTATACATCAAGACTGGAATTGATGCAATCAAAGTGACAAATTATATTCTGTATAGGAAATGGTATATTTTTAATAGGACTCCTCTACACATTCCTACAATGCTTTAAATTTAGAAGAAATGTTGTTCCAAGAAAGGCAAATAAAAACTTATTCATGTATGAAAACAGATATCAATTTCATCTCTACCCTGCATCATATATTCACTGCACATAGGTCCCATATGAGGGGAAAATGGAATAACACTGTCACTATTCATATGTAATAAACATTTACTTGACAAGCAAAACCTATAACAAAACTATACTGCTATCACAGGGGTAATGGTTCAAAATCAAGACCATGATGTGGTTTAACTTTCTTTTTCATCCTTTCCTCCTCATTCTCTTTGGCTTTCTTAAGCATTAGTTGAACATCTTTCCTGTAATGGAAGAGTGGATGAGTACAACAGAACACTAAAACAAAAGTCAACGGATTTGTTTTCATTTTACCTGAATGGTGCTATTTGAATCTCCTCCTCAAGAAGGCATTCTTCTGGACTGATGGGGGTCACTGGGGAATAAATGAGGTTCCGTACAATAAACTCGCGCTTCTTCAGCTCGTTATGCAGATTCAAGACTGAAGAAGCAGGAATATCAAACTCGTACACAAAGTAGCTGCAAAAACAATTCCAATGTAAGATGACGATTCACTTAAAAACATTCAGGTAATATTTTTCAAATTGATCAGAACCCGATTTAAATGTCTTACTTGGCTTGTTTATACCACTGTCCATGACTTCGCATCCTGTATGGCGTTGGTTGCAGTCCAAGATTATTAAGTTTCCTAATAATGCCACCTTCCTCGAAAATAAGACCAGCAGTAGTCTTCATTGCTTCTGCTAATTTATCCTATTAAAAAAAAGGGAAAACAGTTATGAGTGAAGCACAACAAAGACATAATAATAATAAACAAAGTTAGAGACGAGTCACTGCCTAGAGATCAACAGCCCACAGAAAGAATTTAATAGCGCAACAGGTTCATTATATTAATATATTATACAGGTGTGAATAGTTAGAAGTAAAGTTTTAAGTTATGAGGACCCAACCACAACAGAAAAGCATTGTTCGGGTAATTCCGAAAAAATACTGATAAGCATTATATAGATTGACTTACCTTAGCTAAAGCTCTGAATAGAATCGCAAGTTCGTAGCTTGGCATTGTGACAAGATTAACTTTAGCGAAGAATCGGTAAACTAGAACAGTGAAAACAAATCTAACCTTATCCTATCGTTTCGTCTGGTACATTTCATAACGTACCCTGGTTTCATGCTGCACCCTACTTTGTGCTTTCGGAGGCACTCCGCGTGCGAGGCTACCGGCATCAGCGCCTTCTCAAAACATGCTCAAAATGGCGCCACACTAAAAATACCCAATACCCAAATCAGGCGTTTTGAGACCAATATATATGTTCAAATTTAGAAGTCCAGTTTTAGGAATTGCTTACGAAGGACAAAACAAAATAAATTTATTCTGGTAGGTTCTGGTCCACTGTTGTTTTTATTAACAAATAGGTAAATACATTGTTACACAGGCCTTCGTTTTTAAGGTATATTAAGGTATATATTATGTACAAAACATGCTATGATCTAGCTTTTATGTATCAGTACAATCATTGAACAGAGAGAAAAAAACAACAACACAATACTCAGTCAAATATTCTTGGAAATCGTTGGCAATTTCAACATGCAAAATAAGGCATACAGTTTTGATAGATGAGATCTGTGTGATGACACAAAAACATAGTTAAAATACATCAAGCCTTCCGTGTTTTCTTCTTTTTCCCTATGGGCTCAACTGTTGCACCGTCAGAATTATCAGGAGAGTCTAAATCTCTATAAACACCTTTGTCTCTAGACACCTTTTCTCGAGAATTAATTCGGTCACTAGGAAGATAGCTCTCTCCATTCAGCTTTTTCACAGGAAATCTCTGCAACAACCGTCTCAACCAAGCTAAAACATTATCTGTACCGTAGTATGAAACAAGGCCCAAAATGACAAAGGGGAGAAGTAAAAGAGAACCTTGATTCATGTCTTGATCAATGAAACGAGGAATTGGCTCAAATGAGAAAGGGATATAATGATAAGAATCATTGGCACGGAAATGAATGGCTTGGTTAGAGAAGTCATATGCAGAAGATGATAATGATGACTCCAACTGCAATACATATCCACTACCATCTGCTGGAATCAATGGGAAATGAACTACAACTCCGGCAGGGAAGTACTCATGCACTCTACTGCCTTGAGCTCCAACAATACTATCCAAGCGAACAACATGAATTGGTTGATCAGGTGTTTCTTCACGACACAATCGAAGTCTTACACTACGTAACTGCTCTACAGTTTCTTTAACAGGACGCACAACGGCAACAACTTCTGTTTTAGCAATAGGGCGGAACGCAATGAGCTTCAGGTTCTTGACATCATTTTCTATAGCCTGGGGAACGAAAATAAAGCAAAGTTGTTAGACACCTGACCAGAATATGGGAATACACATCATGAATTTCTCAATCATACCTGCAGAAGAAGGCTGTCAGGAGTAGCACGAAAAATGTGTTTGTTCGCTTCTGCTCCTGGTTTCACTCTCACAATGTAGTTACACTGAAAATTAACACAAGATTTAGACAAAGAAAATACAGATCAAGAAACTTCAGGTGAAGGTAAAATGGTTCAAAACTTGCTTGACTGACTGTACAAATATGAAACAATACCCAGGCATATATCTTTTTCTTTTTACCTGAGGTTGAAGACCCTTAATACGGAATTGACCAGTAATTTCAGTTGCAGCCTCTTCCTGTAAATGGGAGCACTTATGTCCCTCTCTGTCTACACCGACAGCCTCTACCAGTACACCAGCTTCTGCCTCTTTACTGAGGGAAGTTACAGTACCATATGCACTCCAAGCAACACGATCACCCCTAAAAGGAAAAAAAAAAAAGGTTGAAGAGCAAATGAACAAGCAGCTAAACAGGACGCATATCAAATTTTATATTACATACTCAAGTTTAACATTAACTGTGTCACCCTCCTTCACTTCAAATTGCAGTGCTGGGGGGTCAAATCGGTACTCTTTCAGCAAAGGCCTCAAGTAGTATTCTCCAGGGCTAAGAGACTTGAACGAAAGTTGTCCATCTGGACCAGTCAAACTGTTCCGACGGTATGATCCCCCCGAAACAGAGAGTAATACACCTTGTAGAGGAGTACCATCTGCTCTGTCAGTCACCACAGCTGCTATCTCTGCCAACTTGCGTGCAGTGATTTTGTTCTTTTCATCCGGCCCTGTCATTACATAGCCTTCCTTTTCAGCTGAAATACTGGTGGTTCAGGAAAAATTAATAAAATTCCATTTAGGTTCAAAAATTAATTTTGATATGTGATAGTAAGATAGTATTTACCTATATTTAACACCAGGCTTCAATGGTCCAATTCGATACTGGCCTTTAGAGTCAGTTTCAGTTTGAGCAATGATTTTCTGCTCTCCTGATGGATCCTGTGTTGTCTCCTGAACAGTTATTGAAACACCCCCCAAGGCTGGAGTGATCTAAATGTAAACAAAAAAAAAAAAAAAAAATTCTAAGAAATGAAATACACTACAAAACCATGACAGAAAATTACACTTTTCAACATGCACAAGCCATATTACCTCTCCAGAAATAACCTGTCCCAAAAATGCCTCAATGCTAAAAACGTTATCAGCACAATCCTTGTGATGAGACAGAACAACTTGTTCAGGTTTGAAAAGCATTACTGCTGACTGGGGGACAACTTTGTAGTCTTCAGCTTCTAAAGCCATAATTGATATTTCATACTGCCATTTTCCATTTTTCTGTTTTGCCTTCAATGGACCTTGTCTGCCAGGCAAAAAGAATAATTGTTACATTCAAAAAAACATACTTACTTCATAAAAAAGTCTTCAAAATAAACAAGTACTACTTACAATTCAACTAAGGACCCATTATCCTTTTCAATGCGCACTATGAGGTCATCCACTGCCTTATTTGATTCTACATAACCAACAACTGTATGACCAATAGCTGTGAATTGAATAGCTTTTGAAATATCTTTGGTGTTGCACATTACTAAGGTTGGTTCTGCAAATTTATGACAGCCAAGAGGTTTCACATGATACATTCCAGCCAAAGGAACACACATCCTTGACAAGCCCTTCTTCACATCTAATTTGTTTTTGGCTGTCTGACTTGAAGGATCATTGGAGATAAACTCGTAAGCAATCTAGAAACATGAAAAACAAACTGTTGAATACCTCTTAAGAATTTTTTTTAAAAAAAAAAAAAAAAAGGCCAGTGTTATAGATAATCCACTTACAGATGAATCATGAGAGATCTGAATGTTTATGACATAACCAACGTGTTTGAAGCTGGGTACTGACACATCTGCAGCTGAAACTTCTATTTCATATTGACTTGATTCCCAGCACCAGTCATCACGAATTATTTGCACATGATAATTTCCTAACAGTACCTCTCTAAATTCATAAGAACTGTCATCTGAAAGGAGTACAAAAGTTCTCGTTGTGATTTTAAAGAATTAGTATAATTAAATGATCAGGAAACAACAGAAAAGACATTTAAAAAAAGCAAACCATTCAATCTGATTGTTAGCCCTTCAATTCCTGGTGAAAGGGGCTCAAGCCTGACACTGATGTCTGAACAACTTTGGAGGCAAGTCACCTTGCCATGTACACGAGCCTTCAGTTGTGAAAAATCAAGGCCTACATTAATTGGTCGGTTCAGAACTTTCACTTCACGGACAAGAGGAGCATATCTGTAAATAGGATGGGGCGGGATAACAATGTAAAATCTTTTATGAACTTTGATTCTTATCATTGCCAGAAGAAATAAACAAACATACTGTAATCCTTTGGCCTTTTCTTCGTGGGATATCTGCACACTGGCATAGTATGTCCCCGGCTTTAAGTGGAAACAGTACAGACCAGCACTGTCTGCCTCAGCCCGATCCAAGACAGAGGCAGCCTGGTCACTGCTAAGAAGCACAGTTCGTGGCCGATTATCATCCAAGCGTGGAGGTGTGATGCGACCACAAACCTCAAAGCCCCAGGGTACCAAATCTGGCAGTTGAGCTGAACTTGGGCTAACCTTAACATTTAATGAAGAAAAGCGGAGCTTGTCTGGAATAAGATAGATCAATGGTTTAATTAAATGAGGAAAGAATGACAGAGAGACAAGTAGGAGTAAAAAATTAAAGCTTACCTGATGCAGCTTCGATTGAATAGGTGCCAGTCTGCATTGTGTCCAAACTGTAATAACCATTTTCATCTGTTTCTGTTTTAACCTGGTTGTTAACAAGGACATACGCATGAGGAACACCTGGGCCATTTGGAGTGTACAGGACACGACCACTTACAGTAAACCCTTTAATCTGGTGGAGAGAACCAAAACATTTAAACATTAGCTTCGATGATCTCCAACCTGAAGTTGCAGCTACAGTACTGATGCAGCTAGGCAAGAAAATATAAATGAAATGCAATGAACCATTTCACTACTTAAGATATTTACAAGGAATGAAACTTACTTGAAAGTCTGTGGGTAGAACAACACTACCATGTGACACCAAAAAATCTTGAGCAATGGGATCTAAATCAAATTTCAAATTTTTAGGTCCTTGATGGAAAGGCACTGCACGGTATTGGCCTGGAGGTAAACGGGTGAAACCAAATGCTCCTTGTGAATCTGATTGGACATGGCAGAGCAGTCTGAAACCCTTTTCCCCAGATGACTGAGGTTTAAAACCTTGCAGATTTTGCTTACTACATGATGGGATTTCTGGTAAAGGAGAGCCCTGCAATGTTGGTTAAAGTTATGTGAATAAAACTGTGACACTCCAGCAGATAAGATAATTATGCTCCTAAATGATTACCTCAGCAGCTCCAACTTGGAAGAGCACAAAATGCACTCCTTGCACAGGTTCTCCATCACTAAGCACTCGACCAGAAACATCATATCCTGATACGAAAAGACTACCAGGTTTGATATTACCATTTCCACCAGAAACAGATACAGGAACCTCTGCACTGCTGACATGCCACCTAAATAACAAACAGAATGTCTTAGCAAACAGTTGTTAAGCAAGGAGACCATTCTACCTTAAAAGAGCTAACATTAAATTAAAAGGAGGAGTTTAGAATAAAAATAAATCAGAAATTGGCTTACTTTGGATGAGATGCTTTTACTATGTAATTTCCAGACAAAATTGAGGGAAATTCAAAATCCCCATCTTGCTTTGTGAAAGTTTGTGCAATTTCTTTTTTATCCTTTAAGAGGTGCACTGAAACTCCCTCTGGACCAGCGGATCCACCCACACTAGAAACCTGATAAAACAGATTTATATCTATGAGTTACGGACTTTAATCACACAATAACAGAGCAAATAACTGTATGGTCAACTCACCCTTCCAAACACAGTAAATCCCTTGAATTCAAAGTTGATGTCTTTGTTTTGACTGCATGGATCAGTGCGACCATCAAAAACTAGAGGCACTTCTTTTGGGTGGAACGTCCATCCTTTAGGTGGTTCAATCTAAGAGCAATAAAGGTTCATTATAATTTGTCAGTATGTACCACACATTTCCGTGCGATGTAGTACTATGATTTACATTTCAAAAGTGTAAGGGAGTTCATTTTTACCTTCAGGATGTAACTGCCTTTATCATAAATTGGTAAAAAGTAATATCCATTCCTCGGAGCACATTCAGTTTGATCCTTCAAGCTGCCTTGTTTTGTATACCTTTCCAAGAAAAAGAAATATGGTTACAGTAAAAAATAGAAATAAAAAGGTTTATGACAGGCACATGAACAGATAACACGGTAAATTCGCGAAGATTTAAGTCGTGCCGTAAGATTTATGTACCGGTACTTAAAAGGGTGTGTCGTCTGCTCCCGAACAGCAGACGAAACATACTAAAAACTACCATTTCTACAGGTTACACGAAGAAAAGATGAACAATAAAGACAAAAGTATTCAGAGTTACATCAAAAAGTTCGCATAAGGGCAACGTTTGTTATTCAAATTGATAAAGGGGAGAACTTACAGTTTCACTTGAACCTGAGCTTTGGAAATGTCTATGTCACTCTTGACAAAACCTCCACATCCGATGATATCCTGGGCACTCACAACACTGAAGAGAAAATCTGGAATGGTGATACATATTGCCAAGAGTAATTTGTGTAACCTAAACGTGAATTTCATTTTTACTTGGCGTTTTCGGCTTTCTCAGCCGAACTTTAATTAGGTTATGAATGAGGTTGTGTGTGACTAGTGACGTATGGTCACTTGTGCCAACATGAAATAAACATTCCTAAATAACAGTCAAAATTGAAGCATTCCATGAATTTTAACGATTTCCTCTTTAACTTAAGGTTTTTGAAAAATCAGTGGTTACACGAATCCGCAAGGATTCTGATTAATTAAAATTAGTTTATTTCCGTGGGCGGCGCCTTTGAGCACGGCCACAGAACAGATCGGCTCGGGTCCGGCGATCAGCTGTGTTTTGTCTGCTCTTTGTTTTGTTGTTGGCCCGTCCCTTGCTGTTGTTGCTGCTATGTCTGCTACTGTCAAACGTGGGTTTAAACGTCAACAGTTTCTCTCCCGCGGCACTCTAGACGCGCAGTCGCTGCGTGCCGCATCGCATGCCGCGCACGGGACGCCGGGCCGCTGGGCTTATCGACGGAAAGTGACTCGAACCCTCGGCTCAACATGTCTGAGTTTGAAAATTTAAAGAACGTCCTAACCAAGCACAATCAACAACATCTCCTGCGGTTCTGGGACAAGCTGTCCGAGGCGGAGAGGAGTGAGCTGAGCCATGACCTGAGGGAAGTCAACATCGAGGAGGTCTGCTCCTACTTCGAGCGCGCTGTCAAGTCGGTGGAAGAATGCACCAAGAAACTGGACAACAGGATGAAGCCCATCCCCCCAGAAGCATCTGGATCCGTCCTGAAGAGCTCGAAGGAGGAGCTGGAGGCGTACAGAAGCGAGGGACTCCGTCTTATCTCTGAAGGGAAGGTCGGTGTGCTGCTCATGGCCGGCGGGCAGGGCACCAGGCTGGGTGTTACATATCCCAAGGGTATGTATGACATAGGACTGCCTTCACACAAGCCACTCTTCCAGATTCAAGCGGAGCGCATCAGGCGGGTGGAGGAGCTGGCCTTCCAGCACACTGGGAAGAAGGGCAATGTCATGTGGTACATCATGACAAGTGAGCAGACCATGGAGCCAACAATGCAGTTTCTGCATAGCCACAACTATTTTGGCCTGAATAGCTCAAATGTCATGCTGTTTCAGCAAGGGATGTTGCCCTGTTTTTCCATGGATGGCAAAATTATTCTGGACACTCCCAGTCGGTTGTCAAAAGCACCTGATGGCAATGGAGGACTGTACCGTGCTATGCGCAACCATGGTGTTCTGGATGATATAGAAAAGCGTGGCATCACAAGCCTCCACAGTCACAGTGTGGACAATGTTCTTGTGACAGTTGCTGATCCGGTTTTCATTGGGTACAGTAGTCTGAAGAATGCGTCATGTGGTGTGAAAGTTGTTCCTAAAGCTTATCCAGCAGAGCCTGTAGGAGTTGTTTGCAGTGTTGATGGCAAATACCAAGTTGTTGAATACAATGAGATCACAACAGCCACTGCTGAGCAGCGTGATGCAGATGGCCAGCTTACATTCAGTGCAGGAAATATTTGTAACCACTACTTTTCCTCTCAGTTCCTCAGAGTTTTTCTGAATGAGCATGAGAAGTTTCTTCAGCTCCATGTTGCTCAGAAAAAGATACCGTATGTTGATGAAAATGGAGTGCAAGTCAAGCCAGAGAAGCCTAATGGTATCAAAATAGAAAAATTTGTCTTTGATGTTTTTCAGTTTACTGATAGTCTTGTGGTTTGGGAAGTATTAAGAGAGCAAGAATTCAGTGGAGTAAAGAATTCGGATGCTTCTGAAAAAGATTGTCCAAGAGTAGCTCGGCAGGATTTGATCAATCTTCATGTTGGATATGTGGAGAAAGCCGGGGGTAAAATTGTTCCTGGGCCAGATGGGTCTATTGTTTGTGAAATATCGCCGTTAGTATCCTATGCCGGTGAGGGACTGGAGCAACTTGTCAAAGGTAGAACATTTACATCTCCTCTTGTTCTAACTGCACCTGGTGAAGAGCATGTTCATGTCAATGGAAAGGCTAATGGAACCACTTGTGGAGCTGTTAATGGTGTTGTGAATGGCATTTCTAATGGTGTGACAAATGGTGTACACTGACCAATTGAATGGTACTGTTGTAAACTGAGTGACCCTCAAACCATGGTAATGAGAAACACTGCCACATTTTCAATTTTACTGTATTCTTTGGACTGAAAATATTTCCACGTTGAAGTTGTCATGACAATGTGGAATCAACATGTGTGTAGAGGATTGCATTAAGACCAATAACTGCAATGTGGCTCAAAAAGAAAAGAAAAACGTGTTTATTTTAATTTTTTAAAATCAGGGTTTAATTAGGTAACTAAGCAAATCTGTCAGAATACAAAATGAGACAAGATTTGGCATGTCTGTGATCCATTTCTTTATCAGCTGCTGTATAATGATACACAAATCCTCACAGAGATAGTTGTTGATTGGATATATCTTCTGGAAGAAAATCAGATCTGTAAGGCTTTTTAAAACAATATTTTGCTGTGGCAAAACCAGTTTTTAATTTCTTCCGTGTCAGATCATACTTGTAGGAAATCTGGGAAATAATTTTAAATGTATTATGGATGCCACCATGGAGATTCTATGGTGATAGCTAATTAATTTGTGATAGGTTTGACCATCAGTGTCTGCCAGAAATGAAGTACTAATTTTTATCATATGCCCATACATATTTTAGGTCATTACTAGCCTGCAGGTTCTTGAGCATTACATTGAAGAGGCATTATTTGTACTTGACTAGATTAATTCAGATTGTTGTAACTGGGTAGTTTTATCTAGAAGTTGCATTCTTGTAAATGAATCCATATTTCTGGCTGGCCAGAATGTGAAGTATGCCATTTACAACTGTAAAATTTGTATTGAATCCAAAAGTGAAACTACATTTTTAAAGAAAGGAAAAATTTTCTGTTTCAATTCGAATCATGAAATTTCATGATATGCATTGAGTGTGTTGTGTAAATGAACTACTGTCATTAATTCTTCTACAGAAGCTTTTAGACCATCCAGAGAGACATTAAATAATAAAATTGAAATGGGCTCTGCTATGTAGGAACGACTATAAGTGTTTTAATTTAAGTTTAAATACTCCTTGTCTTGGTGTACAGCTTGGGAGGAAGATTTTATATATAGCTTTAATGTGAGTTAATATTTTAGACATTTATTTCAAGTGTGACAGTTTTATATCATTGTTCAAGATTTTGGTTCTGGTTTTAATGAGCAGACATGTTTTAGTGTTAGAGCTCAATCTTGTCCAATGCAAACACCTTACATATCAAGTTATTTTGTTGTAAATGTCTGGAATAATTATTGAACTTGCATACCGACTGCCTTAAATATGAAATTGTTGCCTCACAAGTTAAGTACTCTATTTTTATATAGAATCAAACAAAACGATAGTTACCAGTTAATTATGTGTTGTGCCTAGAAAAGAGGAATCAATTGATACTTAAAATTGATAAATGTTTTCATCTATGACTGTTATAAAGTATTCAAAGTTTGTGTAGACATCCGTACTTGTACATAGACACTATTGTTTTTACAGAAAATATATTATGATATTTTAATATTGTCAATGTCTGTTGCTTCTTATTTCACGGAATCCTGAATCATTCACCTCAGTCCATGCAGAGAATGGAAAAACGGACGCGTGTGAACTGAATCCGTGATGGGCAATGGCCGTGGGAGGAAAGGGGAAGGCTGCTGGCGCCGCTGGTCGGACTGAGCCCCTGCCAACTTGCGGGTAGGCAACACTACGCCTACATGTCATGCGGGATTGCCTACCCACGTATCCGCAGGCGCTCGTATACAGCAGAAAGAAAAACACACTGTCGAGTTTTGAATGGTGTACAGAAAAGCGTGTACTGGCAAGGGAAGCGATCGAAAGCACGATACACTGGAAGCGTTCCAGCTCCAGCGGGAGGGGCAGTGTGCTCACAGCACGAAGGTGTTCCAGTCGGTTCCACAGGAAGCGGCAGTCCTTCGCATAGCAACGAGAGAGAGTGGAGCTGTCCGACCCGACCTCTCACTCTCTCCCTCGTTCTCTCTTTTATGCTTCTCCGTGGGCGTTAGCAAGGCGTTAGTGCCCCCCCTGCTCCACAGGGCAAACATCCATTTGTGGACGAAATAACGACACCCGCAACCTGCAGGAGAATAGAATCCTTTGGAAGTAAAAGTTAGCTCCCCGAGCGGACCTAGCACGTGCGACAGAGCAGGGCAGGGGAGGTATGCAAGGTCGCCTGGTTGGTCTCTCGGCTGGGCACCGTGCTCGTTTTTCTCGTGCTGCTGTGTTGGTTATTTTTTATCTTAAAAAAAAAAGGCGAATAAGTTGAACCGGAATCCCGCTACGAGTCGCAAACAACTCTGCCCCAAAATGTTCCGAGTTCATCCAAGAATTTTCGCATTCGGCTTCACGTAGCCTCGTAACGGCTCGTTTTATTTCCTTTTGTGCTTGCCAGTTTGGCTCAGGATTCGTACATGCCGTGAGCCCCGACATCGAGGAAAGAGGAGGATGAGGAGAGAGAGAGAGAGAGAGAGAGAGAGAGAGAGAGAGAGAGAGAGAGAGAGAGAGAGAGAGAAAGTTCCTCCCCACGCGTGCAGCGGCTGGAGCTAGCTGGAGCGGGGACCGACCATGCTACCCGTGGGGACGCCCTTCGGGCCGAGAGCGGGCCATCGCGGCTTGTGTGTGTGTGCGCGCGCTCGCGCCTTGGACTTCCTTTCAAACCGGGGTGGACGTTGGGTTCCAGAAGACTTTAATTCCTCCGCACCCGATAAGAGCACAACACAAGCAGCGCTGCCGCGGTCAGCCGAGCTGATACCAGCTCATATCACTGATATCAGATCCCCGCCTCGATGTGATGTGCGCCAAATTTCCGCCGCGTGAGCGTGAATATTCGTGAAACGCGGCTCCTGATTCTCAGTATAGGGGTCCTCGGGTCGGGTCCTCCCCTCCGCTCTGTGCTGTCCACCCACGGCCGTTGTCATGGCCTGATTCGATTTCGGTCGGTCTGCTGCGAGTGTAAATTCGGACGTTCATATTTTCGGTTTGAAATGGCTTTGAACGTAGCATCAGAGGCAGTCCCAGAACGTAGCACTGTGCTTCACTATTTGAGGTCTGACGTGCCGAGAGGGTGCGGTAGTGGGTGGTGGTAGTTGTCTATCTACAAGCCGGCCGCAGTATCACAGCCCCCCCCCCCACATACACACACGCCCGGCCCGGGTGCACCTGTGCAAGCGGCTCTGTTTCTTGCCCCCTCCCCCCCTTTTACACCGGCCGGGCGCCGCGAAACATTCCGACAGTTGGGTTAGATATTTCGCAACACTCAGGACTTTTCGAAAATACTTGAAAGGAGTGGCAAACCATCCCGCGGTCAGTGTACCGGAGCCGGTGCCGGTACTGGCAGGCAGTCATTCCGTGCGGACACGTCACACGTCACTCGTCCGTCTGCGGACACACCAACAACTCCCGGCCGGCGAGTTGCGTTGGTTCGGCTGCGTCCTTGGCCGTGACACTAGGGAAGGGTGCCGTGCGGTGCCGTGCCGGCCGAGTCAACCCGCTCCCACTCGCATTCCCATTGTCCTAGCCAGTGTCTTTGACGTCTAACAGATAGATAGCACGGCGTGATAGAGCATAGCGCGCAGCCGGCCGTCGCCCCGACTCCCCTCCCCTCCCCTAGACGACTCCCCTCCCGTCCTCCCCCCACCCCTTCCTCGCCACCCAGATTTGAAGCTCAAGTGCCCCGATCTCGATAGAGTGCCGCCCACGCTCTGTTCCCCGATTGAGGAGGAGGAATGAAAACCATAAAAACCCGAGAGCACCTAATACCGACCAGTTGCTGACTGTTCCGCGAACGGCGCCAGGCAGCGCCAGTCCTGCGGTGTGGCCGGTCTGTGCATCAGCTGGCTGCGTGCGGCTTGGCTTAGGGAGCCACAGGCTATAAGGCTAAGGATTAGGACTCACGATAACAGCAGCAAATTCAATTATTTGTCGATAGCAGGCCGCGAAGACAACTTTTTTACTCAACAAATTGGGCGCCGCCTAAGGCCCGAGCCTTTCTGAGTCTCTGGCACCGCCTTTGCGTCCCGTGACGTCACGTGACGTGAGGAATAGCGTGGCGCACTGCGGCCGCAGCGCAAGTGCGGCACGCGCCAGGCGGCACGCGCCCGGCGGCACGCGACGGCACGCGAGCGGTGCGTCGGCCCCACGACGCCGACACACCCTCACACAGATATTGTTATTTAATCATCCCCCCTCCCCAGTTTTCCCTTTAAAAAAATTGATGGTTTCTGAGATTGTCGTTGCATTTTTCTGCCGTCAAGTTTTAATTATCAGTTTGAGGGTGTTCTACGAATGTTACGCTTATCCGCGCACTTGGCATGGCGTCAGCACTTGATTTGGTTTTCTTCTGAAGTATCGTTTGGAGAGGCGCGGCATCGCGCAAAATGAAAAAGGTCAGACCAGTCGAAAGCTATTCCGCCACGCACACACACACACACACACACACACACACGGCCTCGCCTCGCCACGCGACACACGTGGAGCTACGCGGGTTTGTTGGCTCGTTGATGAGAGCGGCATAGCGGATGGTAGGTGTATCCCTGCCGGGTTGACAACGAACTTCAAGTGGTACTGATGACTACTGAGATCATTCCTCACCATGATTATCGCCGATCACCAATGATTACGTGTGATTATTGTGTAATGCCGTGTGATTACGAACCGATTACCTCCTCAAACATTGACCATAACCGACGATACCTTGAATGATTAAAAGCGATTACATTGATTGCGGCATGATTACCAAGGTAGTTTGACCGGAGTTCCACCCGCCCCGACCCCCCGGCGCCCAAGCCGGGGTTTTCACTGGGCTTTTCGGAGGCTCGTATTGCAAAGCGATGTTTGCCAGCGCTGATAGGAGTCTATCCGCTCGCCTCACGAATTTGCTTTTGCAGCATCCTCGCTGATATGATAAAAAGTTTTCTCGCGGCATGCGAGCAAGGCAGGCAACAGCCTGTATACACCGCCACAAAGGGCGTCTGAAACCGCTAATTTTTCAAGTTGAAACGCAAAAGTGCAAAAATATTTTCTAGCAGAGCAAGGTTTCGATCCTCGGACCTCTGGGTTATGGGCCCAGCACGCTTCCACTGCGCCACTCTGCTTCGTGCTGGCAAGGCGGGCCGGCCTCACGATTTGTGTGGGAGGGGAGGAGCCAGCAGCGCCAACAATCGCCACAGCGGAGTGGCCGCGAGGCCCGCGGGGGGCCGGGGCTGGCCGGGGCTGGCCGGGCCGATCCCCTCGCAGCCGGTACTTTTGGTACTTTTCCACGTGGCGGACCACCGCGACCCGCCGCGACCACGCCTATATGTCAGAGCCCAGCAGGCCCACGGGGCAGGCCCAGGGCGGCCCAGCAGGGCGGGGTCAAGACCAGGAGTGAAGAGCGAAATTAAATTAGGAAGCTCTGCGGTTCCGGGGAAGTCCCGGCCCGTCTCACGCAAATGATGTGCGCTCTTACAACCCCCCCCCCCCCCCCCCTTACTTTCCATCCCTAACGGGCCCCCGAAGGCGGAGTGGGCGAGGCTCACTGACTGGTGCGCCGCGAAGCCATTGGAAGGTCGACGAGTCGGACAAAACTCGACCGCCGCGTCGCCGGCCCGGCAGTGCCCGGCAGCGGTGCAGATCCACGCAGCCGGGCTGTCCTGGCGGCCGCTTACGGCTGCGGGGGCGCACACGCGGCACGGCGCGGCACGGCGCGGCGCGGCACGGGACAGCGAGCTTCACATGATACGCACCCGCCCAACCCCCGCTGTTTGTTTAAAAGAAATGGTTTACATATTTCGCATTTATGGATAGCCGCAGCCGGACAGCCAGAGCGTCAGGTCAGAGCGAGGAGCGCCTGCGAGCGCTAGGGTAGGCCAGCCCGCACGACACGCATGCATGCACGACCCGGGCTGCCTACGCACCAGGCGCAGTACGCCCGCCGCCCGCTGTATTCTGTGGTAGCCACGGTCAAGCCGCGGACAGCGTAAGGACCTTTGGGACGCCTCACGTTAGTTACTTGCCTGCCCTGCTGGCCCTGCTGGCCCTGCTGGCCCTGCTGGCCCTGCTGGCCCTGCCAGGCGTCGTCTGCAGTCGGACGGGGACTCCCAGGTGCACCTGCACCGCCTGCACCTCACCTGTCCTGTCGCCACCGACGAATGTACCTCGGAAGATTTCGGAATGACGAAGGAGGAAATTACGTGCGAGTGTTTGTCTTTCCGAAGCTGAGGCCCACGTCCGACCCGGGCAGGCTGACACAGCGCCGTAACCATTTCATGAATCTAGATTGATTAATAAAATAGGTGAGGTTTTAGTTCGGCAAAACTGGCCGGTAGTGGTAGCGTGTAGCAAGTGTAGCCCGTCCTTGTCTCTGACATTTCGCTCACGCAGGCTAAGGCGGGCTGCGGCTCTATAGGTGGTATGGTAGTGCTTTTGGCGCGGCGCCCCGCTGCCGGCCGATAGCGACGACCTGACATTTCCAGCGGGAGCTGAGCGAGCCCGGCTGGAGAGCTGGAGGCTGGGCTGGAGAGAGTTCCTGTGGGGGCCGCCCCCGTGCGCTGGCATGCTGCAGGCGGTACTTGGCCTGGCTGGGGTCGGACCCCTCGACATCCCGTCACACAGAACCACGACGGACTTTCTTCCAGCGCAGGCAGCGGTCCGGCTCCAGCAGCAAGCCAGCGGCGTGCTCACATAAACCTGCAGGCCCACACTACCCCCCCCCCCTCTCTCTCTCTCTCTCTCTCTCTCTCTCTCTCTCTCTCTCTCTCTACCCCGTCTCCTCCCCCCCCCCCCTCCCTCTCTCCGGGATGGATAACCGAGCCAGCCGACACATAATAGTGCTGCGCGGAGAGAAGATAGATTCGCTCACCTCGCCTCACTTTCCCTTTCACCCGTGAGCGGATGACGTCATCGACCGCCATCAGCGGCGGCCCACTCCTCAGTGGAAGCTGCATTCATGTCCTCCCGAGCCGGGTTAATCTACCGCCTTGGCACTTCAATGCACCCTGCACGCGCCTTGGATGCACACTCTTGGATGCACCCTCTTGGATGCACCCTCTTGGATGCACCTGCCTTGCATGCACCCCTTTAGGTTGCACCCGCCTTGGATGTACCCCCTTGTATCAGGTGCACTTTGGATGCACCCCCCCCCCCCCCTGGCCCGGCTGCGTCGCGCCAGACGCACAGTTTAATCCGGGCTCGGGAGCTGGGCGTCCAGATTACGCAACAAGGGCGCAGGCGCAGGCCGGTGTAGGCTGTTCCCCGGGACCCGGGCTCCGGGCTCCGGGCTCCGGTGCGGCCGCACCCAGCTAGCTCCTCGTGAAGCTGCCGTTGCTCTGCGCTGTCCCGGTGGCGTTCAGCCCAGCCACGCTTGTGCGGCTTGTGGCACCGCAGGCACGGCCCCTCGGCCCCCGCTGGCCGGTGCGGGTCCGAGCTCCCTGTCCTGTTCTTCGTCCCTGGACTTCCTCCACCCCTCCCCGACCCCCGCCTCTCTCCGTCACCTCTCCAACGTCCAGCCAATCAGCAGGAGTGGATCGTAAAAATCTTAGAACGGTGATATAATGCGATAGCTGCACCGGCCTGCGCGCCCTCGGCCCTCCCCTCGGCTCCGTCTGCTCTGTGCCGCTCTTTGTTATTTTTCCCTGGCCGCCCTTGACCGAGTGTGTGCGGCCCCGCCCTCCACCCTCCACCCTCCGCCCTCCGCTACCCGTCTCCGACCGCACCTTCATACTCTTCCCTTTCGGCTTTCGGCCTCCCCAGCTACGAACAGGACGGGTAGGGGGAGCAGCCAATCGGCGTCCTGGAAATGAGGCGAGGACTGCGCGTTTGATTGGTCGCCAGCTGTCGTTGTGTGTGGATGCGGACATGACTGCACTCCTGCGATAAACTGCCCCGCCCCAGCTAGGCGCTGCAGCAAAATAGCATGGGAAAGTGGGCACAGCCGAGGCCTAGGGCCGAGCCGAGTGCAGCGTGCAGCGGTACCCCGGGCCCAGTACGAGCCGGACTGTAGCCAAGCATGGCCCCCACCCCGCCCCGCCCCGCCCTGGACTCTGCGTAGCCTGCGTAGCTGGTGACACTGACCTTCGTCACGGCGCGCACACGGCGCGCTGTGCGTGTTTGGGGGGGACAACAAACCAACCCGCAAAGCCCCACCCGACGGAGGCTCATCGCGATAAAACGGTATGGTGCTTCATGTGTGCACGCGTCTGTGTGTGTGTGTGTGTTGACAACGGTGGAATGGTCGGGGAGCCGAACCCCTCACTTCACCTCTCACCCCCACCTGCTGAGGGCGAATGTGAAGTGAAGGTGAGCGAGTTGAAACGTTTGTGTACAAAGACCCCAGCCCCCGGCCCCCGGCCCCAAGCTCCGGCCGGATCGGCCACGCCTCAGCCTTAGGCAGCCCCCGGGATTTCGGTGGCGGCCTGATCAGATCTGGTCGCAGTCAGTTCCGCTTTCGACAGACGCATCCCCCCGCTGCACGCGCTGCACTAATTGGCTCTGCGCTGGAATCTGTGGAATTGGAATCTCCCGCGCGTTAATTTGGGATCCGCGATCGGGTTGTAGCAAACGAGAAGAGAAGAAAATGTGCGGCCTCCGTCCTTCTGCAACTGGTATTTGAACCCGCCGTCATCATCAATTGCAGCAGCGAAGACGCGCTCGTCCTCCGGCTCCGCCGAGCCCGGCCAGCCCTGGCCAGCCCTGTCAGGTCGGCTGGGGACACCGAACCGGGACCGGGGGACCGGGGGAGTACTTACCTGTTGAAGGCCGAGACCGGTGTGCCCGAACAAGCGGTGGGACTGACTTCGCTTGACAGTGGAGGGAAGGGAGGGGAGGAGACGGTGGTGGTGTTGCAACGCAACTCGAGCGGACTCCGTTTGTCGACCTTGGTCGGTTCATGTTCGATCGGGATCGGGGCTGTCAAGTGCGAAGCCTAAACCCAAACCGCCTCCATACGGCTGGCAGACTTGTGAAGTGCAGGGACACACAGATGGGGGGGAAAGAAATTCAAGCCGGTTTGAAAGCATGACACATATATTTATTTATTTATATATATTATTATTATGGTAAAAGTTTGCAAAACACACAATACAATTAACCACAGGCTTGCTTCATGGAGCAACAATAACTCTTGACATCTTTGCCATGGGACTAGTCATTAGCTATTTCGCATCCTGATGCTTAACATAGAAATGTCTAGATTGGCTACATACACTTAAAAAATGGCAAACATGCTGAACAGAACACACACTCCCTTTGTGAAATGATTCAATACAAACACTCAAAAGAAAAAAGAAACAAACTTAAATCACCAACAAAAACACTTCTGTGTACCAGCCTGTGATATTATGATAACTGTTCACAATTCTGGAAGTCTCAACAAAACCTTTTATAAAAATACTGAAAATTCGAATTCTCCTAGACCTTAGGCCCTGTTGATCTTAACATTACACACAAATGGTTTGTTCAAAAATAACAGCTTTAGATTCAGTTTGAATATTCTGAAAGTTCATTGCCAAAAGAGGAGCTGAGGTAAGGAAAACAGAACAGTAAAAAGAATCATTTCAAGAAGATTTCAACCTTACTGTAAAACTAATATTGCATTGAATAGCTGTATAAATGCAAATTAACTGAGCTTGTCAACAGTAATGGTCTGTGGTTTTCATTACATGGTTATAGTTTTAAAATATTATAGTGTTTTGAATATGCTACAATTCTGACCCTCTAATATCAAGGATTAAAGAAAATAGCTTTGTAGCAACAATCAGACAATAAAATAATTTCTATGCAATCTGAAAAAGAAAAAAAACAGCAATGTCCAAGAGAAATTTCTGCGCCATTTCGGACATGCACTTTACTTATTCACCATAAATTCTACTTGCAAATAAAATAAGGAATGTATATGAGGATAGTTATGAGCAGCAGAGCAAATGAAGGCCATGAAAGCTATTCACATGGAAAGGATGGTTGTTGCTTTTCTGACTCTCTTGCAGTCAGGTACTTGCAATGCATACAACCAGTTATAGCAAAAGGGTAAGCTAGAGGAACAGCTGGAGATCACCTCAAAGGGCAAAAAAGATCACTTGTCTATTTCCGGAGGATATAAGATATTAAAGTATTTTCAGACATGACTCCCAACATTGTCATAAATTGATAGAAATTGCAACAACAGAAGTACTAGATTCAGGTTTGCAATAAAATTATTTAGTTCAAAACTTTTTGCATTGATATTAATGAAGAACTAAATAAGGATATCCCCCCCCCCCCCACAAATCTACATTTCCGTCTCCTAAAATGAAAAATAAAAGGACTTAAAGGCAATGATTGTTACATCTTCACAACTTTTAAAAAGAAAAGAAAAAAAGAAGTCTATTTTTGAGCTATCAGACTTATAAAACCAGACAGTAACATTCCACTTTCAGCGTCAGTACATGGAAATACATATCTTAACAGCTTGAGTACACTATCAAGTACTCCTCAAATTGATAATGCTACTTGAAGCTTCAAACTGCAGTGCAAGGCCTTTTGTACTCTAGATGAGATCACCTTAGGGATCATATGCATATTGTTTTTCTGAGAAGTTGAGATATAGTAAGCACCTAACCTGAGCAAGATGTGGATAGTTTAGAACTACTATGACACAACCTCGACAAAGAAAAGAAATATACACAAAAAGGTGATGTTCGGCAGCAACATTTCTTTGCAAATAATAAAATATTAATTAGAGAGAAAAATAAGCAACCATAATTGTATCATGACTTATATGCTGATACACAATTTAAATGAAGTCCAAACTCAGGCAAAAAAGCAGGTATACACACACTTGGATTCACCAAACTATGCATCATGATGAGATCACAATAACACTCCACAATAATTTTGGCGCAGACTCTGGAACTGTATTCTTATAGGCAGTAGAAAAATACTAACAATTACACAAGCTACTGTTTCATTATTATAGAACACATTGAATTGATGTGGACCCTAAAAGAAACCCTAAAATCTCTGCCAACTTCATACTCCTTGCCAGAAAAGCGCAAGTTGAAAATTCACAAAAATTCATTCTCATGATTTCATGTTTTAGTGTGCAAATAAGTGTTGAGTCCATTTTTTGCAATTCATTTGGCAAAATGTGACACTTCAACATAAAAATTTATTACCCATCTTCATTTGCCACTTGGCTCAAATCTCCATTCACAAAAAGATTTGGCACTCAACAAGTCCAGCACCCAGCACAGTGAGTGAAAAACGAATCTAGGAATAACCATAAAATCCATATACAATACACATACAAAACTCTGATAACCATAATGCAAATGCATATTGCTAAAAGTGCACCAAAAACCTCAAAAACATTTAGGACTTGTTGAAGAGGCTTAAGGTGACAAAACAGTATTACAAGGTGTACAATAAATCACAGAAAAACAAAACTATTGCAAACCTTACAATGACCCACACTACTCTTGATTCACTTCAGCTCAATGACTAATTTATGGCCAAACATACGATAGCAGGCGGACACTAGTGAAGACCAAATATTTCAGAACATTCACAATAGAGTACTTATTTCTCTAAAACTTAAACTTCTGGACAATTAAACCACAAACTGTATATACAATAACCCACAAATGGAGCAGACTAAAGCCCTTGGTTAACAACCTGACGTTTGGATAAGTTGTAAACAAAGTTGTTACCAGTATCTAATAGGGGTAGGTTTCCATTAGTACTGAAAAAAGAAAAAAAACCAACAACAACAAAAGACATTACATTACAAAGCACATGGATATGTGTTGAGGAGTTTTGAGTTCATGAAAGATGATAAATAACAAATATATTAAGTAAATCATTGGTTCAAAAATTACAGGGAGTATGCCACTGAAAACAAATTATTGTTTACATTTCACCAATTTATAATGACAAAGTCTCTTTACAAATTCATTTCAAATATCACAGAATATGCGTACAATGCTTAAGTATATTAGTTGAATGGTTTGGAAATTTAGCTGCGAGCAATTAATGACTGGTCTGATGTGTCTGAAATTCCATAAAATGTAGAGGTTACATATAGTCAAGTTGGTAACAGCCACATTTTCAGAATTCATCCCAAGACATTAAATCATCACAACTCTGGACCAATGCAACCAGTATGAAGGCTAGATACAATAAATCACATGCAATGATGTAGAAAGGGTAGTGAGGCAAGTGAACAGCCTCAGATTTGCACATTACACAAGGCTAACTCACACAAATATAAGACATATTTCTCAACATACTCTTTTTGAATCTGAAGAAATAAAATAGGTGCAAAAGAATATTGCAATTTGAAAATTAGAACAGAAAACAAAGCAATAAAACATCTCTATACATGTTCAATGAACAAAGCTTACTGAACAAATAAGAAGAAGATTGGGTAGGTAGGAGAAGACACATTTGAGGTACGGATGTAACTCATTAAAGTAAAGTAGAAATAAAGCATTTGCCAAAGTTCAGGCAAAATAAGTAATAAATAAAACATAAAATCATAACCTTGGAGGTGATCACAAAGACATAAACCAAAATAACATCCACTCAGTACTCCTTCACCACAATTAGTTCATCAACATCAGATGAATGGGAATGCCCACGTGAATTTTCAGCTGGTACTCACAAATTGCTCAAATCAGTGCCCACATGTAATTTACTTATTTACGCATCATTTCCCGCTTCTTCAATTGCTTCAAAGCACACTTAGCAGCAGTGCATTTAGCAATACGATAATTTCTTCCTATACCCTTGAATGTGCCTTTGCTGAAGACTTCGACAGTAACACGCACTCTGCGTCCATCGGCCAGCTTCTCCGGTTTACTGCAAATTTTAAAAATGGGTATAAGAAAAACAAATTGCATCATTATAATCACAATCACAATAATCAGTTTTAAAGTACCCAAACTTAGCAGTCTCTGGCTCCATTTCAAGAAGTTCACGAATGGGAGATTTTGGAACATTTGTACTGAATTGCTCTAAAAATAAAAATCAAAGAGGTTAATAAACTGAAAATGAAAAGTAACAAATAATAAACAGTACTCTTCGCAAACTTCATACCTATTTCTTGTCGCATCATGCGATAATATACTCGCCAAACTGCATCCAAAGACATACCACTATCTAAATAGACAGCACCAGCAACCGATTCAAACACATCTCCCAACGCTTTAGGCACTTCCACATCCTCAGCTTCTTCACATTCTTCTTCTTCAATAAGATAATACTAAGAAAGAAGTATAAAACACATAAGACTCACAATATTAAACAATGTAGGTCATCTATTGAGAGAGAAAAAAGAAGGAACATACCTCTTCACTAATGGCATGCCCATTTTCTTCCTGGATGCGTACAAATCGGTCTATAACTTCATTTAATCCAGGAGACAAATGTCGGAAGTACTTGTGAAAGCCAAATTTCACTGCTAATGATGCAAATATAGTATTGTTCACTAAAGCAGAGCGTAGATCTGTGAGAGCACCTGGCGAGTGTTGGCGCCAGTCTTCATAGAGATGTCTTGTAATGAGATAATCTAGGCAGAAAAAAATATAAATTACTTTGAGAGGCCTGGAGCAAAGAGAAGGAAATAAAGCACAGATATGTACCGAGGACAGCATCCCCAAGGAACTCAAGGCGTTGATAACAGTCTGTCAGCTGATTGGGGGAGTATGATGCATGAGTCAAAGCTTGCAGAAGGTAGCTGCGATCATTAAATCTATAATGAATTTTATTTTCGAATTTGTCAAAGCCATCAAGCAGAATTCTCAGTTGATCTTCTGGATCTTCAATGTGCCTTAAAAGTGGTGAGTTTGGAGGTTGGAGGGTACCATAATGAATCTGGAAAAACAGAAAGTCAAATTAATGTAAACATTTAACATGTTGTCACCATGTATTTTGGCAAAGGTGTGTTAAAGAATGCTCATCTTACTGTCACTTTTCCTTCAGTGTTGACAGATTCTTCTTGAGGCAAAACTTTGATTCCTAGCCAAGCCATGAACAAGAGTGCACCACGAGGTCCACATGAGATAAGATATGCACCTGGACAAACAGAAAATTGCAGATAACAATCATCAAACTAGAATAAGACATAGTAATGAACAGGTTTAGGTTTCCCAATGACATTACATACCAATGAGAGCTTCCACACAATCGGCAATGCTTTTGTCAGGTATGCTATGTTGTGTTATGAGATTGTAAGGAATGAAGCATGGCATAGTGTCTAAAATGGATAAAGGATCCGCATCTGATTGCAAGCTCTTCCCATCATCTTCTCCATCGTTGTTGCTATTTTGTTCAAGCTCCTTCTGCTGTTGAAGAAGTTTCAGTTGCTGTTGCTGTTGAAACTGGACAAGCTTTTTGTGTTGTAAGGCAGCAGATAAGGGAACGTCATCATCATCTGAATCTGTTTCTGCACTGATGTTAGCAAGTTTGAGAGTTTCTTTCCTTTCATTTACTTTTTGTTGAATTTCCTCCAATGTCAAGTTCCTGAAAGCCAAAGAATTAGGTTAAAACCAAACTGTTCAGTTCAATATTTAGACAATGAAGACGGTAGTCAATTTTCACCTCAGTGATGGCAGATCAGCTGAATTCCAATGGCATGCAGGCAACCCAGCTTGAATGAGTGCCTTTTCTAGATCCCGAGGCACATAATAGCATGGTGGCAACCAATTGTCATGTGGTTCAAACTTCGTAGCAATCATACTTTCTCCAAAAACTTTCCTTCTGCCGAGACGGTACAAATTAAGATTGCTCACCTGAAAAAATTTAAGGGTATGTTGTGAAAACAATATACTAACTCGATAGATTCATAAACCATTTACAAATTTGTCACAGCATACCTGTTTTGACCTTAAATGACTTAATTTACCCTCATGAATGCGGTCATAAGTGCAGTAAAGATAAGTAGTGATTGCATATTTTAAGAATGAATCTCCTATGGTCTCCAAGCGTTCTAAATTAATGCCATCATTTGCATTTGACATTGTGAGTGCCTAGGGAAACAAATGCGTACATCAGATTTTGAAAACACAACTTCTATTATGAAGCTAAAGACCAAATAAGACTTACTTGCAAAATAACAGCTGGAGAAGGCCCAGGATGACCATCAAGTTCTGGTTGTGCATCAAAGCTTAACATTATACCCAAATCATCATCATCATTGTTTACTGAAACCACCACTGACTTCTGTTCTATTGTATCAGATACACAAGAGGCATTACCTTTCACACACTCCACATCTACAGAAATATAGAAACTGTCATTAATAAAATAAATTTTTTGTTGAAAAAATGCAGGTAACTGATGGGTTTCACAAAATACCATCTTTTTTGTTGAGAAAAGGAGTAATGTATTTCAGTGCCTCTAGATTTGTTTCGTTTGAAACAGCCTGTGGACTGACATTTGAGTCAGTGCCTGCTCTAACCAGAATATATGGTTTATTGCTTTCAATAAAACGTCCATCTGAATAAATAGTCTCAGTATTTTTTTCAACACTCTTCTCAAACTGGATGCTAACTTCATTGCCAACTTCATCAGGACGGAGATTCCTGGAATGGAAATTATTGGGAGTGGAGATTAAATACTTTAGCCTTCTAATCTAATTAAAGTACAAATGCTGGGAACGTACCCATCCTTGTGCCAGTCCCATGGTTCCTCTGCCAACATTTGAAAGATGGATAGCTTAGAATTCCCATCCCTACCATCATCATCAACAGCCTCAGCAGTATTGTCTGGCTTGTATTCGATACGTAGTCCTCCATTCCCTCCACCATCACAGCTGCTTCCATCATCATCATCATCATCATAATCCGAAAGATCGCTACATGAATCAGAATCTGGTGCAGCACAAGGTTCTGGTTGGAATATAGCTCTTGACTGCTGAGAAGGATTCCATCTCTGTGCTGACGCAAAGCTAGAGCCACTGGCTTCATGTGTTCTCACTGAGCCCACCTCTTCCTGCAACACAGAGAAAGCGTGAGGATGAAAAATGACTTTTTTGGAGGGCATTATACTTATGACTATTTGATAATTGAATGATTCAGACCTGGTGAGTTGAAGGAGATCCCCAGCCAGTTCCTGGGGTACTGCTTCCCCATCCGCTGCCACCCATATCTGGTATGTTTTGCAGCATAGTAACATTTCCAGGAAGAGCAGCATTTGGATCAAAATAGTCAATATCAGGCTCTGAAGGACTGGTCGCCATTTCATTTGACCATGTACCAATGTCAATCCAAGGGCTATCAGGTTTCTTTTTCTCTTCACAATTTTCCTCAGGTGATTCATCCTTCTCATTTTTGGAAGGCTTTACTTTAGAATTTTCAGTATCAGGAGTAGACTTAACAGGACAATCTTGACTATTGTCTGTGTCAGTATCCTTGTCTTTAAGAGATTCTTCCCTTGCTTTTGTCTCTCGGGACTTCTTTAAAACATCTGCCAAGGTCCATCCAAAGTTCAGAGGCTCCCACTTATATTCTGCACAGATGAGAAAGACACAAAAATCAACATATTGTAACATTAAGAAAAGAACTGACCACAGAAGAACTAGACAGTACACCTAGAAGCTTACCTGAAGAAAGCTGCAAAGCACCCAGACCAATATCCAATGCCACTTGGCGCCGCATCTGGTCGGCCAGGAGGAGCGCATTAATACGATAAAGAATGCATGGCAAGCACACAGCCTTACGCCAAAGTGAAGCAGGAAATGGATGCACAGTGCACAATTCAGGAACTAAAATCTGTTTCTGCTCCAAGTTTTCACGTTTGGCCCGTTTAGTTTCTTCACTACTGGTAGGCAAAGCAACACCTTTCCTATTCACATATCTGAAAATAAACGGCATCAAGTTTTAGTAGATCGTCAAAACTGAATCAGAGTGATAATTGACTTACATCACAAGTTATTACCTGGGAGTCAAAAAATTCAATCTAGCTGATGTGTGATCAACGTCCAAAAGGGGCTGTTCTCGATTTTGAATAACCAAACCATACTTTTTAAAATAGTAGTCTTCAAATGACTTGTAATTTTCTGAGCTTGGAAATGAAGACTTTGGAGTAAGCTGATGGCAGATTTCAGCCACATAAAAGTACTGTAAAATGGGAGGCATTCAATATTTTGTTTTAGTTTTGGGAGATAAATATAAAAAGTACAAACAAGATATGGTAAAAGAAACAATGTGGGGAGAGTTGTCAGTACCTGAGGTTGGTCTTGATTACGATACCAGGGCATCACGACAGCATCTTGATATTTGGATGCTTCAAACATGAAATCCTTACGATCATTTTCTGCAATAGGCCTGGGGTTTAGATTTCGTTTGTCATAGATGCGGTCTAAGAACTCCCAGTCCACAACAGCTGTTGATTCCACAGCTTCTACATAGGAAACACAAAAGATATAAGAGCATATACAAGAAAATGACGGCTAAATTCTCCATTTAAATATGTCAGGTACTTACCCTTTCGTGTTGGAACAATAAAGTAACTGTTTTCAGCTGCATTTGGATCAAACATCATTAAATACTTCTGCAAGCGTAGAACGTTTGTAAAGGTATAATTAAGAAATGTTACTATTTTCTCCACATGTATGTCAGTCAATTCAACAGTTTCTGGGCAGAGATCTAAACCAACAGATACTTCCCCAGAACGTGTGAAAATGGGGAAAGCACAAATCTGTACACAAAGGCAAGAATTAAAATCAACATCTGGAATGGAGCATAATCAGATCAGAATACTTTATGAAAACCTACTGAAGGTATAGGTTTGAGGGTAAGAATGCCAAATCCTTGGGAACTGTCCTCTGGTGCATAAATAGAGCGACCCCTGGTGTTTTGTTCATCAGGAAGAGGACAGGTCAAAGTCATACTCAAATGATACAGTAAGGCCTTGGAGCCTGCAACTGGTCTGCAGTCTGTCAAAGCTTCTGCCACCTTGAACCACAGAAAAGAATTAATCCCTTAACATCTTAAGATATTTCCATAGACTATGACAGTGCAATCCAGTTCTGAACTTTTCACTTACCCGTTTGTAGTAATATTGTCGGCGCTTTGTTGTTCCTGGCCGAGGTTCATTTGAGTCCCATGGAATTGCAGCTTCCTCAATTTCCTCAGGTTCCAAAACAATGCCACCGTTTGCCTCTTCATTTGTAAGGCGGAAACTTTCTTTCCCGATAGGCATCAAGCTGTCATCAAGTTCCTGTGAGGTATGAAGAATGCGTACTGTTTCGAGAGCAGTTAATCTTCGAGCTAAAGTTGGGTTTGGTACAGCAGGGCCCTACAAAAAGAAAAAGAGCTTACATAAGATAGTGCAGCAGAGGTGCAGTTTTGAACAAACATGATAAGTAGATAGTTCTACCCGGTTCAAACTAGGTGGGCCCGATGCAGCATGGTTGCACCTAGTTGTACCCGGATCCGGATGCAAGTTGGTTACAACTAGGTGCAACCATACATTTTGCCATATTTACACTTGTATCCAACCCAATCGGGTGGAAGTAGGTGCCACTGTACAGGGGGGCTACCGAAGGTGGCATTACCGGGGGAAGGCGGGGCAACGCGGCAGCCTTCGAGACACTCAAGTTTCGGCTACTCAAAAATCAAAATTTTGAGTAAAACATCTATCTAAACTAAATTAATTTAAAAAAATGGCTGACCGGCTTCCCGACCGAGAGGCGTTCGACGAAAGAGTTTTGGAGGCCCTTACTGCAAAAATAAAACGAAGAAATGTCGGACCTGTTACACCTTCCACCCCTGTGATACCCCCGGTCTCCCCGGTCCGAACACCTCGAATTGAAGTAGTGGACACTCCAGTTTCCCGACTCGACTTCACGGGCCTTCCCCCAAGTACGTCACCTGCGGCACCACCTGCGACGAGAGCAATTACCTTTCCTCCCATCCCACCTACTTCAAACCACCTGATTTCCAGCGAACACACTTCAACCCGCGCACCTAGGGTACACCTACCTTTACCCAAGTTCTATCCGGGTAAAAGTAGGTGGGACACTTGTACCCGGTTCACATAGGGCCCACCTAGTTCTACCCGGTTTGAACTAGGTGGAACCAACCTCCTATCTCAACCCGCAACATATACAAACAAATCAGTTTACCTTTATATTCTGCTTTACAGGAGAATTTATAGGCAATCGCAATGTGCAGGTGTATAAAGATGTTCCGTTTTCTGCTATGCTCTGGCTCATGGTGTACAAGGGAGTGAGCTTGGTAAAGGTATCACTTGGTAATTTGGCACAGTATCGGTTCACAAGGGCGATTGCATTGGAAAGGGTAGCAGAAACATTCTTTTCTGATGATGAAGTAGGAGTGTAAGGGGCCACAACAGAGGTGTACAGGTCAGCTTCTTGCTCTTCCTCTTCTGATGTTTCACGATTGGCACACTTTTTCAGTAATACCTGATTAAAGGGGAAAAAAGAGGGAGATGATATATTTTATAACATAGGCTCAATTAATGCGAATGCTGCAGTA
Source organism: Odontothrips loti (assembly GCA_038380765.1). Classification (NCBI taxonomy): domain Eukaryota; kingdom Metazoa; phylum Arthropoda; class Insecta; order Thysanoptera; family Thripidae; genus Odontothrips; species Odontothrips loti. The sequence goes on from CM076243.1 coordinate 25,935,534, forward strand.
TGTGCCTGCACTATACCTGCTCAATGCTCATGAACTCTGCAAGTTCACGAACAAATGATGGAGAAGAGGCCTTCTCAATTAACAAGACAAAATGTGAATCAGCAGCTCTGGCCCGCCCTTTACAATGTACATAAGATCTGTATGATTGAGGCTCATCAAATCGTACAACTAGGTTACATCTTGGCAGTTCCATGCCCTCCTCCAGAACTGAAGTTGCAATCAGTAAGTTACACTCATGCATACGAAATCTGTGAAGATGGATTCAAAATGGTAAGACAGAATGTACCCTAGCATATACACTAAATTAAATTAGGCTTAAGAGAGAAAAAACCAACTACAAACCGCTTTAAAACCTCTTCTTGTTTGCGGTGCTCTTGCTCGGCATCCCTCGGTTCTGTCACAGGGTCAGCAGTTTTCTCTACCGTGTATTGTACACCAAGATAGCTAAGTTTTTCGTCGTACCTACGTACCTCCTAAATTACAATGACACCCATTAGAAATTTACTTCAAAAAATATAGACTGTGACTGAAATTAGTTCTTGAATTGAAACTCACATTCAGCAGATAAAAAAGTATTTTAGCAGTGAGATGACTTCGAACAAAAATTACTCCACATAAAACATCTGGATCCATAGGGTCATAAGGTCCACGCCGACCTCCCTCTGCATTACCTTTGCGTGGATATCTGCAACAGAAAGTTTGAATCAATTTGGTTCTTTCAAAAAATAATAAATTGTGGGGTTGTAACAATTTAAAAAGAAACCAAAGGAAACCTGAAGAAAAAATAAGTTATACTAACCTTCCTGCTCTACCCCTACCCCTACCTCTTGCTGAGCGGGTCATAGCTATGATAAACAAAAAAGTTGAGAAGTAAGTTAAGTTCAAACTGACTTAAATTTCAAAATTAGAAAAATAAAATTAAAATAACAATGGCAACTTTCTGTAGCACCTCTATTAGGTTGTTTGGGAGGCTCTGCAGGTTCTCCCTTGGTATCCTCTGGAGGTTTTCTTTCGACTGGGGGTATTGTTTTCTCCTCAGATGGTGTTCCAGCCGGTGTTGTTCCTGCTGGCGTTAAACTAGCTGGTGTTGTTTCAGCCAGTGTTGCTCCAGATGGCATTGTTGAAACTGGTGTTGAAGCTGACGGGATTGCTTCAACTGGTGTTGGTACATCTTGAGCATCAGAGGAACTTTGTTCTTCAGCAGGTTTTCCTTCAATTGCTTTTACATTGTTACTTTTTTGAGTAGAACTATCAGCAGCTGAAGGCAATTGCAGTGCTGAATCCTCAACTTCCACCTGAGCTGGTTTAAATTGCTTTAAAACTTCCAAAAGCCTCACTACTTTAGGTGAACAAAATTTGTATATCTTGTCTTTATCTTCATATTGTTGAAATTCATATTCACATATAGCTCTGAAATACATGAATGACAAAACCAATGACCAAACCACATCACAGTGTTAAAGATGCAATGCCAAAGAAAAATTTCCACACTGTTTTACCTGATTTTGATCATAACAGAGGATACCATACACAACAACAGATAGTGACGTTCATATGGTGTCTTAATTTTTAACTTTTCTATTTGAACTAGATAGATTAATGCTGCTCTGTCAGCACAATAGGGGCCTGAAGAAAAAATAAATAAATAAATGAGTATAAAGACAGAAAATGATGGTCTTGATAAATGATGGAATGATAGTATTGAAACTGTTAAACCTACCTAAGGTTCTCAAGATTTCTAAAAACTCATTCATTATACTGAATGGATCAATTTTAGGATCTGGTATGCCTTGGAGGTCATCTCTGTATTCTTCATCATAAATTTCAAATGGGTCATATCGATGGTCCTTCAGAAACATTAGTGCAGCTTCAATTTGCTGAGAGAGCTGCTCATCAACTTCTCCTGGTTGATGAAAAGCACATTCCAGCACACGCTCGGTTGGATGTGTACTAAACCTGTCAATGAGGCCAAGAACCATACGAGCTTTTAAAAATTGATAACTGGTAGCTGCAGTCAGCCCTTCTAAACTTAACAACAGACTAACCTCAAGAGAGAAACAATTTCACTAGCCGTCTCCACTGAAGAATACAACGCTTTTTCTAGTCTATTCAATTCCCATTCCATCCTACTAGAGTTACATCCTGAGCCAAATAGTGGAGGTGTGAGACCTAAGATTCTTGGTTTCCATCCTTTTGTTTTTCCGTATTCTTCCATTATCTGAAAAGACAGGAAAACCAAAATTTCATTAAAAATAACAACATTTTGTATGCAACTATTCTCAAACAGCTTAACAGCAGCAACTTACTTGTTGCAATGGGCTATCAGAATTTACCACCAGCTGACACTGGTCTATTATGAGTAAGTTCATACAATTAAAGTTTAGGAAACGCTCCTTTAATGCATTGGCACAAATGTCAGGAGTCATCACTAAAACCTGTAACAGTTAAAAATGTGGGGGAAAAAGGGGAAAAAACATTCGTGGTTGCTCAAAGAGCATACAAGAAAAGTGATCAGTTAATATAAAAATAACCTGTCTATCTAGTAGTTGCCCCTGAAATTTGCTGGGTTCCCATTCAATGAACCACTGGACAGACAAGTCAGTGAGATATTGCAGGTAAGATGCCATAAAATTCACAACTGCAGATGAGTGAGCGAGGTAAACTGTGTATTTTTGGTTCTTGCGAACTTCAATGGCACATTCAACAATTAGTTTGGAAGCAATAAATACTTTGGCGGTCCCGGTCCCAAGGCAAACAATAATATTATTATTTCGAGCATTCTCCAGAAGTTCCACCTGCAGAGGGAGAGAGAGGGAGAGAAAGAGAGAGTAAAAACGAATTTTCTAGAGGATAAATTTGATAGCTATATGACTACATTTTGAACCGGCAAATTGGAACACAAAAATACCTGGTACTCCCGAGGGGTAAATGATTTGGTGTGCACATTGTCGTTGAAATGATAAGCCATCAGATAAGCTGCAACAAAATGAGAGTTGACCATTTATTTCCTATATGGAGGTAATGAGGGGCAGAAGACCAATCAATTAATATGGGTGAACAAACGCAAAGAAAAAGATCAAAACAATCCAATTAGTAAGGTCTTCTAAAATAATATGATTGGGTACACAAACCCATGTGGAATCAATAAAATAAATTGAGAAGTGGAGAAAATGGAAAGGGACGCACAGATTTAATAATTTCCATCAATGTACGGCCCACATAGAAGAGAGTCGAATTTGTTTACATTCATTCATCCATCGTGCCTGACCGGATTAGGTTAGGAGAAATTCTGTTGGGTCCTTTAATCAAGATAAAACTGATAATGCATTGACATACAGGTATCAAAGGCGTGAAGACCGCGTCGCTGTGTTCTCAGAGGAGAGTAGTAACTGCTGGAGTAGTGATGCTCCTTGGTAAATCAATTAAGAATGTAACAAAGTGTGTTGTTTGGGTAGACAGACGGGCTAACATCAGTACCGGGCCAACGTTTACAATCAACAAAGGTAAACATTTGCATATAGTTCAAGACAATTTTCAGCAGTACCCTAGTATCCTTGGGATTTCGGCCGAGCAACGCGAAAATAAACACGAATCAATCTTTACTTTAGGATAAGAAGAATAAAATATCACTATTGGCAAATACGGCAAGAGCGCCGTACAAAGCCATTAATTTTGGATTTCAGTTTGGGTACGTTCCACGTGTTGGAGATGGGCAGTAGTGAAGCAGTTGCACCAACCTCGTGGTTTCTCAAAACATCTGGATATGAGACTTATGATGCCCTGTAACAGTTTACACAAAATAAACTGTCTTTGTTAAAGAAATGTTCCAACGAGACTTTGACGGTCCATTTGTCTTATCCAAGGCACAGGAGGAAAAGGAGAGAGACGGAGAAGGGAGGACGATCGAACACGGTCGCTTTTGGTTGTGAACTCGTGTCAGTGGCGTGAAGTGTGTGCACGGGAACAGACCTACATACTACAGCAGAAGACGAAACGAAGTTCGAAGTTGAAGTGAACCATAAAATCGCACAGGAAATAACACGAATAATCCCGAGCAGGTTTCAAAGTACAATCAGCGCTCGCCCTCCATCATGCAGCTTTTGGCACCGAGCAGAATTCTCACATCTCCTGGGACTTTGGCGAGCAGGAGCCGGACTCTTGTGTCTGTGTCGTCTGCTAGCGGATCCGCGGTTAAACAAGCATGGAACATTGTGACATCCGTGACGATTCAAAGGGCTGCGTTCCACAGCTCGAGGGTAAGCGCAACGGCCCCCGGTCCCCTGTGCCTTGCACCCCCGACTCCCCGCAGTCGCGGGGGTGAAAACGGCCGAGATTCGACACGAAGTCGAGTGGGCATCGCACGGGCGCCAGCCTCCAGCTATTTCCCCAAGTCTAACCTGCTCTGCCCTAAATGGATACTCGCGAGTACCTTTGCACCGGCCAGTGCGCGCGACTCGGGGCGCCCCGCCCGGCCCGTTCTAAATTTACCCGCGTCGCTGGGAGCCCGCGGCCCTTGCCTCTAAGGCCGTGGAGTGGAAGCCCAAACCCTCGCCTCAACCTCAACCCCATCCCCATCCCTATCCCCTGTCCCACTCCGGCGGGTTTCACAACGACGCTCGCGTGCTTTACGGCCCCTGTGTTTGGTTTGGTGCCAGAGAACACGGACCGAGCCGAGACAAAAGCCCCCCCCCCCTTCCCCCCCTCACAACCCCCTCGCACTGCACCGTCATTTACCCCCCATAAAAATTCCTTATAAATTTAACCTCCGATGCTTGAATATGCACTATATAAACGGCCACAGTCCGCAGCAGCCGCCGCTGCTCGGAGGCTGCGGGATGCGGCCGCCACGGCCGGCTGTTACACATGAAACGGATCGCCTTATCTGCATCGGTCCCGAGTGGCGCGCCATGCAGTGCCATGCAGTGCCATGCAGTGCCGTGCACCGTGCAGTGCCGTGTGTCTCTCGCGGCCCCCTCCCCCTCCCCCTCCCCTCTGCGGCTGCTGCAGCCCTAATGGCTTCAAATGGCTATGCGACACGGCACACGGCCGCGCCTTTTTTGAGGCCCATTTTCTCAGGGCGCGGAGGGACTGGAGCCGCGTGTGCCCCCACAGCCCTGCCTCCTGCCGGGGCACGGCCGACGCGGGCGGGCGGGCGGGCGGGGCGGGCGGGGCGGGCGGGGCGGGCGGGGCGCATCCACACACTGCTTCACTTGGTCACGGGTTGGAATTCCCTCCGCGTTGGCGCGGGCTTGTGACTCCCCCTCCCACTCTCAGCGTTTGGCGGGAGCGTCACTGCAGAGTCCTTGCCAAGGGTCCTTGCCCTTCTGCAATCATTTACTTTGGTCTCTGTTTATGATTGGACCCGCTCTCTCCGCTCATTTCCAGGTCACCGGTCTCCCCAACTTGCAGTCTCGCATCAAAGAGTTCTCCAAGTTCTATGCCGGGACCGCTCGGTAAGTTGGAGTAGAAAAGCAGCAGTGTGTGTGTGTGTGTGTGTGTGTGTGTGTTTGTTTTCTTCTTGCTATTAGTGCGTCCTTCGCAATGAACTAGGAAGTAATCGGTACATCATCAGCGCTGTGGATCGCTGGCGGTGGCAGGCTGGCCCGATAGGCACGGCACGGCGGTGGCGGTGCACAGCAGGGATTGACACTGACGGGGACCGCGGGAGTGAGTGCGTGGCGTGGCGACTGGCTGCGTCCGTGGCAGCCGGCCCCGCCTTGTCATGCCCCCCCCCCCCTCCTAGGCTGTCTGCGCTGCACTTCGAACGCAGTCTGGGAGATAGCGCTGTGGGGCATCCTTGGCCCTAGTCACGTAACAGTGTAGTTATCAGCAGGTGCTCCTTCGCAATGGTTGTGGTGGGGCAGAATGGGGTGCGCGCGCTGTTTTCCTGATTAACTTTTACAGCGCGGCGTTCCAATAACTTTAAATTTCTTGATAATAAAAAAAAATCACAGCAAGAGAATGAATTCCCCCCCCCCCCAAAAAAAAAACATTTACCTTCATGTGCATGAAAGTTCATGTGACTTTCCCCCAGCTTGATTTGTTTCCCCGCGCTTTCCCGATACCGAATAGCGCTCGCTATGGGCCGTCCGCGGTTATGGAGAATTGGTTGGCCGCTCCTGCAGTGATGTCCCTTCCTCGAGCCCCTCACTGTAAAACGAAGAGCGAGATTCCTCGCTTAACTAGAGCCAGCTGCTAGAACATCGCCGAATAGGAGTGAGCAACATCGCCGTTTCGAAGTGAGCTACATATCGCTCAATTTGGGCGATATGTTCAGAAAACCTGCTCAATTAGAGCGAAGGTTTCGTAGCATCGCTGTCTGATTTCCAGTGCTCCCTTTTCCCACGTGAACTGAGCAGCTGAGGCATTTCTGAGGCGATATGCCACCATGACCGAATGCCACCCTGCCTCTCTTTGGCATCGACCCTGGGCCCGCGAGTCAGGTGGCCTGGGCCTGACCCACCCTCCAAACCGTGCGCACCGGTGCCAAACGTGCCAACCTGGTGCTCCCTACAGGTTCCGGGAGCTCCGTGGAGCGTGCCTGTGGCGTGTGCAGGGCGTGTGCCAGTGTGCAGGCGTCGTCCATCATGAAAGTACGTCCGAATGGTCTCCTGGCCATAACCGCGGTCACGAGGGGGCGTCCACTCTCGAAAATTGTGACCCGACTAATCCCTATTACGCGCCATTGCGCTATTACCAAAGAGCTATTACTTCTCAAAATGTCAGTTTTGGGACGATTTTGCGCCAAATTCGGTCAAAGTCCATTACTATGACGCGTAATGACACGCCAGGATGATCCGACTAGTACACGAGTAGCCGCCCCTCACGCGGTCACGAACTCACGACTGGCGCCTGCGAGTACCGGGGTAGGCCAGCCCGCACAGCAGACCTGCACGCAGCAGCAGGCGTCATGTGTGTACTGACAGTGACCCCTGCAGTGACCTGGCCGTGCACACAAGCAATGCGTGCCGTCGCTTCGCCGCCGGGCACTAATCACCAAACGGGGAGGGCGGAGCCGTAGGCCGGGGAAGCCGCGAACCCGCGCATGTTGTCGCGACCAAGCGTTAAATCTGCGCATCTGCGGCGCAGGAAGAACTCCCTGAAAAACTCAAAGCTGGTATTTGAACCTAAGACGATGTGACGTTGGGCTCAAACATGGACGGCATATCGGACATTTTCTTGTGCGAACTGGAGAAAACTGACTTGTGAACCGTCGTAATCAATATGCTTTGGCCTTTAGTTCGCCGTAGTATAGTCCGTCTCCTGAAGGGAATCTAGGAATGACTAGAATAAAATGCGATAGCGAAATGGTGTTGGCGGGGCTAAGGCTCCTTTATTGTTTTTACGTTGTGTTACCAAAAACATACCTGTTTCATTGTGTGTACTCAATCTGTGCTTTGTCTTTGTGTTGCTCCCCGCAGCCCGCCCCCCAGTAGAGATATGTCCTTCATCCATGACGTCAGCTACATGGTGTAAGTACTCGCTCGTTCTGTTCTCATGCCACATTTCTCCTCTTTCTTGCAGACACCGCTCTTAATTCCCGCTTGAATGTTTACATATATGATCTTTCGAAGGAGTAAATGCTTTTTTTAAAAATTATAATTTTGTTTAGAGTAGTTTGCTTGGAAATTTCTGTCTTGGAATCACGGTTGCTCACGTAGGAGCAAAACGAATATGTTATTCTTCTATACTGCTTCCGTTTCCTGCTTACGCGCAAGCACCAAAGAAAAGAGAGAAAAAAAGGAGGTGCAAACGTTGGTTAGCGAGAGCTTCCGACTTTGGTGATTGTTTGTCGCCTTCCCATCGTGTCTATTAGAAGGCGTTGGGTAGGCAACCCGCACGCATGGCTGCATCGCGGCGCTTGGGACTGCCTACCTTCGCAGGCTGTTCTTCCAATTACGATCTTTCGTTTGTTCCTAAAACGATGAAGGGGGCTTTATATTCAGGGTATCGAATGGCGGTTTCTGTGTGTGTGGGTGGGGTAAGCATGGAATGTTGCCCTTCCCTCAATGTTGACTTAAAAAAAAACAGTTGTATAATATGTGCCTTTTTTCTCCCTACAAAGGTCCAGAGACACCGACGAGAGGGCCAAATCTGCAGAGGATGTCCTCTTCGACATGTTCAAGAACGAAGATAACGACCTGCTTCCGATCGGCAAGTTCCTGGCCGTAAGTGTCTCGTGGTGAGGCAACTGAAACTGAAGAGAAGATGAGGTTCCACTTGCTGATCCCCGTGTTTGCTTCGCTTCCCGCAGGCCCTGAGGCAGACCGGTTTGCGGAAGAACGATCCCCGCCTGTCGGAACTGAGCGAAAACCTGCGCGCCATGCACCGCAAGTCCGGCTATGAAGGCGGCTCGCCGGAAACACAGAAACTGGACCGAGAAGCGTTTCGGAGGTAACATCCGACTTACTGCCCTGTGCAGGGGCGAGGGGTGTCCCTTTTCTTCTTAAATTATTACCGTCGTGCTTTTTCACTCCCCAGCGTGATCCAGGCCAACATGATCCTCATTTCGAGAGCCTTCAGACACCAGTTTGTCATTCCGGACTTCCCCGGCTTCACCAAATACATCGAGGACTTCTACTGGCGGTGCAAGTCCAACACGGAGGGCAAGGTAAGGGATTGTCCGTCAGCCACGCGTAAGTACGCAAACGCAACCCTACCGCAAGGGATCATCCATTGAGTACGTCCACGATATTGTCGCTAGCACAAATCCAATTCGGCCAGCCGCCGAACACAAGTGGCGCCTGCTGGGTAGGCAACCACGACTTCTCCCTGCACTTGAGTCGTGCGGGCTGGCCTACCCTAGCATTCACAGGCGCTCGGCTTCGCTATAGTCCTCGAGGTCTCTAGCCCTTGGCTGTTCTGTTAAAGGCAGGAGGATATTCGGACATACTTAATGAACGAAGGTTCCCCGGGAAATACCCCGCGTACCGAGTATCCCCTGAAATGCTTTTGGGGTGGTGATGCCTGGCTTCGTCTCGTCGGGATGTTGTTTTATTCTAGTCGGGTCGGGTGCTCACTCCCCATGCTTACAGGTGGCGAGCTACATCCCTCAGCTGTCCCGCATGAGCCCAGACTATTGGGGCGTGAGCGTCTGCACCATCGACGGCCAGCGCTTCTCCATCGGTGACGTCACGGTCCCCTTCACACTCCAGTCCTGCAGGTGACAGCGATTAGTTCCTCTTTTTTCCTCTCATGTCTTCGATGATGTGTGTTTCTCACATTGTTGTTTTCAGCAAACCTTTGACATATGCTATTGCCCTCGACAAACTCGGCCCGGATGTGGTTCACTCCTACGTTGGCCAGGAGCCCAGTGGCAGGAACTTCAATGAACTGATTCTCGATTACAACAGTAAGTTGAACATATTCTTTGTATTTCTACCATGTCTTTTTTCTACTTCTTTTTAATCACTACATTTCTTGTTCTGATTTGTATTCTAATTTTCAGAGAGACCGCACAACCCTATGATCAATGCTGGAGCCATTCTTGTTTGCTCACTTCTCAAAACACTGGTCAAACCAGAGATGACTTTGGCTGAGAAATTTGATTACACAATGAACTATTTCAAGGTATGTGCAGTCTTATTTCATCCAATTTCATGTTCCTGAATACAGTTTAGCCTTTGAAAATACAATAGGTTTTTTCAACATTGGTCTTGGTTTTACTTGCAGCGTTTGGCTGGGGGTGAGAATATTGGTTTTAATAATGCAGTCTTCTTGTCGGAAAGGGAAGCTGCTGACAGAAATTATGCTCTTGGGTTTTACATGCGCGAACACAAGTGCTACCCAGAAAAAACTGTCCTGCGTGACTGCATGGACTTTTATTTCCAGGTAATGTACAATCTTGGTCCATTCCGTTGTTTCAACTTTTATTTATATATGTGACCTTCTAAATGTTTCTTCTCTGATAGTGCTGTTCCATGGAAGCTGATTGTGAGAGTATGGCTGTGATGGCTGCTACCCTAGCTAATGGAGGTATCTGCCCAACAACTGAAGAAAAGGTTTTAAAGTCTGATTCTGTCCGAGATGTGCTGTCTCTGATGCACTCATGCGGGATGTACGATTACTCAGGACAGTACGCTTTCAAGGTAAACTCTCCAGTATTCTGCGGACCTTTTCACCTAGTGGAAATTAATGACTGCATTTGTATGTTCATCTGTTTAAAAATCTTTTCACAGGTTGGACTTCCAGCTAAATCTGGTGTATGTGGAGGAATGTTGGTTGTTATCCCCAATGTGATGGGTATATTTACATGGTCACCTCCATTGGACCCATTGGGCAACAGTTGCAGAGGTGTTCAATTCTGTGAGGTAAAGAAACAAATTTTGAAATTTGCTGTATCTGGATTATGCGGGCACTGTTATCAACTACATTTCTTTGTCCTAGGAACTTGTCCGTGAATTCAATTTCCATCGCTATGACAACCTGAAGCACGCTGCTAACAAACGTGACCCTAGACGTCATAAATATGAAACTAAGGGATTAAGTATTGTGAACCTGCTTTTTTCTGCTGCAAGTGGAGACCTAGCAGCCCTTAGAAGGTAACATTTCAATGGAATCCTTTGCTACTGGAACCTCAAATAAGACTTTTCTTAATGACTTGTTTAACTCTCTTAGACATAGACTGTCTGGCATGGATATGACACTATCTGACTATGATGGACGTACCGCTTTACATTTGGCCTCAGCAGAGGGTCACCTCAACTGTGTCCAATTCCTTCTAGAGCACTGTGGAGTGCCCCTGCGTCCCAAAGACAGGTGAGCTTTCATCATTCTGGACCTCCTTTATTTTTCTTATGTTACATGCAGACTTATTCTCTTTGAAATGGAAACCCATTCTGTGCTTTAGATGGGGTCACTATCCAATTGATGAAGCTCTGACATTTGGACACAGCCAAGTGGTGGACTACATGAAAAAGTATGAAGAGGAGTTGGAAACTCAGCAGAAGCTGCTACGTGAAGAAGAAGAGAAGAAGAGCAAAGAAAGCAAAGCCCAAGTCTCTGATCTTCCAATCTAAATGTCATATCTGAACTAATTTTAACCTTGCTATAATTTTGATGCTACAATCACAATTCAATGTCAACTTTATGGCATGCCTGAAATATGTGGAGTACCAGTATTGTTATTGTTTGTCTGTCTGAAAATTTGTGAAACTGAACTGCCCCTTGTTTTCCAAGCCCAATGGCTTTTATTTGCATTGCCCCTGAAATTTGTTTGTTTCAAGTGTTTGTTATGTGTATGACTTGCTCTAAATATGAATCAACACTCTGGATGTTTAAACAATTGTTGATTTTTGCAATTTTTATCATTTTGGCAATGTTTCTATATCCTTACCTTGTTTAAGTCGTACTTTGGTTGTGAAATTTGTAGAGGTTCATTCCATTTCACTTGAAGTGCAGATAAAGCTGGTTCTCAATGATATTTTAACTTCATGGAATATGCGACGTTCCTTTTTTTATTCCCTTCATCTTTTGGGGAAACTGAAGACCTGTTTTTGGAGGGCTACGTTTTGTTCATTATGTTTATCTTTTTTATTTCTCTTTTATTTTTGACTAAGGAAACACAAAGTGATCTTTGAAGCGATTTTCATTTATTACTTATTTTTTGCTTTTTGAAAAAATATGTTGGTGCTCTTAATAGTCAATTTTTATGTGATATTCATTGTTAACATATTTCTGTTACTATTTATGCTTTGGAGGTGACCTCAGTCGATTTTGTTACAAAGACTTTTGTAAAGGGCTAAGACTGCTGTCCAAACCACCACGGGTTCGATATTTAGAACGCTTGTTTTGTCTGATGTGGGAATACTATTTTATTTCTAGTCTTAATATTTTGTGTGATAATGTTTCCTGCTGGTTATTTATTGTCTAGTTAGGTCGCTGAAACTAAGTGAGCAGTAGTGTGATACATTCCTTAGAGATTATTTCCTTAGTTTTTGACAGCCCTCCAACTGTTGTAAGAATTTAATTGAATATGACCGGTATTGTAACTTACAACAGTTTCCTAGGTAAGTTGATCACGTAATTTGACTGGAAATTTGTTACTGGAATAATTTGCATTACTGTAATTATCTTTTCCGTGTATTATTTCAAGTGAGATTATAGGGGTTCTGATGGATGACATCATTCAAAGTCTTTCCAGTATTAACATGTAGAAGCTATGCAATGTACTTACAATTATAACAATGCAGGTAGGTGCCCCTGCAGACTTAAAGTCAGTGATCTATTTAATGACTGCAGCAGATAACTGAACTCACCTGTATTCAGTTCTACAAGGGAATAATCTGGCACACAAACTTGTCAGGCATTAACTAATTTTGTGTATTTGTGAAGTACAAAGGGTATAAGTTAAATGCAATAATGGGTATCAGCAATCTCAAATGTAGAGGTTGCACTATCCATCTTATTTAAAGTAATGACAGTACAGAGTTATTTTGTCAATTATTGTTGATGTTTTGCTGAAGTTCCTTTTGTATGTAGTTTGAAAAAAATGGCACATATCCTTAGTTTGCTTCTTGATTCTGTTCTCTTCGTCTTACAAAAAATAAATTATTTGTTGTAGGTTCAATGTAGTTGCGTAACCACTATTCGAATATATTAAATCATACCGTCTGGTCTTTATGGTCTGAGTGTTGTATTATTATACTGTTACAAAAGGGATCTTTGTGATATTGACAGGGCTGTAGGAGAAGGCCATGGCTTCATCGATTTTTGCAAAAAAGTTGTTTGTAATACCATATTTACACGAATGCAAGCTGCAAAACCTTGCTGAAACTGGGTACGGCGCATGCGGCTTATTGTTGTGTAATTATGATAATAGTTTTGACAGTTGTCTAGACCAACAGATATATTGTGGTTCATTATCTTACATTAGATCTTAAATATGTGAATTTGCTTGTATAATGTCAGCGACTATTCTTCTCTTTGCTGTGCTGGTTTGTTGTAATCCACTCTAAGCAGGCTTTGATTCAGTCAATTAGTTGTGATGTCTGAAGGCACATTTTTTGGTGTGAACTTGTATCCATCCTTACATTTTAAGAAAAGACCTTAGTGTTAACTACCATTTGGTCTGTCGGTCCTTTTGATGGCACAGAATGGTATTCACAGTGATTCAAAGACAATAAGCTGTACAGTCCATACAAATATGAATAGTAAGGACGTCTCAGCACTATCATTTGAATGTGTTATATTAAGTAATTTAATTGTTACATCTCAAAGCATTCCACTATAATGGGAGTTGCCGTCATCCTTTCAAGTGACATTTTTCTGAAAATTCAGTTTGAATATAAGCAATTATGAGTTATTTTCAGAAGAGTTGCCCTCATTCTTCCCAATGCAGTTTTAAAAAAAAATCAAAACAAATACCAAAGGAATTATTTTGGTTAATTTAGCCAAATTATTTTGGACTTTTAGTTGCTTTCTTTTTAACTTCTGCATTGTATATATTGCGCTCGCAAGGATGCGGCATCTCATCACGATAGTGGAAGCAGAGTTTTAAGTTTTTCATGTGTACACTATGTTCCTCAGAGAAGACGAAATATATCCTACTGAAATTCTTAAGGGCTGTCTGATTCGAACCAATCTCATCCTCGTTCGCTGCTTGCTTGCTGCGCTTGCTGTGCCGTGTCGAATGTGGCATGTGGCGCGCACATGATTGCCCAGCATGTTAGCTGATGCGTCGACGATTCGACGATCGAATCTTACCACAACAAACGGGCTTCGACAGTTCTCCGCGGAAACCTCAGTGCCCGTCAGTATTGCCCAGTGCCCAGCCTTGGGGAGCTATGGATCCACGGTCGCTACCGAGCAACTGAGGGCGAAGAGGGGCCAGCTCACTTGAGCCGTGTACAAGTACTGAATTGCGAGATATTAGAAGTAATACAGGTATTATAAGTTTTATAAAGTACTAAAAGTGGTATGAGGCGCTTGAAGTATTATTCGCGGAGCGAGCGGGCGAGCGTTAGCGAACCGCGAGGCGGAGCGCTATCAGCGACCGAATTTTTTTTTTGTCCGTTCGTCACCGGCGTTTTGTAGTGGTAGTTTTAGTCCCCTAGAGGGGTTTCCTAGGGCTGGTGTGCCGCCCCCCCCCCCCCCCCCCCCAGTGAGGCGGTCGGCAGGGGGGCACACGGTCCTTAGGGCTGGTGTGCCCCCAATGACCCGTTAGTAACTTCAAATTATCTTCATGAATTCGTAATGCCAATAAGTCATGTTTAAAGAAATGTTTCTGCTGTGTCCGGCTCCCGCCAGAGGGCGACACCGGCACAGCAGACCTGCGGTCGGCGGGCCGCTGCCGCCACCGCACCAGTTCAGTCTTCGTTCTTGCCTTGTCCCGGTCTCACCGCTGGTAGTGCGCCGCCCGCCGCTCCAGCCCGGGGCCCGGACTCCGTTACCGTTCCGTGTTCTTGTACTTGTATTTTTGTGTGAATAAACTGTGCAACACCAACGTCATCCTTTCGTTCTTCCCGGATCCAGACACAAAATCTGGCGACGAGGTAAGTTTCGACTTCACGTGTGAGCCGGCCGCCTCACACACCGGTGATCAAATAGTTGTTGTGCTTGTGTTTTGTCTGTATTGACTTGTGTTTTTATGCTGGGAGACGCTACGACAGGTAGCGAGTATTTTATTGTGTGACCGACAACAACCCGTGCCATCACGCCGGGACAGGACGGGGAGCCGCACACCACCGGACGAACGTAGTTGTGGCTGTCGTTGGGCTACAACCAAGTGTACGGGTGGGCCAATCGCCACCACGACACAAAAAGGGAACAAACCAGCAACCCAAGTGCGAGGGGGTAACGACTTCAGGGTTCCGACAGACAGTCGTTGAGTAATCCGTGTAATCCGGGGTAATCCGGGGTAATCCAGGGTAATCCAGGGTAATCCGAGGTAATCTAGGATAATCCAGAGTAATCCGAGTAATCCAGGTAATCCGGGGTAATCCAGGGTAATCCGGAGTAATCCGAGGTAATCCGAGGTATTCCAGGTAGTCCGGGTAATCCGGGGTAATCCAGGGTAATCCGGAGTAATCCGAGGTAATCCGAGGTATTCCAGGTAGTCCGGGTAATAATGCGGGGTAATCCGGGGTAATCCCGGGTAATCCGAGCGGGTAATCCGAGGTAATCCGGGGTAATCCCGGTAATCCGTAATCCGACAGACACGATTTTTAGGAGCCGTTACCCCCTCGCCCAAGTGCGACCGTTTCACACCGCCCAGACCAGACCGTACGCAAACGCGAGCCGGCGTCTGCGGCTGGGTACGCGCCGAGCCACGTCGTCTGCTGGGGGTGTACGCGCCGAGCCGCGTCGTCTGCTGGGGGTGTACGCGCCGAGCCACGTCGTCTGCTGGGGGTGTACGCGCCGAGCCACACGTCGTCTGCTGGGGGTGTACGCGCCGAGCCGCGTCGTCTGTTGGTTGGGTACGCGCCGAGCTGACCGACTCGGGGCTACGGCTCCGCCGAGCGGCAGGCCATGGCGCAGCCACCGCAGCGTTTTCGCTTTGACGCGTTCCAGCCAGGCCGCGAGCGTTGGTCGACATACGAACGCCGCCTCGCCTATGCGCTCCTAACGCAAGGGTTTACCACCGCAGACGCTAAAAAAGCAGCGGTGCAGTCCATCTGCACGGGGGAATTGTTTGAGGCAGTGGAAAGCCACATCTTCGTGCAAATAACGAGCGCCGACGTCGGGTACACTCAGGTGCTGGAAGCCCTGAAGCAGCGCTATCAGGCGACCGAGCCGTCCGTGATGACAGCCGAACAAGACTTCCTGAATAGGGTTCAAAAATACTATTACACTTCGTGAAATACTGGTAGGCCCGGAGTGTCACAAAATCGGGTTTGCTGCAATTTTTAGATTTCTTTATTTTTGTAATTCGGAATTTTATTTGGTTAGCTCTTAGTTAATTTTCAATTACGGAGGAAACGTAGGTGATTTGAAGTTTCAAAGTTTTCTTTAAAAAACAAGTTTTTACTTAGAATGCAAGTGAGAATAGACGAGTGGCGCGTTGGCCGACACCGTGTTATATGGGAAATGCCGAATTGTTGTAGTCTACAGCGACTGAACACATTATGTAAACGGGAAATGTGAGGGGAATCGTGGCGAGACTTCATTGTCGATAGGTTGGCTGGTCGCGGCGCGGCCCGCAGCCCCCTAGTTCTCACTGGCACCGACCGGTCGGCACATCGACAATGTTCCGCTCTGAAGCGGTCCCGACTCTTGAGTTGCCTCCCTTTTAACCAGGGCTCGACTCGGCTCGGCACATCAACAATAAGGGCTGTTTCACAAGAAAGGGAGAGGTCCGATTTTTAGCGGGGCAGAAGAAGGATGGATGATACTGCACAGCCAGTCGACGAGCCGAGCACGTTAGCTCTGTCTTTTTCTTTGGCCATTGGATTGAGTGAGAAAGCTGAATTTCAACTCGGTTTTGAGACTGTCTGCTGCATTTTTAGAGTGTTAAATAATGTCCGACGTTCTCGTATGGGTACTATGCAAAAGTCTGGAAGGACTGAAAAACTTCTCACAGAGACTTTCGGTTTTTGCGTAAGGAGCACCATAGGAAATTAAAAAAATACTATTACACTTTGTGAAATACTGGTAGGCCCGGAGTGTCACAAAACTGGATTTAATACAATTTTCATATTTATTAATTTTCGTAATTCGTAATTTTATGATAACCTGTTTATTTTTTTTAAAAAGGGAACGTGAACGTGGATGACTTTTTTTTTTTTTTTTTTTTTTTAATTTAAGTTACTCAAGCTTGTAGGTGAGAACTGGATGGGTGGCGCGTTGGCAGACATATGCCGAATAGTCGTAGGGTACAGCGGCTGAAGATACTATGTAAAACGGGAAATGTGAGGGGAATCGTGGCGAGATTTAAACGCCACAACTTTATCCTCGTCATTTACATCGTACCGCCGTAGTACCCATCTGGAGTACCTTGTAAGGACTTGAAACACCCGACCAAGTTGTGGCCACTTCACGAGACTTTGTGGGGCGACTAGTAATGATGCCGGGGGCCACCTCAAGAAATATGGTCGAGTGGCCACAACTTGATCCCCGTCGTTTACGTCGTAGAGCGTAGGACCCTGTCGGGAGTACCTTGGGGTGCATACCTGCTCGGCGTTTTGTTGTCTGATGTCATAGCATCATGATACACATTTTCCATGACAAGACGGCATTCAGGGGCTGGTCCAGACATACTGCTGCCGAAAATACTCGACTTTAATTTTTTGTCAAATTTGACAAAAATGGTAATGCTCTGGGTAGCTTTTTGTCCGAAAATATTTTGTGTTTCAAATTTTGTTTAAATTGCTATGAACCAATAAGGGAGATCGAAAGAAGTAGTAGAGCAGCCTCAGCTGCTCAGCAAACGCCACAACTTTATCCTCGTCGTTTACATCGTACCGCCGTAGTACCCATCTGGAGTACCTTGTAAGGACTTGAAACACCCGACCAAGTTGTGGCCACTTCACGAGACTTTGTGGGGCGACTGGTAATGATGCCGGGGGCCACCTCAAGAAATATGGTCGAGTGGCCACAACTTGATCCCCGTCGTTTACGTCGTAGAGCGTAGGACCCTGTCGGGAGTACCTTGGGGTGCATACCTGCTCGGCGTTTTGTTGTCTGATGTCATAGCATCATGATACACATTTTCCATGACAAGACGGCATTCAGGGGCTGGTCCAGACATACTGCTACCGAAAATACTCGATTTTAATTTTTTGTCAAATTTGACAAAATTGGTAAGGCTCTAGATAGCCTCACCTATTTTTTGTCCGAAAATATTTTATGTTTCAAATTTTGTTTAAATTGCTATGAACCAATAAGGGAGATCTAAAGAAGTAGTGGAGCAGCCTCAGTTGCTCAGTAGCAACGCCACAACTTTATCCTCGTCGTTTACATCGTACCGCCGTAGTACCCATCTGGAGTACCTTGTAAGTACTTGAAACACCCGACCAAGTTGTGGCCACTTCACGAGACTTTGTGGGGCGACTGGTAATGATGCCGGGGGCCACCTCAAGAAATATGGTCGAGTGGCCACAACTTGATCCCCGTCGTTTACGTCGTAGAGCGTAGGACCCTGTCGGGAGTACCTTGGGGTGCATACCTGCTCGGCGTTTTGTTGTCTGATGTCATAGCATCATGATACACATTTTCCATGACAAGACGGCATTCAGGGGCTGGTCCAGACATACTGCTACCGAAAATACTCGATTTTAATTTTTTGTCAAATTTGACAGCGACTGAACACATTATGTAAACGGGACATGTGAGGGGAATCGTGGCGAGACTTCATTGTCGATAGGTTGGCTGGTCGCGGCGCGGCCCGCAGCCCCCTAGTTCTCACTGGCACCGACCGGTCGGCACATCGACAATGTTCCGCTTTGAAGGGTTGTGCCTCCTGTGCATATTCTAGGGTAGGGTCCTAAGCGGTCCCGACTCTTGAGTTGCCTCTCTTTTAACCAGGGTTCGACTCGGCTCGGCACATCAACAATAAGGGCTGTTTCACAAGAAAGGGAGAGGTCCGATTTTTAGCGTGGCAGGAGAAGGATGGATGATACTGACGCAGCCAGTTGACGAGCCGAGCACGTTAGCTCTGTCTTTTTCTTTTGCCATTGGATGGAGTGAGAAAGCTGAATTTTAACTCCGTTTTGAGACTGTCTGCTGCATTTTTGGAGTGTAAAATGATGTCCGACGCTCTCGTATGGGTACTATGCAAAAGTCAGGAAGGTCTGAAAAACTTCTCACAGAGACTTTCGGTTTTGGCGTAAGGGGCACCATAGGAAATTAAAAAAGTCCAATCTTCAGTGAAACTATAAGGTCACTCCGTGCCTAAAAAAAAGTCCAATCTTCAGTGAAACTATAAGGTCACTCTGTGCCTAAAAACCAGGGGATTCGCTGGCGGACTGGCTGGGCGACTAGTGGCCGGCCGCCCTGTGTTGTATTTCCCGCGCTCGGCGCTCCCTGCCCCGCCCGCCCCGCCCGAACCCCGAGGCGAGGCGGCGGCAGCGTCGCCCCCCCCCCCCTCCACCCGAGAAAACCATCGCGTACCAACCCACAGCGCCGCAGTCAGTCAGTCCGTAGCCAACCATCCACACGTTGCGTCCGGAGAAAGCATTTTCCACACATTTTCTCGACATTTCAAAGATTCGAATATTCGATGAGAAAATACGAATCATTCGATTATTCGGACATAAGTATTCGATTTAATTAATCGAATTATTCGAGCCAACTGTTCGAATACATCGAATAATCGAATATTCGTTGACATCACTAGTTCTTGTCTTGTCCCGGTCTCACCGCTGGTAGTGCGCCGCCTGCCGCTCCAGCCCGGGGCCCGGACTCCGTTACCGTTCCGTGTTCTTGTACTTGTATTTTTGTGTGAATAAACTGTGCAACACCAACGTCATCCTTTCGTTCTTCCCGGATCCAGTTTCGATTCTAGGTCATTCTAAAATCACTTAAAAATTACCTTTTGTGCTTTCAAAACAAAATCGAGGAATTAATGAAATAAGTGGACCTACGGCTCCCGGCCCTGGGTATTCCCCAAGGGCTCTCCCCAAGGTTGTGCCATCCGGGAGACACCGTCGCGCCGTCTGTAGGCCCCGTCGTACCACTCCTCAAGGGCGGTACTCTCTTGGCAAGCGAGAGAACTCGCAAGCCAGAGGTGCACTCCTACGTCCCAGATTCATAGGACTTACGGACGAATGGCCGAACCCTTAACCATTCGCCCCAGCCGAGTCTCGCCAGACACACTTTCCGGGGTAGGGGAGTCGAACTAGTGAAGGTTCGACACCGGGAAGCGCCGCGGCCCTGAACGCTTGACGCGTTACTGTCCACGGTTACTTCGGAGTGCACACGTGACGCCCGTTCTTTTGGTATATTTTACCCTCCGTTGTCAATCGGTGGACTTGCAGAAATTTTTCTACTCCGGCAAAGAGTTGAACCACGAACCTTTCAGTCACCGCCCCGTCGTCTAGCCAATGTGGCTACGGAGCTGCGATGGAGATAAGCTGCGTGCTCCCGGTACTATAGCCACTGTCGTCCGGCAGGGCAGAACTGCTGGCTCGCGCGGGGCGCTCTATCCGCCCGCTGGGCCTGGCCAGCCGCCTCATCTCGTCTGCTGCTGTCTTTGCGGCCAGGTGCTCCGTTCTCTCAATAGGCGGGTGTATGGCGCGACTACGTGCGTAAGCCTTCAAGGACAGCAAACACAAATATGCTGGAACTTGCTGGTAAGGGCTCATTTTCCCGGCGGCATCAAATAAAACAAGAACGCCCTAAAAGCTCAGATGATCCCGAATTGGTGGGATGAGCAGCGGCCGATGCTAGAAAAAAAAAAAAAAACAGGCGGCCTGCACACATTGCGTCATCGCCCGTCATTTTCGCCACCCAGGCTGTAAGGCTGTAACAATAAGTTCTTGAATATTTATTAACCAATAGCGTACCAATGATAGTTTTTGTTCCCAGCACCGTCCCTCCAAACCGGCGGCGAATAGTCTAAAAAATTTCACGTGTTTTGTACGGACATTCGCACTCGAACATAAGTTGAATTTTTGAGTGGAGGAAAGCTCTTACCCTATGCCGCCAAAGGTCGGCGTTTAAAACAAATGTTGTTCAGTCCGGTAGGTCCCAGTCCAGGTCCTGGAGAGATGGTGCTGCGAGGCCGCCTGGGCCGTGCGCTCCTCGTGGTGCGGGAGTACTCGCAGCTCAGCTCCCTCCACGGCATGCGGCACGTCGTCAAGGAGGGCGCCTCCGCCAAGGAGAGGTGGGCTCTGCGCTGTGTTGTGTACTGAGTGGGACCCAACTCGAACTGCCGCGGGCTCGGCTCGGCTCCGCAGGCTGTTCTGGCTCGCGCTGGTGGTGCTGGGCGCGGTGCAGATGTCGTTGCTGTGCCTGCAGCAGTGGAAGTCTTTCATCCGGGTGCCCACCGAGACCGCTCTCCAGGATGCCGCTGCCAGCATCGCCGACATCCCGTTCCCCTGCATCTCCCTCTGCCCCACGCACCAGATCGACAAGGCCGTCGCCATGCGTACGCTGAGGAGGGAGTAAGCTCCAAGCGAAGCGCGGCGGGCGCCTGTGAATGCAAGGGTAGGCCGCCCGCCTCGCAGCCCGCCTCTGCCGGCGGCCTACCCTCCCGTCTGCAGGCGCTCTCCGCAGTAGGAGGCAGTACGAAACGAAGTGCCTGCATTGGGGAGATCTCTCCTCCGTCGCGATGACGAGGTTTGCCTGCCGCCAGGTTCACTAACACTGGCCAGATGTCGGACGACGCGGCCAGCGTGTGGTCGACGCCTCCCGCCGACGCAGACCTGCTGGACATCCTCAAGGGCCTGCACTTAATGGCCAGCCCCAACCCAGCGTTCGGCTTGCGCTACCTGCGACGGCAGCTGCAGCCACTGCTCAATAGACTGGACTCCCTCAACGTCGTTGACTTCATGAAGAGGGTACGGACCGGGTGCTTAAGTCCCGGTACACCAAACAAAACAGTCTTTATGCTTTTCCTCAAGAAAGCAACGTACTTTAAGACGCTCTCTGGGCCAGGTGTTCCCGACCTGTGACACGTTCTTCCACTCCTGCCTGTGGCGGGGTGTGCCCTTCGACTGCTGCAAGC
Organism: Odontothrips loti; assembly: GCA_038380765.1. Classification (NCBI taxonomy): domain Eukaryota; kingdom Metazoa; phylum Arthropoda; class Insecta; order Thysanoptera; family Thripidae; genus Odontothrips; species Odontothrips loti. Next base: position 25,957,138 of record CM076243.1, read on the forward strand.
ACTTCGTCGCCAAACCCACCGAGCTGGGCTTCTGCTACTTCTTCGACATCGAGGAGGCCGACAGGATGGTGTGGTGGGTGCGCCGTCACGCTGTCAATGTTCCGGGTTCAAATACTCGTGGAGTAACCGTTTCTCGATGTTTCCCCACGCAGCGCCGAGGCGTTCCCCGGGAGCGCCGAGCAGCGCGAGGAGTGCCTCGTCATGCAGAATCTGTCCCAATACGGGCCCGGCTCGGGGCTACGCATCTTCCTCGACAACCAGCGCGACCCCGCCAGCACCGTGGACGACATGTTGTTGTCAGGGTCACTGGCGCAGGTACGAGCAGCCCCGTGCCGCTGTACAGAAGCTGTCCAGGGGCCGTCCATAAATGACGCGACACCGCCTCCGTGGCTGAGACGTCTGCCCCGCCGTCGAGGGCGCTCGAGCGCGGGGTATCGCACAGATCGGAATGATGCTTTTTTGACAGATCGGAAGACCGCGGTTTGTCTGACTAGCACGCCATAACACAGCGGTAGCGTCATTTATGGACGGCCCCTCAGCGGCGTCAGCACAGCTACAGCCTGCCTGACTGACTGACGCCTCCAGCTGAGCATCAGCGACGCCTGCACGTCCACGACCATGTCCATGTCGGGCATGGTGCGCGCCTCGCCCGCCGACGCCTACGTCCTGGCGCTGCACGTGACCCGCACCGTCGTGGCGGGCAGCCTGCGCGCGCTGCAGCCCGCCCGTCGCGGCTGCTACCTGCCCCCGGAGTGGCCCAACACCACCGCGGAGAACCGCGGCAACTTCCCCGACAAGTACAGCTTGCTGGAGTGCACGGTGCACTGCCGGCGCCAGTACGTGCTTGAGAAGTGTGACTGCGTCGTCTACCCGCTCACCCTCGGCGGTAAGGAGGCAGGGGCAGCTGCCCGCAGCTGCCCGCAGCTGCCCGCAGCTGCCCGCAGCTGCCCGCATGTGGCAGGTGCTGTCGACCGGAGTGATAGTGACCTGTCTGTGTTGTCGCCAGACCCGACCACGGCGTGTGCCGTGTCCAAGATGGCCGAGTGCGTCGCAAACGCTTCAGGTGACTCTGCCGCTTTAATCGATTCGTTTCGCTGTCCGCCCGTCAATTTCTTTTCTAACTCGCTGTTCAGCGTGGATAAATTTCATACGCCCACCGCCGTCCGTACCGGGGTTCTCGCCCGAGGAGTACGTCAACGGTCCGATCTGCGACCACTGCCTGCCCAGCTGCGAGACGCTGTCGTACCGCGTTACGGCTCGAAATCCGGCCGAGCGTAGCATCCGTCGCGAAGCATCCGAAGCGCTGGCAGAGCTAGCGAGGCTAGCCCCGAGGACTATGGTGGACATCTACTTCGCGGGGCCCAACGTTGCCACGGTCTACACCCTGGTGCCCACCATGACCGAGGAGTCCCTCTTGGGTACAGTACTGTTGGGTCTATTTCCGCTCCAGGATGACAACGGCATGGTTTTCCTTCAATTTGTCCATTCATTTTGGTTCCAGGGTCATTTGGAGCAATCGCCAATTTGTTTCTGGGCATGAGCTACCTCACTGTTCTGGAACTCGCCGTTGTCATTATTAAGTGTGTCTGGATTCTTTTTGTGGAGCCTTATGTGTACAAAACTTGACTTGCTCTGAGTGTGCAGTGTTTCAGGAAAGTTACCAAGGAATAACAACATTTTCTGATTCATTAAAAAAATTTATTGCTAAAAATTAATATTTTCTTCAGGAATGAAGGAACTTATATGGCAACTCCAAACTATCTAAAAGACTCAATTTTCATTTAGATATTTACATGTCAACCGTGTACAAAACTGTACAAACACTTACTTTGTTTAAAAACTATCTCAAGAGCTCTACAGAACCTAAATAACTTAATTAATTATGTCTTAACAAATGAGCCACATGAAAACAAATGAAATAGACCAGTAATATCAGTGATCAATGAGACACACATTCAGTTCTCCTTTTACACTTTGAAACTGAACAATTCAACCTATCTACAATGATAGAACATTATACCGCCAAACTGTTATTGAATTGACATGTAAATTCCAGAGAGATAAAACTGTGATAAATTCCAAGCATACAGTGAACATCAGGGTGATTATGGATTTCAGTATTCACACACTTCATCACATTTTTAATATGCACTATATCTCTTTGAGTAAGTTCAAGTAAGAATGGTTATGGTAACATGTACTTTGCAACAATGTCCATAAAAATAGACCACACTGTTACTAAAATATATATTTTTATTTACCTAGCTTTGACATGCAGTGTAAATGCATGTGCCATAATTTAAGAGATGCAAATATCACTCAACATGTTCAATTGTTTTTCTCAAATTTGCAAACAGGAAGGTTTTAATATGAGCAATATCACAAGCCAGATACCACTTAAATAGTACACAATATCTAGGGAAACCTAGCATGCAACAATACAACAGAACATATTGTACAGAATAAAGACCGATTCTCTTCTTTCTGATGGAAGTACTTTCAACATGGTGATTTTGTTTTGTGCAACAACATACCGACAAAGCCTCACAATCAATCATTTTCTGATATGCTTGAAAAATGTCATGATCAAATTACTTGCCTATGGCATCCTTATACATAAATTAATTGTGCATAGAAAACTGGTGTCGTTATGTACTTGAGAAAAATAATTTATGAGAGCTTCATATGCCATATGTCATACGGTTATAGTTCACAATATCCTACAAAATATGAATATAGTGGAAATGGATGGCAATTATAAGATGAGCACTGACTAACAAATTTGTTCATCCAAAAAGCTCACAGAGTGGAGTCGGATGATCCCCCCCTTCCCCTCTTTACCCCCATTAAAAAAAAATATCAATCTTACACCATCAATGTGATGTTTAAAATAACTCTTGTCCATCTATTTCGGTGTGCTGGCTTATCTAAAGAGAGACTTTGACTCTTTTCCGTTAGAAGAACAACAGCTACATAAGGAGAAAAAGAAACTTAAGAACCTTACAATGAGACATTGAATCAATATTAATCAAAAGAACATCAGTCGATGGGCACAATAAATAGTACCCTATTTCTTAAAAGTAAAACTGATATCTCAGCAGTTGTCAACCAGTAGCAACAAAGTTTAGATGCAAATTACTCGCAAATAATACAGCACTAAAAAAAAAAGTTAGACCATAAGAGAGTGAAAAACCCTCATGTGTAGAGCACCAAACAAAATAGAACTGTCCTAAAAACACTTTGTATGTATGAAGAGACTTAAAAGACTTTTCAAAATATGTTCAAAATTCACTTTGCAGAATATCTATTAAACAGGTATTTCTTGGGAGGTACTATGGACCAAACAAGACCTTCACACCACCTTCTATTTCCGGCATGGCAATTATTATCACATACCTTTTTCAAACCATTCAAGTTAGTGAGCGAAGGAAATAAGAAGCGTATCGAGAACTTAGGCTTTAAAAAAATTACTGTAAAAAGAGAAAGTGATTAAAATACACACAAAAAAAAGGACTACTGACCTCAATAAGCTAAAATAGAATACCCTTATCACAAATGCATCAATACGCACAGTTTATCCAGAAATGGACATTGTATGACACATCAAAACTAACAATACACTCATGTGCAATGTGGGGCACATTATTAAATCTCATACCTCAGTCAACATTTATGGCACAAATTGAAATAACTACAACAAAACTAAAAAAGAAGAACATAAATATTCATTATAAGCTATTCAAACTTTGCCTAAACATTGCTGTTCCTTAAAGCTGGGCGGCATGGGCACATCAAAGAACAAACATGAGGAGGAAATATATGTGCTCATCTGATTATTAGAAAAAGAAATCACCCCATGTAGGATGTATGTACACAATGCAAGTTGCCACATCATTCAACACAGTGCTCCGCTCCTCAGAACTTCATTTCCTATTTCCCTTTGATAAGCCCATGCTGGACGGCAGCATTTTTTGGTTAATCGACAAATCCTCAAGCGCCAGTAAGTGGTGAAATATCCAGTGAACACAAAAGTTAAAAAATAAAAATAAATTGCACAATTGCACAGATATAATCCACACTTCTTAACAGGTCATGATTCATGTTTGGGCTGCTCATGACTCCTTTTTTTAATAAATTTCTTTGGCAGTTGATATGGATAATTTCTCTGAGAGCTCTACAGGAAGGTAAATGATAAAAGCAGATTCAAAAGTAAAAATAAGAGTCTTGTGAATCCTGGGATTGATATGCTTGAATAAAGTCTCGAATCTCAATAGAGCCTTAAAATAACATACATGAAAAGAACACAAAACTACCCTGGTTTCCTCAATTTGTGTGGCAGTGTTCAATGATATTGATTGAATTTATTCTAGAGGACTTCAGAAGTAGTCCTCAGAAAATGCAGCAGTCTATGCGAAGCAATTGCAAACTATTTTTCTGTTACTTCACACAGGTTCCCAGCGCTTGGAATGGCATCAGAAAGTGTACAGAACTAGAGTTATGAAAAATATGGCAGCACTTTTAAAGAAACATCAATTTTGCTGCCAGGTAGCCGGTACTAGCTCCCAACAAGCTCCATTTGACGGTACTTTTTTCTCATATTTGAAACAGGGTCCTTGAATAAAACAGGGTCTAATCTCATGTTAGACCTGAGCAGAGGCATGTAGCCAAACACAGCAGCAAAAGTGTTGAGGCACGTCTGGCGTTGGATGAAGTGATCAGGATCATTCCACGGAGACCTGCAGCACAGACAACAGAAAATACAGAAAACCAAGAGTGAGCACCAACGCCAACACCTCATAATTCATATATACCAACCTAGCACCTCCTACAGGCTGGTCTTTGTACTGCTTGCGCTGCGTGACTTTTATTGGAGGACGCCGAGTGACATGACTAACTAGAAAATTCATTAGAATATCTTCACAGTTCTGAGACTGCTCAACAGTCTTATGAAGCAGTGGGCTGAGCCAGTGCCAGTACAAATAATTGTAGTAGCGGTGGTAGAACGCAGCACCCGTAAGTACCATAGAATAGTCATTGGTCCACTTGGATGTGTAGCCCCAGGAGCCCTGCAACACGACCAAACAGGAAACAGTTATTCGATGCGTGACACACCAGACGGCTAAGATCTGCCCCGCGCTACTCACCTTCGCGTCATCCCAGTAGTGTGAGCGTGCTGGGTAGCCTACAATCCGGTCCGGGAACGACTTCCACACCTGGAAGGCAAAGTCGACCTCGTCCGTCGTGAGCAGGGTGTCCTCGTCCAGCGACAGCACGGCGGCCGTCTGGATCAGGGGGTGGGGGAAGAAGCGCTGCGATATGCCGGCCCCGGCCCCCGGCGTCTTGGAGCCCGTACCTGTACAATGGGTAGCAAATTGACAGTCCTGCGCTCCAGTCCCTGGAAAGGGCAAACAGTAAGGGTGACACTGGGTGACAGGCGGGTGCGAGAGGGGAGTAGGGGAAGGGAAGGAGAGCTTACCCGGTGTGGTCTGCGCCGCAGTCTGGAGCTGCAACACGTTGAGCGGGACGTGGCCGGGCAGGGATGGCCAGCGGGAGCGCGGCGGCGGCGGCCGGTCCCCGGACCACAGCACCACCACCTGCACGGTCAGAGTCGGTCAGGGAGGGCAAAGGAGAGAGGAGAGGAGAGGAGAGGTACACGGCGGGGTCGGGGCCGGGGCCGGTGTTTCAGCCCCGACCCCAACCCGCACCCACAATCATGTCAGTGACACCCACCCTGGAGACGAAGGCACTGCGCCCGACGTTCCGCAGCAACCTGGTGAGCGCCGGCGCCGGGGTGGGCGCGGGCTGAGGGGCGCCGCCGAGGCCGCCGCCGATGACACCACCCCCAGAGCTCCTGGCCGGCGGCGCGAGCTGGCCGGCGTACACCACGGCCGTGAAGCGTTCCCCGAGCTCGGCCCCCAGCGGCTCCCCGGCCAGGGCGGCACCAGCGCCCGCGGCGCCGCCCACCACACCGCCGAGCCGCTCGGAGTAGAACGGGAAGCGGGACCACGAGTCGGCGAAGCGGGGCAGCGTCACCAGCCCTCCGGGCATCACGTTCCAGGACAGGCCGTCCCGCACCGGCTGCCAGGGGATGCGCTCCCGCACCATCTGTGGACACGGAGAGACACTGCATGAGCACGAGACGACACAGGACACACGGTGCCGCAGGGTGCCCTGCCCAGCCCACGCAGGCGGCTTCAGACGGACGCTCCGAGAAGCGTTACGTGCTATGTGGACGGGGCCTGAAAAGGCATTCGGCCAACAAGAAGAAGCTGCCCGCAGAAATAATAAGACAGAACTAAATTACTTTATCGCGGCGAGAAAAGAGAAACGAAGGGAACAGGGAAGAAAAAAATGGGCCGGCGGGGAGGAAAAAAAAAACCGGGAGGCCGAGAGAGGAAGAAGGATACTCATAAAAGTTACCTCGAGCGTTGTGAAAACGATCTTCTCGATGGAGGAGAAGTAGCGCTCCCACAGGATCTGCGTCTGCTGCCGCAGTGCCAACACCTTGGCCGCCGGCACGGAGCGCACCAGCTCGGGGACCTGCAACCAGAGAGGAGCCCAGTCACTGAAAGACTCCACGGCCGCCGAACGTCGGGAGCCAGGAACAAGACCACCAGGAGGTCGTGGCGTATGCTGACGCACAGATAAATAGCAAATAAACCACACTGAAAAAGCAATCACATGCAGGTACAACAAAATCACACCCTTCCCAAAAGTGGACATCATTATTTATCCAAAGCTTGTTAACTTTTTTTTTTTGTAGCAGCTGTAATATTTTTCCTTTCGCAATTTCTTTTAACTTTCACTGCCGCAGCGGCGCACTGGAGCAGACCGACTACCACACCAGGAGGATGAGGCCAGAACGGGGTCAGCACCGCCCCGCACCGCCACAAACGGTCCCGTTCGGCCAGTTATTAGAAAGGCGCGATGGGGCGCTTTATGAAGAGCGCCCGCCACTGGGAGGTGTTGGGAGCGTGCGGAGCTGTGCGTCCTCAGCACCGCCACTGGGAGGTGTTGGGAGCGTGCGGAGCTGTGCGTCCTCAGCACCGCCACTGGGAGGTGTTGGGAGCGTGCGGAGCTGTGCGTCCTCAGCACCGCCACTGGGAGGTGTTGGGCCGGAGCGTGCGGAGCTGTGCGTGTGCCTCAGCACCGCCACTGGGAGGTGTTGGGCCGGAGCGTGCGGAGCGTGCGGAGCTGTGCGTCCTCAGCACCGCCACTGGGAGGTGTTGGGCCGGAGCGTGCGGAGCTGTGCGTGCGGAGCTGTGCGTCCTCAGCACCGCCACTGGGAGGTGTTGGGCCGGAGCGTGCGGAGCTGTGCGTCCTCAGGCCAGCTGTGCGTCCTCAGCACCGCCACTGGGAGGTGTTGGGCCGGAGCGTGCGGAGCTGTGCGTCCTCAGCACCGCCACTGGGAGGTGTTGGGCCGGAGCTGTGCGTCCTCAGCACCGCCACTGGGAGCCACTGGGAGGTGTTGGGCCGGAGCGTGCGGAGCTGTGCGTCCTCAGCACCGCCACTGGGAGGTGTTGGGCCGGAGCGTGCGGAGCTGTGCGTCCTCAGCACCGCCACTGGGAGGTGTTGGGCCGGAGCGTGCGGAGCTGTGCGTCCTCAGCACCGCCACTGGGAGGTGTTGGGCCGGAGCGTGCGGAGCTGTGCGTCCTCAGCACCGCCACTGGGAGGTGTTCCTCAGCACCGCCACTGCCGCCACTGCGGGCGGCGGAGCTGTGCGTCCTCAGCACCGCTGGCGGAGCGTGCGGAGCTGTGCGTCCTCAGCACCGCCACTGGGAGGTGTTGGGCCGGAGCGTGCGGAGCTGTGCGTCCTCAGCACCGCCACTGGGAGGTGTTGGGCCGGCCAGGGAGGTGTTGGGCCGGAGCGTGCGGAGCTGTGCGTCCTCAGCACCGTGCGTCCTCAGCACACCGCCACTGCCACTGGGAGGTGTTGGGCCGGAGCGTGCGGAGCTGGCGTCCTCAGCACCGCCACTGGGAGGTGTTGGGCCGTGCCTGTGCGTCCTCAGCACCGCCACTGGGAGGTGTTGGGCCGGAGCGTGCGGAGCGGGTGTTGGGGAGCTGTGCGTCCTCAGCACCGCCACTGGGAGGTGTTGGGCCGGAGCGTGCGGAGCTGTGTTGGGCCGGAGCGGGCGGAGCTGTGCGTCCTCAGCACCGCCACTGGGAGGTGTTGGGAGCGTGCGGAGCTGTGCGTCCTCAGCACCGCCATCGCAGTCATCACCAAGGCGCAGCCCGAGAAACATTTTATCTCTGTCACACAATCCCACACAATTTCCCCGTTCTCCTTCCGCTCCGCGTTTGCATGACATGCTATTAAAAAAGAAATCCGCAGACAGCCAGCGCAAAAATTCATGAAATATTTATTTAATTTACCAATATCAAGGAAAAGAACAGAGGGAAAATAAACGGAGAGGGGGAAGAACAGGAAAATACATGTGCTGTGGGATTACGAGAGATATCACGCATTCAACGCAACGCAGCCGGACTACAGCCCTGACTGGCCGGCGTTAGGCCGTGCGCGTGTGTGCGCGTGCGTGTGCGTGTGTGTGTGTGTGTGTGGGCTGAGCACAAAAATAAATCTCTGTTGGACGAAAACGAAATAAACGGCTGTAATTGCCGTGCGCAAATCCAATATCAGTCACACACGGGGAGGGGGCGGACGCGGGGCGGACGTGTCGAGTTGGCGACACATGGGACCTCGCCCCGCCGGCCCCGCTACACTGCCGCGCAGACCCTGCCCCAGTCGCATTGTTCCCGGACTCGGAGGGCACTGCGGGGCCTGCTGGGCCTGCGGGGCGCAGGCCTATAGAAACGGCACCCAGCGAAAACAAACTCGGAACACTTCTTGGCTCGGGTCGGTATTGTAACGCCCAGCAAAACGAAGAGCATCGCGCGGCGCACCTCCCTGGAGGCGGCAGGGCAGGCAGGGCAGGGCAGGCAGGGCAGGGCAGGGCAGGGCAGGCAGGGCAGGCAGGGCAGGCAGGGCAGGGCAGACAGGGCGGGGCAGGCACGGCAGGCAGGGCAGGCAGGGCAGGCAGGGCAGACAGGGCGGGCGGGGCAGGCACGGCAGGCAGGGCAGGCAGGGGCCGAGCGGTCCGGCGCCGGGGAGGTAGGCAACTTCCGTCCCGCAGCGCACGGGTGTCGGCGTCGTGCCTACCCTCCAGGCGTCCCGCGCTAAGCGAGGCTGGCGGACATAGAGCGAGAGAGGGAGGGAGAGGGAGAGCGAGACAGAGACAGAGAGCGCCTGCCGAGGGCCTCCACCTCGGCGCGGGCCGCCGCGATAAATTTCCCCTTTTAATCCCGCCCCCTTTCATTTCCGCGGGTCGCCATGACGCGATGTCCGGTGGGGACGCGACACGGGACGCAATACTCACACAATCCCGAACCCTATTTTCATTAAAAGAAAAACCCAGTCTGCGCGGGCGCCTGATGAGGACGGAGCGGGGAGTGCATCGGCAGCAGCGCCCTGCCGTAGCGTGACGCGACGAGACGCGGCCGTGACGTAGCGTGACAAAGGACCGACGGCGTGGCATTGCGTGACAGCTGACAATTATTGTGTTACTTCCTACTGACCGACGGCCGGCCTCTCGGGGGGCGGGGGTTGGTGGGGGCAGAGAGAGAGAGTGTGTGTGAAGGAAGGGGGGGAGGGGGGGGGGGGTTTAGACGACGAGATTCGCGTTCTTCTGGAAGAAACCTTTTTCGCCGCAGATGCTGCACCGACGAATAGGAGACCCAAGAAAACTGCCAAGTGCGGTGTCACGGCGGAAACGTTGACACGGTCGCCACTGGATGGAGAAATAATTCTCATAGCTAAAATACCCCCCCCCCCACCCACACACACACACACACACACACACACACACACACACGCACGCAGCAGCGGACTTGTGGCTTATCGGGTGGGCGGCCGGCTGGGTTGACTGGAGCTGTTAACATATCACGCCGCTAAGTGACCCCACGGCAGCCAGCCTTGGAGCACGGCACGGCACGGCACGGCACGGCACGGCACGGCACGGCACGCTATGGCGGCACACCAGGACGCCCTCCCCACCCCCACACTCAGAAAACCGTTTCCTTCATTCAAAGACGCCGTCCTTCGTGGGGGAACAATGAAATAGTTTCTTTCATTTAAGGAATTTTCTTTCATACAATAGAAAATTTACCTTAACATCAAAAGCGCCTCCCTCGATTCAAGGGAAAAATTACCTTGATCCTAAGTTTCTTTGAATCAAGGAACCGATTTTCTGGGTGCACACCGTCTACCCTAGGTGTGCCTCACAGGAGGCCGGGAGACGCACGCAAGTCGAGCAATTTTAGTCGATTTCAATCGTTTAAAATTTCTCGCCACAAATATGCCGCCGTAAGTTGACGTGGCATCCCACGCGCTCCTCGCACCCGAGCGAGAAGTTTTGTCTCTCCCAAGGGTCTGCTACTTGTAAATTTCCCGTGCCAAGAATATATTCTTTAGAGAATACTTTGGGAATACTTCACGAAATTCTTCGGAATACATTTGCAATTTGAGAAGAATTTGAACATTATTGACATTTTGAGCCTAGGGATGAATACTATTCTTGAGAATACTGGGAGAATATACCTTGGGGATACTTTGAGGGCGTACCAAGAATACTGAAGTTACAGCCCCTTGGCCTCTCCCTTTCCCTCCCGATGCGTGTGCCGGCGGGGTTGGGGTTTGGAGGCGTGCTGAAGCTGAAGCAGGGCCCGTGGGGTGGTCCGTGACATCTGGACCGCGGCGCGGCAGCTCCAGGCGGCTCCAGGCGGCTCCAGGCGGCTCCAGGCGGCTCCAGGCGGCTCCAGGCGGCTCCAGGCGGCTCCAGGCGGCTCCAGGCGGCTCCAGGCGGCTCCAGGCGGCTCCAGGCGCGTGTTCTAACGCTCACACAATACCCGGCTCCCAATATCCACCGAGTCCGATTTCTATTCGCCGCCTGTCTTCTTTGCTTTGTGTCGACGCCGCTGCGCCGCACGCAGCGTCTCGACGTGTCAGAAATTAGTTAACTGCTCGTAGATTTACTCCCTCGATTTTCAGGAAGAGCCTGCCTGCTTCATCTGCGGTGAGCAGGGGCGGCGGCAGGCAGGGGGCGGTGCCGGGGAGCAGCCCAGAGTCCTCCCTTTTTTATCCACAATGAAAGGTCCGCAAATGATTTACGAGAGGGGGCGGGGAGAGTAAGTGCAAGGGTAGTACTAGTATTTATGGCGGAGGGGGCCAGGAAGAGAGAAGATAACAATCACTCGATGAAAGGCTGCGCCGAGGGCTGCGCCGAGGGCTGCGCGCACACCAGCTCCTCATTATCTGCCGGCCCTCCTCTGTCACCCGAAGACACGCACTGCGGGGGAGAAATTCCTTTTCCAGGAGAGGGACGCTAGCGTCACATATCGTCCTCCCAAGAAAGGCGTTTTCTTTTCAACGCGGTATACACAGTCAAGGTCAAACCGAGGGGCAATTCACTCCTGTAGGACCCTGTACACAGTGTCCTGTAGTACTTTGTAATACTATTGTAATACCTTTCTGTTATACCACAAATCCAAACATTTTGGCCCTGAGACATCAAAAAATGTATAAATATTCGAAAATATTAGATCTATTGACCTTATAGTACCTACTACAAACTACTACAGCTGAAGTACCCTGTACAACACAGAGTCTCAGAGTGAATCGCCCCTTGGGTCAAACACTAGGTATACAAGTCGTGCGCTGTGGGTGTTTTTCTGGCCGAGGGATATTTCGGGTGTTTTCCTAGCCGAGGGATGCCGAGGGGTGTTATTTTTGGGTTGTTTTCCTGGCCCCGCGTCCCCGCGTGCCTCGGCAGCAAACAGCACATCTATCGCCGCGTCAGCCGCACCTTGACGACCGAAATTGCCCGAGCAGCAGGATAACGCGACCGTGGCGAAGGAAAACTTGCTAGACTTTAAATCGGCTCGCCCCGCAGCAACCCCCCCGGCGCTTCCGGCAAGGCGGAGGCAGCGCGGGAACTCGGCGCAAACTTGAAACGAGCGGAAAATTCACCCCATTCGCCGCTGCACTGCACCGCCGGCCGGGGCCGGGGCCGAGGCCGGGGCCGAGGCCGGGGCCGGAGCGGCGCACTACAATTCACGGCCTCTTATTTACGCCTAAGTTGCAAACACGGCATATTTTATCGTTTAGGAGAGAAATAACTATTAAGCGTCTGCTGGTCGGACCACCAAAGAGCCGCCGCCTTTTTTCTCCCTCCCCCAGGTGGACTGGTATCCTTTTCGCGCGCAGCGCTCACTTTGTGGGAACGCCTGGGAGCGACATCAAAGGTCGCAGGGCGGCACAAGACGGGGGAAAAAATATAGAAGAAAAAGAAGAAAATAGAAAAAGGAAGCGGGAGGTAGGTTTCCTGGATGGGGGCCGCGAGTCCTGACCGCGACAAGAAACACCTGTTGGGGGAGCGGAGCCACGCCGCCTCACCTGCAGCAGAAGGCGCTCGTCGGCCCAGACGACGGCGCGGTCCCAGTCGATCACGTCCCCGAAGGGCAGCGCCCAGCTGTTGGACAGCAGCACCGGCACGCAGCCCGCCTGCAGGGCCTCCAGGAAGCGGAACGAGCCCAGGCGGCGGCCGCGAGGCACCAGGCAGAAGGTGGTGTTCTGCAGCAGCACCTCGTAGTCGTATCTGCAACAGACAGAACAAATATTAAATAAATGACACTGAAAACTTTCATTGCACTTTCCCCAATTTTTCGCGAAATATTTCCTGTGCAGACGGACAAAACGGTCCAAACCTACAAAACTTTTCAATTTTCAATTTATCGTTGAAATTTTTGGTGAAATAATTGTTTCCCGTCGTATCTTCCGGGAGGGACATAGATTAAGCCCCTGACGGAGGTAGGCAGCCGGCAGCGGCAGAGCACACGGCTGTCTCCGCGGTGCCTACCTCCCAGGCGCGCTGGGCGGCGGCCGCGCGGTGACCGCGCCAGACACACACCGGGCGACATTTTCAGCCAAGTTGAGCAGGGCGTCCTACCCCGGGGCCCGGGCGCCCGGGCCCCGGGGACAAAGGTAGACTCGGGGCTCCGACCCCGCCGTGCCCACCAAAGCCTTGCCAAGGAGGGTCTCCTCTCCACACAATCGGTCCCGCGATAACAATGCTTGCGGTAAGCGCCGCCGCCGGCCGCCGCAGGGCCCCGGAGCCCGGAGCCCGGAGCCCGGAGCCCGGAGCCCCAGCGCAGGGCCCGCAGACACTGGGCCCGTTGGGGGTCGGCATTACGTAAATGGTTCCATAGCTGACGATGCGGCGTTGAGAACGGCCAACTGATTCACAATACGCCGGCCGGGAGTCGGGCTTTGGCGAGCCGGTGTAATAACCCGCCGCGCGCCGGCAAATATTAAAATACTTGGCTGCGATATCGGCACCGCTGCACATAGTGCGCCATGTCCTCTCGCTCCGTTACATGAGGAGACTAAAACAGCCGCAACATGATTTTTGAGCACGACAGAAATGGACGCTTTGAAACGGGAATTGAAGAGGCACCCACACCCACAGGCCACACCCCCACAGGAGGCGGCCGCAGCCGCAGGGCCGATCGGCTGGACAGCCCGCGGCGGACAACAGCATGTCGCCGGCCGCCGCCCGCCACGAATAAACTTCTGAAAAATAAAAACACGCGAGCGAAGCATTCGCGTCATAAAACGCGGGTCGTAAACAAAAGTTTGGGGAATCATTAAACCGACGGGAAATAAAAAGAGGGGGCCGCCGGTGATGAGTAGCCGAGTGTCTCATTAGTAGGGCCACAAAACGCTTCCCCGAAAGGTAGAGCTGAGCGGAGCAGCGCGGCGCGGCAGCACGAGCCCTGGTCAGGCCGCGTACCGCCGCACCGCGCCGCGCCCATGCAGGGAAACATTTTTGTTTTCTTTTCGACGGCTCTGTACCCCTTTTACGCGGCCGGGGGCGCTTTCATATTGCGCGGAATGCGGCATCAGCGTGAAAGGGGAGGGGAGGAAGGGGAGGGGAGGAAAGGGTAGCACGCTGACGCTGCCCGCAGCAAGGCCCTGCACCCCCGGACCACCGGGCACCGGGCACTGCACCGGCACCGGGACTGGCACGATCAGGAGAACCATTCTCACTGCGCACCACAGGGAGAGCATCGGAAACGACGGAGACACAGGCGGGAGAAAGCGCGCGGAGAGAGGGCAAGCGGCAGCGGAGAGAGCAGGGCCAGAAAGGGACGGGCTTAAAACGGACACAGGGGTGGATGGAGGAAGAACGGGGAGAGGGGTGGAGGGTGGAGGAGATTCACTAAACCATTAATTGAATCGCAATAAGACTGTGTCTGGTCTTGGCGGCCGGCCATTGCATTCGCTGCAAACGCCTTTTATCAAATCGGATGGGCTGGAGGGGGGGGGGGCACGTACAGATTACTCCGGCCGGGTGTGCCGTCACCAGCGGAACGAGGGCGGCAGAATGGAAATGCACTGAGTGTCCGTATGCAGGGGTCATCATCACAGAGAAGCTCTCGTCGCAATTTTCCAAACCAGCAAATGGATCTGCATATTTGAAAGGGCACACGGCAGCGCTCGCGTCGTCCCCAATTTTTGGCAGCTGTCGTCCCGCGGCTTTCCGTACAGCCTGCTGACGGCCAGCGGCGCCCGCGTCGCCATTACAAGCCTTCCCCCCGCCCCGCCCCGCCCTCCTCATTTCCTGCGTGGCCACGCCTGGCCACGCCGGCACCTCTTCTCCTCGCGGACGCCTTCGCGGCTCCCCCCTTTCCTTAGTTCTTTCCCTTTTCTCGGACAATCAAAATGTAAATTTCCGCGCGTGCGGTATTCGCGTCTCGGCAGTGAATACGCGGCCCGCGAGCGCCACCTATACGGAACCAAAGACAAACCGGCATTACTGTTGCCATGCCTGTGTCCTCATCACTTCGTGCCCTTGCCCTTGCGCTCTCTCTCTCTCTCTCTCTCTCTCTCTCTCTCTCTCTCTCTCTCTCTCTCTCTCTCTCTCTCTCTCTCTCTCTCTCTCTCTCTCTCTCTCTCTCTCTCTCTCTCTCTCTCTCTCTCTCCCCCTTTCTCCCTCTCCTTCTTACCTAGAAATAGAAGGCCGTGGAAATGATCAGACACACGAAAACAAGCCTTCCCGTATTTTCACGAATTTATCCCTCCGTATCCCCCCTGTGCGTCCGCCGTATTGTACCCGTTTATACGTCGGCCGAGGCCTTGCGACCGTATCAATAGAAAACACCTTCTGGAACACGGCTGCGGGGCGCGTTAGGCCGTTAGGCGACAAGACGAATAGGGGCCTCCGGCGGCGCCCACACCGCGCCGCACCCTCCCCGCGACGCTCTCTGTGATTTACAGATTTGCATGTGCGAGAACACACAAGTAGTGGCCGTGTATGTGGGGCTCACCGGGCAGCTCCACGCCACGGTCGGCCGCCGTGTTTTACTACCCAGAGGGGGGGGGGGGGGGGGGGTCGAGGGGGTGATCGACGGAGTAGTTCGAAAGAAGGAATATATATATATATATATATATATATATATATATATATATATATATATATATATACGGCAATGGCCAGAACGTCGGCGAGGGTGTGTCGGTGTCGACGGACGAGGAGGTCGCAAAGGTCGGCGAGGTGCCTGCCCCCGTGACCTTTGGGGCGAGGACTGTCGGCCCGCGGCGGCAGCATGACGTCGAAGGAGCGAACACGGCATTACGCCCGGCACGCGCCCGGCACGCGCCCGGTACGAGCCAGTAGCCGCCTCCGAGGACCACGTCGGGACGCCCGTCCTGTCAGCGTCAGCGACCAGCCGGGGAGGAAGAGGACGAGAGAGACGAGAGGGGTGAGAGGGCGCCTGCCGAGGACGGCTGTGGGGCGGTGCGGGGTGCGGAGTGCGGGGTGCAGGGTGCGGGGTGCAGGGTGCGGGGTGCGGGGTGCGGGGTGCAGGGTGCGGGGTGCAGGGTGCAGGGTGCGGGGTGCAGGGTGCGGGGTGCAGGGTGCGGGGTGCAGGGTGCAGGGCAGGGTGCAGGGTGCGGGTGCGGGGTGCAGGGTGCGGGGTGCGGGTGCGGGGTGCGGGGGGGTGCGGGGTGCGGGGTGCGGGGTGCGGGGTGCGGGGGGGTGCGGGGTGCGGGGTGCAGGGTGCGGGGTGCGGGGTGCGGGGTGCGGGTGCGGGGTGCGGGGTGCAGGGTGCGGGGTGCGGGGTGCGGGGCGGGGCGGGTGCGGGGTGCGGGTGCGGGGTGCGGGGGGTGCGGGGTGCGGGGTGCAGGGTGCGGGGTGCGGGGTGGAGGGTGCAGGGTGCGGAGTGCGGGGTGCGGAGTGCGGGGCGGGGAGCGGGGTGCGGGGCGGCGGAGCGGCCGGCCTGCGGACCTAAATAAATGCTTAATAAGGCCACACAGTGCTGCAGCGTACGGCACCGAGGAGGCAGCGGGGCTAAAACTTGGCGCGTCCACGACGCACACGCACACGCACACGCACACACGTAGACCGTCGCCCGCAACGGGGAAAAATTACAGCGCGGCCGGCGCGGTCACGCTCGCCGCACCACACTGCCGCGCACGCACCACCAACTTTTTTCCCTGAAGAACCACCGGCGGCGCCGCAGCACCGCAGCCGCGGCAGCCGCCGACCGAACGAATCGAGCAAGTCGGACTCGAGGCCGGACCTCGGGTCCTGAGTTGGGGCCTAAGGTCTGAGTCCCTCCCCCAGCATCCCCCGCGGCACCAATAAGCAGGGCGAGCAGGGCATGTCACTGTATTCGGGCTGGATTTCCAGTCGTGCCTGCGGGCACTTGGAGCCCTTCGGAGCCCTGGCTCCGGCTGCGGGCGGCGCGGTGTGACCCCCGCCCCGCCCCGCCCCGCCCCTCTCCAGGCCGCCGCGTCCCGTCACGCGAAGCACATGCAAATTTCTCCTGGCGGCCGCAGCGGCGCCCAGCGTGCGCTCAGCGTGCCCAGGTCGCCGTCCGCCCGCGCCGAACTCGCTGATCGACCTTTTCCATTTTTTTTTTAGAAAAAGGGGTGGGAAAAATGCACAAAGAGAAAAATAAAAAAAATAATCAACGTCCGAAGTGAGTACGGAGAAAAGGCAAACAGAAAGCGAAACAAAACTATTGTGGGCACGTGGTAGGCCGTGGCAGGCCGTGGCAGGCCGTGGCAGGCCGTGGCAGGCCGTGGCAGGCCGTGGCAGGCCGTGGCAGGCCGTGGCAGGCCGTGGCAGGCCGTGGCGCGCGCGCGGCCGGCCACACGGCCCTTAACCCGAGCCCCAACATGCAATCAGCCAGGAGTAATGGCATCTTGAATTGGGAAGACAGGCGGGCGGACGGGCGGACGGACTGGCGGCGGGCCTGCAGGACAAGGACAGGTGGACGGGACATGAGGGGGGGGGGGACATGAGGGGGGGGGGGGAGTAGGAAGCGCGTGCAGTGCCCACCGGATTCCAGCCCTCCCTCTGCAATTCTCAGCATCCGCCCAATTTACGTCACCCGGTGCTGTCGCCCCATCTCCCTCCCTCTTGCAGCCCCCCGGGGGCGCATGCTCTTCTATATTCGTCACCTGGTGTTGCTGACAAGGACCCACGTACCGACGCGGCGGCTCCACCGCACCTGCGATTGGCCATCGGTGACGTCACCGCGTCGCCATTGGCCGCCGGCAGCCGGCCCTCCCTCCGATATCCCGGGGTCGGCAGCGGTCCTCCGGCCCCCGGAGGCACCTCACCACCGCAGCCCCCGGCAGCCCTACACCTGCGACCCCTCCTTCCTTATATACCCACTTTTTATGCACCAGAGGCGCAACCCTCAGAGCGGAGCATTGTCGATGTGCCCACCGGTCGAGCATTGTCGATGTGCCCACCGGTCGGTGCCAGTGAGAACTAGGGGCTGCGGGCCGCGCCGCGACCAGCCAACCTATCGACAATGAAGTCTCGCCACGATTCCCCTCATATTTCCCGTTTTACATAGTTTCTTCAGCCGCTGTACCCGATGACTATTCGGCATACCCCGTATACCACGATGTCTGCCAACGCGCCACCCATCCAGTTCTCACATGCAAGCTAGAGTACACACTTTAATTTAAAACAAAAAAACTTAAAGTCAACCACATTCACGTTCCCTTTGTAAATAAAAATTAACTACCAGCTAATCATAAATTTCTTAATTACAAAAAATAGTAAATATGAAAATTGCACTAGATCCAGTTTTGTGACACTCCGGGCCTACCAGTATTTCACGAAGTGTAATAGTATTTTTTTGAGCCCGAGCGGAGCGAGGAGCTCTCTGCATCGACTATTCCACTTTTTTATTTTTTCGCTCCCAATCCACGAATAAAAAAAACAACCAAAAAGCCGTGGCCGGCTTCGTCAGCAGGGATTGAGGCCAGACGCACGACGTCAAGTATCGATTGTACTGCTTGGGAGCAATTGCGAAGCGCGTGGGCGGCAAAATAACGACATGGAGCAGCAAAGCGCCAATTGTAGATCGTTGCGTCATCTGCAGGGAAAATAAACCAAAGTGCACACCGAACACGCAATGGTACCACCACCACCACCACCACCACCACCACCACCACCACCACCACCACCACCACCACCACCACCACCACCACCACCACCACCCCACCACCACCACCACCACCACCACCACCACCACCACCACCACCACCACCACCACCACCACCACCACCACCACCACCACCACCACCACCACCACCACCACCACCACCACCACCACCACCACCACCACCACGACTCCCACCCTCTGGGCAGCTCGGCGGGCTCGGGCAGAAGGTCCAATAGAATGAAGCGCGCAGCCCTCGCGGCCCCCTAACCTGCCCCACTAACTCACAGGCCCGCAGGCCCACAGCCCCCGGGGGGCCCGGAGTGCCTCCCCGCGCTGTGCCGCGCTGTGCCGCGCTGTGCCGCGCTGTGCCGCGCTGTGCCGCGCTGTGCCGCGCTGAGTGCTGACTCACGGCAGCGCGATAAGGACGCCGGCCCCTCTCTCCTTCAAAAGTCCCCCCTCTGTCGAACACGGTATTAAACACGGAAGGTGAACGACGATTGTGGATATCGGTCAGCAGACGGAGCGTACGCCATGCCGACGGTGTCCTCAAACAAGTCCTTGAAGCCTCCTGCCCCGGTCGGTTATCTGATAAGCACCGGCGGAAGCGTAGCCTGTGATGCAGACTTGTGCGTATCCGACCCCCGATCGGCGTCGACAACACTTTAAAAGTTATTATAAATACATTAGCGATGAATATGAGAGGGGTGCATAGAGATGGGGTAGGAGTGGGGGTAGGGGTGGGGGCAGAGAGAGAGAGAGAGAGAGAGAGAGAGAGAGAGAGAGAGAGACAGAGAGAGAGAGAGGAGACAGACAGAGACAGAAAGAGAGAGAGAGATAGAGGAGACAGAGACAGAAAGAGAGAGAGAGAGAGAGAGAGTGAGAGAGTGAGAGAGAGAGAGAGAGAGAGAGAGAGAGACAGAGACAGAGAGATAGAGAGAGAGAGAGAGAGGAGACAGAGGAGACAGACAGAGACAGTAAGAGAGAGAGAGAGGAGACCGAGAGACAGACAGAGACAGTAAGAGAGAGAGAGAGAGAGAGACAGAGAGACAGAGAGAGAGAGAGAGACAGACAGAGACAGAAAGAGAGAGACAGAAAGAGAGAGACAGAGAGAGACGGCTTACTACTCTGGGAAGATGCAAAGTCGAGAGGGCGCAGAGCGTCGGGGGCTCAACTTAGTTCTGGGGCGCCATGCCGGCAGTACCCCCCACCCCAGCACTGCAGAACTAGTGAAGAGAGCCAGCCGCCTGAAAGCGAGAAAGCAAAGTATGGACGAAATTCAGAATAGAGCACACCGCGCCTAACTCTTTATTACTTCGTCTCCCGAAATAGTTTCCACTTCTTCCTTTTTTTGTACCCTAACGAAGTCGTAAATAAAATTCCCGCGGGTTATGACGACGTTGCCTCAGCGGCGCTTTTTAAGTGCGGCCGCAAGGGGTGTATCTGGAGCGGGGGCGGGCGGGGGCGGGCGGCGGCAAATATCTTGATGCCGCGTTCACCGTATGACCTTACGCCTCGCCTTACGCTCGCCGTCCCGCGTCTCGGGGGCAGAAAAACAGTGTAAAAATACACGACCAGCAGAACTGTGCCAACGGGGTGGTAATTAGCGCGAAGAGGCCATGGCAGTGACACGAACGCCACCCACAGCCAGGTTACTAGTATTAGTATTGGACGTCGTCCGGTCTCCGTCGTGCCGAGATTCCAGTTTAGCCTTCCCCTAACGACAAGCCATCTCCAGCCGCCGTTCTTGGCCTACTCCAGGCCATAGACTGAAGCCGTTTTTTTTCCTACTGGAGGAGGATCTCTGGCATCAAATCCTGTACTTATGCAGCCCCAGAGGATGTATTCCGCCCTCCCCTTTCAGGTGACTCATGCATCAAACATGATGCAGCTAACAGGCACATGCCGCTTTACGTAAATGTTGTCAATATTCGACACGCGGTCGGAGGTGCCGTCCGGGGACGGGCGCACCCAGCGGCCCGCGGGCAGAGGCACTCAATCAACATGCCAAAACTACCAAAATTACTCCGTTTTTTTTTTTCGATTCCCATCAAACTAGTTAAGCGCAGCAAGACGCTGCAAGACTCGGCAAACTATTCAAATCCGGGGCGCTGGACAATTTGACGGGGAGTGACGAGACTCGTGACGAGACGCTAACTTCTGGAGGAGGAACAGGGAGGGGGCAGGGAAAGTCCCGGCTGGAATTTCATTGCAGGAAAGAAATGACCAAGTCGAAAATAAGGCAGCGGTGTGGGTGGAGGGGGCGCGCCGTGTCGCGCGGGCGTCGGCAGCGGCGGCAGGCGGTGGCCAGAAACTTTTCTTCTTCGGCGGGAAGGCGCTGCTGCCGCTGCTGCTGCTGCTGCCGCTGCTGCTGCTGCTGCTGCTGCCGCTGCTGCCGCTGCTGCCGCTGCTGCCGCTGCTGCCGCTGCTGCCGCTGCTGCCGCTGCCGCCGCCGCTGCGTCCATTTATGAGAGCAAAGTGTGTGCACAAGAGGTTTTCTGCTGGCCGGAACCCCGGGCGGCCGAGCCCACAGCGACCACGGGGCGACCAGAATGACAACCCAATGCAAATATGAGAGGCACTCATGATGGAAAGCAAACCACAACACCGAAGCGGTGTGCAATCAGGAATACAGCGACCGGGTCTCTATACTCTATTAATCATTCCAAACGACATGCAAATATGCGTGCGCCGCAAAATATTTCTTGACTTGTTTTTGCGTTGTCAACAAGTTTCTCCACAACGCACGCCTTGCGCCTGTGAGGGTAGGCCGGCCCGCGCGACACACGTGCGTGCAGAGGCCGAGGTTTGCCTACCCACCAGGCGGTCTGCGGTGCTGTCTGCCCGGCGACACCTCGGAGGTGCTTTACGGTAAACGGTCATGGCCGCACTGGGCAGCGCGCGGCGTGCCGACAGCCATGAGGCGTTTTGGAATAACCTCATTAAACTGGAATCATCACTGCACAGGCAGAGCCGGCTGCCCCGGATGCGCGGCCCGCAAAACAAAAAAACTAAAAAAAAAAAATAAAGGGCGTTCGGTCCACGGCGGTCACTAACAGTGTGTGCAGCCGATGCTCACCAACAGACATCGACTTAATCCAATTGTTAAAACAAAATTTCAAAAATGCATAAATATCGAAACCTAGTTTGTGCGGGGGCAGCGAGCCGCCCATACCACAAGCCACTTACGGCGCCGAAAAGGGCACCGAAACATTTTAACGGCCTTCCTCCCGAATCATATTTTGTGAGTAGACCGTATATCGCGCTGCATTTTCGCACGTCGAGCGAAAATAAACGACGATAATTAACAAAAAATAAGAGTGAAATACTATGTGATCGGCCCGCGGCCGGTCGCGGCGCGCCCATCACTGCGGCCCGGGGCCCGGCCCGGCCCGGCGGTATCAAACCATTATGAGCTTCATTCCCCGGGACGCGTGGATCGAAGGGCTACCTGCGCTATCGGACAGCACTGCGGGGAAAGCAACAGCAACGAGCGAACGGCAGCAGCAGCAGCAGCAGCAGCAGCAGCAGCAGCAGCAGCAGCAGCAGCAGCAGCAGCAGCAGCAGCAGCAGCAGCAGCAGCAGCAGCAGCAGCAGCAGCAGCAGCAGCAGCAGCAACGCCGAGCACTGTCACCTCGGGCCACACTCAGACAATCACCATCATTATTTTCGATCAAGTCTGGTCTTAGTCCGACTAAAATTCGATAAACCTGGAGACTGTCAGGTTTCGATCGACACTGACCAGTACTGTATTGTGGTAGTCGAACAGTCTAGGGATATGGAGTGTAAGTCAGGTGGCCTCTGCCGCCGCCTCCGCCCGCCTCCAGCTCGCTCCCGGATGAAGTGAGGACGCTGCGTGCGGTCAGCAGGGACTCCCTCGGACTCCCTCGGGAGCACCCCACCGCCTCCTACCGCATTACATTTGTTATTCCGCGGCTCTGAGAGAAAAGAAAAGGGACAGCGAGGGGGCGAGGAGCGGGGGAGAATGGGAGAGTAAGTGAGAGGGGAGCACAAGATAATTCGCGGCAAATGTTGCCATGAAGAGGGCAAAATGCGACTCGCGGGGCGGACCCGCGGCAGTGCCGGAGGACCGGGGCAGGGGGAGGGGGGGGGGAGCTACACGGGCGGCTGGGGGGGGGGGGCAGTTACCGGCTTCGGCACGAGCTAGGGGTGACAGGGGGACGACGCAGGCCGCGTGACACAAAACCAGGACAAGCAGCGCCAGCAGCGCCCACTGACGAACAGAACCAGGCACGGCGTATGCGTCAGAAAGCTCAGAAAACACCCCACAGCCACTCCACACTTATTGGAGTGATCTGGTTCTCATTAAAAAAAGAAAATCACAAAAAAAAACGGCGAGTAAAAAACGACAAAAAGAGGCAGAAGGAAGAGTCTAGGACTGAGAAGGAAGAGGTAACTTTTGCATCCCCTATTGGCCTCCTTCCACCTGGGCCCTGCGGCCCGCAGTGGCCCCAGCCTCGCCTTGCATTACATCACCTGCGCCTTCTTCCCCGCCCCCCTCCCGGGACGGCACCACGGTAGCTAGCTAGGCCCTCTGGGCACCATTTATTCGCTAAGCCAGGGGGAGTTAAAGCTCGGCAGACACATCCCACACCACCACGCACGGCAGCGCCACGGCAGCCCACGGCAGCCCACGGCAGCCCACGGCAGCCCCCACAAGTAGTGTTCTATCAGGGCCCAGAGAATTTATGAGACGAGACGCAGCGCCGGCATAATTTATTCCCTGCAGGCAGCCAGGCGGCGGGCATCGACGCCGGACAGACGAGGCTGGCACGCGGCGCGCGAGGCGTCGGCTGAGCCCCGCGGAAAAATCAGTCAACCGGAGGGAGGGCACGCACCGGCAGGCGGGCAGGCAGGCGGGCAGGCAGGCAGGCAGGCAGGCAGGCAGGCAGGCAGGCAGGCAGGCAGGCAGGCAGGCAGGCAGGCAGGCAGGCAGGCAGGCAGGCAGGCAGGCAGGCAGGCAGGCAGGCAGGCAGGCAGGCAGGGGTGGGTTGAGCAGGGCCGGGCCGGGCCGGGCCGGGGTCATACTGCGGAGGCGGGCCGACTTTTTGAGAAGTTGCTCTTCTTGCAAAGTGGCCGCGCCCGCCAAGACGAACAGGACGGAGACAGCACGGCGCCTGCCTTTTCCTTGCCTTGCGTGTAGGAGAGAGAGAGAGAGACAGGCAGACAGACGGATGGGGAGAGCGCACACGGGGCGGGGCAGGGCAGGGCAGGCCGCCATGCGGCCGCACCAGTTATCTCCAACTCACGGACAAGGAAACAAACCGCTGCCCTGCGCCCTCCAACCCCTCCCCTCCCCTCCGCTCCCGGTCTACCGTTGGCCTCTTCGCTTCCAGACGCCGCATCCGGCAAACAGATGTGGCAGTTCCCTTGGAAACTCGTATTACTTCATGGCAACTCTGGACAACGGCTCACTTTCCGAGTAGGTAAATGGGGGGTGGTGGGGGAGGGGAGGGGGAGTGGAAGGGGTGGGGGAGGGGGAGGGGCGTGGTGACACGCAGGCGGAGGAGTTGGGGTTGCAGCACGATTAGAGGAAGGCGGGGAGAAAGAGATAAAAACAGAGGCCGTGCTGAGAAGAGCGAGTGAGATAGAGCGAGAGGGGGGGGGGGCGGAGGTGGAGCCCAACCTCTCATCAGATCGCACAAATAACACATGTAGCGGTCCGGAACAAGTTGGCAAGTAGATGGAGAGGGAGGGAGTGGGGTGGGGAGGGGAGGGGAGAAGAGGGGATGGGGGGGGGGGGGGGTCATCGCTACACCTGCCACCTCCTGAAGGGTGGGTTGCTGAGGGTGGGGTCAAGGAGTTGTCCGGGCTACGTGCACACACACACACACACACACACATACATACATACACATACACACATACACACACACACACACACACACACACAGCTTGGCCGCAGCCGTCTCGCCACAGGCACCCCATTGGGGACGTCGGGGATGAGCAAACCCACCCGGCAGAGGTTTGCTCGGGTTTGGCGGCCACCGGCGGCTGTCCGCAGTCAGTGTCGGGGGGTCTCCGCCCCACGTCCCTCCGGACCTCTGGGGCCCAGATGGGCCTCCGGGACTCATGAGGGGGTCGGCCACTAAACGCAACTAAACTGCTTGGACACCGAAGAATAAGGAAAAGAAAATTAATTTGAAAAAAAAGGGGGTCAAAGGAGATGAGTGTGAACTGTGCGTGTCCGTAGCCCCACAGCAGCGCACGCAGCGGCGCGCGGCGTGTAAGGGCGCGGCGTGTAAGGGCGCGGCGTGTACTCATTAGCCTGGCACCTACACAGGTGAATATTAATTGGGCAAAGGGGCGCACGGCGTCAACTTGTCAGCGCAGACGTGTGACACGGCGCGGCACGGCACGGACCCGCGAGGTATGGCGGGGGCGGGGCGGACACGACACACAGACTCCGTGCGCAGCGTGCGCAGAGCACACGGGAAGACATTTGTCCGGCGGGGAAAGTACAATACTTGTTGTTGTCACGCGTGTCAGCAAGTGGACGCCGGGATTTATAAAGCACGACGGGCTGTGCGAAAGCCTCTGCACACACACACACACACACACACACACACACACACACACACACACACACGTGGGCACACTGAGTGCCGGGGGCGGACAGGAGACCTGTCAACTAAGCATGGGAGAAGGCAAAAAAATATTAAGTTTCAATTCCTTTTCCTAAAGCAAAAACGAATGTTTTTCTCCTAAGAGGCAGGGTTACGTCGTTTTTAAATACAGGTGTTGCGAGGACCAACGCCCCGAAAACACGCGAAGGCCAGAGGCGCGCAGAACCACAAGGGGGCCACGGCCGCCCACCGCTTCCGGACGGCCATATTTATTTTTCAAATGAAAAAAAAATAAATCGTCAGTCGGTGCGGTAACCCGACGGTAACCCCTGTCCAGTCCAGTCCGCCGTCCCGCGGCTCGGCTCGGCTCGGCTCGGCTCGGCTCGGCTCGGCTCGGCTCGGCTCGGCGCGGTCAAGGAGACTCAGTCCCCGGCTCCCGGCTCCACCTCCACGACGGCGGCTGCGGGTGAGAGGCACAACGGTCTCCGAGGACAGGTACATTTCCAGGCAACAGCCGGCGGGGCGGCGGGTCCCGGGGCCCTGGGCTGGGCCACACGCCAGACCTCCCCGAGCCACGCCACGCCACGCCCTCACACTGCAGCCCCCGTGCGCAAAGTTTGCGTCTGTTTGATTCTCAGCAGCAGCAGCGCAGAGACAACGCCGAGGTGGAGGAGGGAGACGTGGAGGAGGTGGCAAACAAAAAGTTTTTTAGCGGCGGACAAGAGAGGAAAGAAGCTTTCAATAACGTAAAGCCAAAGCAGACGGCGAGTCCCAGACCGCCACGCCGCGAGTAAGAAGTCTAAGCTGTGCGCCGCTAGCGGCAGGCGGCAGCTTGGGGGCTGTAACAACAACACTTTAAGTACCCTCATGCAACGTAAAAAAAGAGTGAAATTCAAAATCCCCCAATTCCTATGCGATTCCACGCCAATTATTCCGGTCGGCCGGTGCGCCTTGGATCACGTGACCAAAAGGGCCAAAAAAGGGAGAGGGGGGGGGGGGGGCAACTTCCTCGTGTTGGGTGTTTGTTAGCGATGCCAACAAGAAAATAAAATAAAAATGCAGCCTCGTATATATGTATATTTTTTTGCGTTTCATAAAAAGGGTATCCACGAGCCTACACGAACTCTGCCCCATACACACGACTACGATAACTACATATATTTTTAAAATCCAGTATCTGCGTAAACATGGCGACCCTCGAATTACTCATAAATGCACCCAGTTTCCCTTCGTGTCCACCCACGGGAACCTTAATGGGCCTTATCTCTGAATGAGGCCGTAACTTGGAGATAAGGGTAACCAGAAGGCGGCATGAAGTCCATCGGCGTGGAGAAACGCCAGTCCCCTCCTCACTGTTCTGGCCGGGCAGCACGTCCCTTCGGCACGCTCAACACCTGATCGTTTCACAACGATAGCTGCAGCAGCTTTCTTCGCATTGCGAGGAATCTCTCTTCAAGGCGTCCAATGCGTATCACGGGTTCGAGTACCGCCGGCGGGCTCGCCGCACTGCGCATAGCCACCGAACCGGACGCGAGGGGGTCAGCAGCGGCAGCGACTCGACGGCAGCCCAAACGCCAATACCTTCTAGCGCGTCCGTCCAGGGCTCCGTGACTACGTGCCTTGTCACTTGCAGCAAAATAAATTCTCTATCTCTTTTCCACCAAATGCCGCACCAATATGTGTGTGAGAGAGAAGAGAAACGGCAGGGGGAGGGGAGGAGAGAGTGAGGGAGAGACGGGGGGCGGGGACAGTTTCCGTCCCGATGGTCAAAAGGAGAGGAAGGCACCCCTTCCATCCCCTCCCCCTCCTTTTGCCGCGAAACACAAACGAGATGAAGCACCGCCAGACGAAAACGGACTGATGTGCTTTTCACTGGCAATCGCAAGGGCCCCAGCGGCCCTATAGCGGTTCCACCACGTCCCCGCTGCTCCTCCGCATCCCCACGGCCCCCGCGGCCCCCACAGCCCCCGCGGCCCCCACGGCCCCCGCGGCCCCAGGGGGCCTGTCCCGCCCCCAATACTCGGCGCCTGCGGCACGGCTAGGCGCGGTGCGGCCGCCCCGGAAACGGAACTCTGTTCGTCTCTGGCCGCGGCGTTATCTGTTATCACGGCCCAGCCGGGCGCCGGCAGGCGGTTCTGTCTCACACAATTTTGGCACGATCCCTGCCAGGCTGGCTTGGGAAGGCGGGGGCGCGAGAGGCGTGGGGGTGGAGCGTGGTGGCGGGGGCGGAGTGGGGTGGCGGGGGCGGTGCGGGGCAGCGCCCGGGGGCGAGCTCATGGTGCCGCGCCATGCGACGCCATGCGTGTAGGGTTAAGTGTGGAGACATGTACAGGCCCTTTCGCCCTTCGCCTCGCCGCAGGTCGGGCTTTGCCTGTCGTCCCCCTCGTCCCCCTCGTCCCCCTCGGCCCCCTCGGCCCCCGCGTGGCCCCGGGGCACCGCCTCATCCCTCCCTCCGAGCACCTCGGCGATAGAGTGTGTGCCGGCCCCGCCTGGTCAGCGTACTGTAAACACGCGCAGTCAGTGTCCTGGTTTGGTACTGCCGCCCCCACAGTCCGCCCCCGGCCCGCCCCCGGCCCGCCCCCGGCCCTCCCCCGGCCCGCGCGGGGGCGGCGGAGCGCGAGGGCGTGCCCCGTAACACCCTCCCGGGCTAGGAATATCACACATCCATCGCACATGGCCGCATCCGGAGAGGAACAACGGCATCCAGTCAACGAGCATCGAAGAGCCGGTCACGACACACACCCAAGCGGAGTGTCCATTTTATTCAACAAAAATAAAATACAAAATACATGATACAAAAACTTGATCAAGTTAGTACATAATTAACGCATGAATATGTTTCAGAGACAAACGGAGGAATGAAGGGTTTGAATCCCCAGCTACAGTCCGTTCTGGTCGGCGAGGTTCGCTCCATCACTGTAAACATTTGGTCTATTCTGACATCCAAAAAGGTTGAAATCGACACCCAAGGTGACTGAGATCTCAATAACCTCTTCTCAAAAGGTATGAAATTTACACCTCCCATTTTGATGGAGTCGGCGCATCAGTGGGCACGCCACGCAGCAGTAGATAGGCAGCCGGAGCGGCACAGCGATCATTATAATATTGGCATAACAATATCTAGGTGCCGTGCGGCCCGCATGCGTGTGTGTGTGTGTGAGTGAGTGCGCGCACGCGTGCTCGTGTGGCGCGGCTTGCATGATAAGCAGCAGCACATACGATTCTGTTTGTCAGAGCCCACCGGATCGGCCACCGCAGGGCCGCAAGAGCATCAAGATCAAAGTTCGACACGGCCGCCCCACCCCGCCTATTGGACCGAGGGGGCCCTACGTGCACAGTGAAAAACAACCCAACAAAATACTGGACTTTTGTAAAATACGTTACGATCGTGTCGTGTATACGTGCGAGAATTTACTGTAATGTATGAATATAACTGAGAACCAATACAATACCTGCCCTACGTGCCCCACTTTACCAACCGGTCCAACCCCAACACCCTCACTCACCACAACAGAAAACCGGCCCGCCGCGGCCCACTTTCACTCTCTCTCTCTCTCTCTCTCTCTCTCTCTCTCTCTCTCTCTCTCTCTCTCTCTCTCTCTCTCTCTCTCTCTCTCTCTCTCTCTCTCTCTCTCTCACACACACACACACACACACACACACAGCATGGCCGCAGCGCCCGCCTCAAGGAAGGCGGCAAGCAGGATGAGATGGAAGACGTGACGCACTTCATTACTGGGGGCGACAGAGACAGACCGGGCGCCACTCATTGGCGCAACAAGGACAGACGCCCGCACGTAAAAGGTGGTGGCTGAGACGGGCGAGCTACGTGAGGGGCTGTTGCGGAGCGGGGCGGGGCCGGGCTCGGCCGACGCGAATCCATTTACCTCGGCTTTGGTAATCCGGGCGCCCCGACCGAGACTGGCACTTTGAAATTCGCTGTCCCCAAAAAACATACCCTCTCTAGAAATACAACACAAGTTAATGTTTTTTTTTTCTGAGGGCGGCAAGAGCTAAGCGTAGCCGGAGGCACTCTGCGGCGCAGGGACACGCCCTGGAGGGTGTGGCGCACAGAACGTGTGTGTGTGTGTGTGTGTGTGTGTGTGTGTGTGTGTGTGTGTGTGTGTGTGTGTGTGTGTGTAAAGATAAGCGGCAAGCTATTGGCGTGACTGTAACGCCACCCCGAGCCTCGTGCCCCGCGGCCCTTGGACGTAGTACCCTTCGATACCGCAGCGAGCGGCGGGGGGAAGGTGTGTGATCGAGGGAGGGATTTTTTTTTTTTTTTGGGGGGGGGGGGAGCACAAGCCAACGCCATGATTGGGCGCCAGTAGTAAGGCAAGTGACGGCTCGGCCATCCCTTTGCGATCGCCGTGGAAAGAAAGAGGCATGTAGTTCAGTGGGATTCGAACCCGAGATCCCGCAGACAGTTCGGAAATGTGCAGAGGGTTAGTTCATGGCGACCCCTGAGAGAGAGGTATGGCGACGAGCATCGCAGTCGGCCGCCCTCGTGGCTCAGTGGCGAGCGGAGATAGGCGTGCAACTGCATGCAATATTACAGCGCTACCGTCACAGGGCGGCGCGCGCAAAAAGGCAAAAATGCTATCTGCTGGCCAAAACAAGGGAGAGGAAAATAGCACGGTGCGGCAAAAAAAGTTTGTAACGTTTTTGGAAAGCAATAACGGTGGCTGCGCAGTACCTGTACACAGCGGATAGGAGAGAGAAGTGATGATATCGGACAGAGATGGAGAGCGAAGAGAAGGTCTCGTCAAAGTTCATCCCGGGGGACTAGCTAGTGCGATAGAGGAGAGCGAGTGAATGAGAGAGATAGAGGGGGGGGGGGAGGGGGAGCACTGCGCTAGGGGCTATGGTGGCTGGTGGTGGCCCAGGGGTGTCAAAATAAACAAACCGCTTTACTGGCTCCGCGCGGCTCGCCGGGCCCGACCTGTGCGACTCGTTAGGACTGGAATTCAAATTTAAATGGCCCGCGGCCGGCAGGACGCTTGTCCAGGACGCTTGTCCAGGACGGTTGTCCAGCAAGGACCCTCCCTGGTTGCGCACCACCCCAAACATCCACCCCTCCGCACCCGCAAAAAAGAATTTAGGGACCAAGCATAACCGAGAATTTTGCGGACGAAATCTTGTATCAAACTTACGCATTTAGCGCAATGCTTGACGCAAGTTGATTTCGGCAAAGAGAATCTCGATTATGTTTGAATCATGAATTCTGTTTATTTGAGAGTCTGATTTCGCTGTAGCCATTTCGTTTCCATGCTAAAACAATTACGTCCAGACTGAAACGTATCAAGTGAATCAAGATCTCATTCGAGTTTCATCACATCTCACAACGTCCGCACGTTTTCGCTTTTGCTATAAGCTTATCGCTGTCGTATCGACGACGGGATTCACCCCCACCCCAACGGAAACAGAGGGAGAAAAAGAAGTGCAGCTTACTAGTACCGCTCCTAGAGAGGATTAAGCGGAAAGGGGACTGGGAGAGAGGTATGGGGAGAATGACGAAGGAGGAGGGGGTCGGGGGAAGCAATTTAAAACACAAGAGCGCGCGAACATCCATGCCCCAGCGCAGTATCAAAGCATTCCTGGCTGGACACAGCAGCCGGGCTCCAGCCCCCGCCCCGCCCTGCCCCGGGACTTCTGTCATTACGCACCGCACACCCCGTCCTGACCCTCCCTAGCGCCCCAACTACGCTGCTTTTCTGCACCGAGACTCGTCCGAAAATATTAGCTCTCCGCCGTCAGAAAATGATCTCCTTCCTCAAATAATTTTTCAAAGTGCCCTCTCTCTCCTCTGCGGAAAATGACTGTTTCATTATTTGCCTTGCCTTCCCATTCTCCTGCTGCCCCCCCCCCCCCCTGTCTCGCCCCTTCTTTAAGTCAATACAGAATCCATCCGATTAGTACCCGGCCGCGGGGATTGCTCCGCCTTGCTCCACCCGCCCAGCTCCGCCCTGCAAGGCGTCGGTCTGCGCCGGCTGACAAGTCGCCGCCTTGAGTCTGGCCTATGACGGCGGCAAAGCCCTCAAAGTGAGACAGAAACATTTTGTATTTTGCGGCTTCTCAAGTCGGTTTCCCGTTCTCAGGCCATCGAAACGTCACAACGACGATGCCACAAGCAATAGCAGGGCCGGCTGGAGCGTGTGAGGGAAATCATCCCGCTGCAGCCGCTGTGCTCTCGGCCATGGTGTCATCACCACTCAGCGGCCACGGGCCACGAGTCCGTGTGCAGGCGCCTTCTTCTGACCTGACTGCGTGCTCACGACAGATAATTACAGCATCCGTCTCCAGGCGTGGTCCCTCCCCCTGCCCACGCGGTGAGCCCACGCGGTGAGCCCTTCCCCGCACCGCGTGTCCTAACTAGAGCCGCCATTTCTCACATCGCAGACATTTGCGTGGGGATAAACCCTCACAACGAGCTGAAGGGCTAAAAGGGACAAGCCGTGTGCCTGCGAGTGAGACAGGGGGATGCGAGAGAGAGAGAGAGAGAGAGAGAGAGAGAGAGAGAGAGAGAGAGAGAGAGAGAGAGAGAGAGAGAGAGAGAGAGAGAGAGAGAGAGAGATGCTAATTCGCCGCGTCGAGAGCACGAGACGCTCGCCAAAAAGTGCCAATAAGAGGTGACCACGATCAGCGCGGCGGGTCACGGGTTCACACACCAGCCGGGCCGCTTTTTCCCCGCCCACATCCGCTTTGTCCTCATTTCGCTAACCTGCTCACGGTCCGGCCGGCCCGGCCTATCCCCTACGGCCCAATTTACCCGGCCGGCCGCGCGCGCCCAGCAATTTTTTTCCCAGTCCCTCCTTTGGGCTGCCGCTGTCCGCCGCTGTCCGCCGCCGGCCGCTGCGACACTACTGCCGCTCCGCTTTCACTCTGCATTCACAATAGACGTCAGGGCGGCGGACAGGCGAGTTATGATGCTGGGGGAGGTCAGGGGGCTGCCGGGGGCTGCCGGGTGCTGCCGGGTGCTGCCGGGTGCTGCCGGGTGCTGCCGGGTGCTGCCGGGGGCTGCCGGGGGCTGCCGGGGGCTGCCGGGGGCTGCCGGGGGCTGCCGGGGGCGGCCGGAGTACCTCAGGTGGGCTGGGCCTGGGCTCCCGGGGGGCGGCGGCGGCCCCGCTGGCTTGGCCCCGGCCCTGGCAGCGCCGGCGGCGACACGGGGCCGGCCGGACGGCAGTCACATTGTCAGTCGTCGCACGCCGACGAGGCGCCCCTGCCGCCCCCGCCGGCCTCCGGGTGCCTCCGGGGCCCCGAGGTGGTCATCGCTCAGCGCCCCCCTGCCCCCTCCCCCCCCCGGGCCAGCCTCTCCTAATCCAGTCCCCGGCCCCCGCCTGACACATTCAATGATTTGAGCCGGCCCGGCTTGCCAGCGCAGCACGGCTCAGGGCGCATCCCCCCGCTTTATAGCCAGCTAGAGGAGAAAAATCAATCAGCCGGATAGGGGGGGGGGGGGGGGAGAGAACTCGAAAAAGCCGACAAGCCCAGCAGCGCAGCTGATATGAGAGATGTGTGGTGCGGCCTGCATCAGCGTACGACGCTCCGGGGGCGCCGCACGGCACCGAGGCCACCGAGGGCGTCACGGCCCTCTGAGCGAATCTGGACCTACCCGGGGCCCGGCCGGCCCGCCAAGGGTCCTGCGAGTGGATTACTGCCCGGCACGATCATTTTTTACCTGCCTCCCCCCCCCCCCCCACCTACGCCAAGAATCTCTCTATTGGACGCGCCATCTTTTTTTTAGGCCCCCGCAGAGTAGTGGGTCAGTGAGTGATACGGAGCTATGGGGGGGGGGGGGGGGGGGCTGACGCGTGACAGGCCGGCTGGCAGTGACTGACAGACCGGACCGGTGCACTGCTTGCCCCGTCAGGCGCGCGTCAGCTCGTTGGCGGCGTCCTGCAGGAGGGTCCATGACGGCCGGGGGGAGCACTCCGGCGGCCCCTCCCCTCCCCGCCCCCCCCCGTCCCTCTTCCGATGCCAATTAGTGGACAGATCGCGTATCCAGCCAATTATCACCGCCACTGCTATCATTACAGCCCGGCGGGCGACAAGGATAGAGCCCTCCTCTCCCCCGTCAACCCGCGTGACTGAAGGAGCTGCTTATCGCACGCAGCATCTCACGACAGTGCACAATGATGGGCATGAAAATATCAACGTTATGGAGATCAGCAACCGAATGTCGGACAATCTGGCTGTGGCCGTCATTCGGTGCGTGGCGAGCGGGGCGGTGCGGGCGGCAGCAGGGCCGCATGGAGTCGTCAGTGTGTCCCCTGCGGACCCTGCAGACCCTGCAGACCCCCGGCTTGGACCCACCGGCATAAGGGCCGGTAGGGCCGCGACCCACACCGACCCCTCTTGTCAGAGGGCCAAACCTAATGAATTCCATTCTACATGAGAAAGCTTCTATCTCAGATATCGGCCCCGGGCCCTCTGCGGGACCTCGGCACTGCCCCCCCCCCCCCCCCGGGGGCCCCGCACGCCCGCGGGCACGCCCCGCCGCAGAGTGAGACGGAAAACGCATTTTTCATTTTAATACCCCTCTTTGCACAGTGCGCGGTAGATCGTAAATTTCGCCCCCCACCCTGCAGCCGGCCACCCTTACACTGACCGCGCCCGCTGCTCAAATCGCATTCCATCGTGGGGGCGGCCGCGGGGGCGGCGGGGGCCGCGGGGGCCGCGGGGGCGCACAGTGGCCACCACTTCCAATCTGCATCACCAACGCATTCGGTATGCCTCAAAGGACCCCCCTAGGGGCCGGCCGGGCCCCCACAAGGACCCCCAAAGGGGCCCCCGATAGGGGCCGCGCGCACGCACACAAGCCACGCCTTTTCCTCCGCGGGGGAGAGTTCCGAACACAAACAACCATTTGAGAGAGACGAACCGCTCTCATTTCTTCCCGCCAACTGCCCTCATGACGCCTCGGCTCCCATAACCGGAGAGGGAAATGCACGTCAAACTTACTGCGGCCAGCTGCAATCACACTGGGCCGCTGCAGCCGCTGCAGCCGCTGTGCGGGGTGTGGGCGCACATGCGGGGACAGGCGCTGCAGCCGCTGTGCGGGGTGTGGGCGCACATGCGGGGACAGGCGCCCACCGCCGGCCGCCCCACCCATCTCCGTCTGTCTCTCTCTGACCTGAAGGAGCCAGCGGTGCTCCGAGCGCCTGCGGTGGTAGGCCGACCCGCAACACACCGGTGTGCGCCGGGACGGCCTATGCTGCGGACTGCAGGCGCCCCGTTGATGTGGGCACGAGAGGGGAGGGGGAGGAGGGAGAGGAGGGAGAGGAGGGAGAGGAGGGAGAGGAGGGAGAGGAGGGAGAGGAGGGGGAGGAGGGAAAGGAGGGGGAAGAGGGGGAGGAGGGGGAGGGGAGGAGGGAGTGCACAAAGCGGAGCATAGCCGGCCGCCGCTGGCTCCTCCTCCCACCACGCCAAATCCACGCGACCGAATAACTCTTTCACGCGGTGCTAATCTTAATGAAATCGGCATCGATCACCGGGGAGGGTCATCGTGATCGTAAAGGAGCGGGGGATGGGGGGAGGGGGGTAGGTCGATAGCTTGTCTCCACTTGACTCCCTTTTATTTCCCTGACAGAGAAAACGAACAACCAGCAGCAAGACGGGTGTGTTGAGACGCTGTGGGCGGGCCTGATGATAACCTCACCGACTGTGTCTGAAGCACTGCTGCGGACCAGTCAGCTCCAGTCGGTCTGTTGTCAAGTATTTGTCCACTCCCGGCCAGAAATTATAGACCGTCGAGCTTGGATCCAATATCGGAAGTATTAGAAAAACATCGATTTGGTTTGACCTCGTTTCACGAATCATGGGTGATTTTGAATCTTGCTGAAATTTCTGAAATCGAAACAAGTACGACGGTCTATTTCTGACAAAGTGGTGTAGAATCGTGAAGCCATGCGCCGAAAATATATAACAAGTCGAACACGGCCGGCTAACTACAGACAACTTGGGGGAAGACCGTCATCGTTAGGACAAACCTTTACCCCGCGCCCTTTCCCTCGTGCCCTTATAGGGCCGCGTATGTGTGTGTTTGTGTGCGTGTATGTGTGTTAGGGGTCCCTAAATAACTATGTCCCCAGGGGGTCCGACCTCCTCCTAAGGCCTTGCCTGGAAGGGGGGGGGGGGGGCCTGTCTCAGGATGGAAATGATTAGGACTTCCTTTCCCCTCCCCTCTCCTCTCCGCTTTCACCCCCCTAAACGCTTTTCCCACGAACCACCCTCAACCCCTCCCAACCCCACCGCATTTTTCCCCCCGTCCAAAATCAAATAACTGGGGGTGCGATAATTACCTCGAGCGGTGGGGCCAGCGGACCCTTAACGACGGCTTCTTTATCGGCAATCGAACACGTAATAGGGCCTTGATACGCCCCCTCTGCCAGGGGCGGGTCCCGGAGCGGGGGGAGGGGGGGGGGCGCCCAGGTATGCGGCCGGGGTGAGCTCGCCAGGGACGGGCCCTGCATGTGGCCCCCGACATAGTTGGCAAAAACGACAACAACGAAATCGTCGAGAATTACACTCCGGAATGACAATTGCGTTTCCGGGCCGCGGCCGATGTACCTACCGTGTTTAGGGCGTGGCGCGCAAGCGGCCTACCCACCGTTGTCAATGGTATCACGTACGGACCCCGGTACGTGTTCGGGTGTCATAAGGGTGGGCAGAGCCACAGCAGCGCCTAACCATGAGTGACCCCACCAGGAGCCTACTTGCAGCAGGTCGACACGTACAATGACGTATTCGTTGGTGCGATTGAGAGGAGGAGGATGAAAAGCCTCCTGCTTGGTTTGACAAACGCGCAGAAAGGGATATTAGAAACACGACTCGCTTGTTCGTCTAGCATCCCCGTCTGTGAAGCGAGCTGTGAAGTGATTCGCACGCCGCCACTGCTGGGTGCCTCCCTCCCCCCCTCCACTACAGGGCCTACAGTGCCTACAGGCCCACAGTGCTTACAGGCGCCTATAGTGCCAACAGTGCTTAAAATGCCTACAGGGCCAACAGTGCCCACAGTGCCTCCCACAGTGCCTAGAGGCCCACAGTACCTACAGGCGCCTACAGTGCCAACAGTACCTACAGTGCCTACAGGGCCCACAATGCCTACAGGTCCACAGTGCCTACACACGCCCACAGTGCCTACACGCCCACAGTGCCTACACGCCCAGTGCCTACAGGTCCACAGTGCCTACACGCCCACAGTGCCTACACGCCCACAGCGCCTACACGCCTACAGTGCCTACAGGCCCACAGTACCTACAGACCGCACCCCCACGAGTTTGGTGTTTATCGAGTTCAAATCCTGGCCTGGTCTGGAGTTTTAAACCTCGTCGCCGAAAGGGACAGATTTTTCGTTTTACAGCGGCAGAACTAATTTATCCTCTTGGGTCGGCGCACAAACTCTTACGAAATTTCTGGGCAAAAGACCATGCTTTTAAATTGAGTGTGCACCAGATGCGTTTTCACCGCCTCTTCTTGCGTGTAATTTTCGCTTGCACGCAGTTGTCGTGCATTCCTCCGCTGCGGCTGCATGCAGGATTCAGCGGCAGGATGTACAACAGGAGGCACTAAAACACACGCGGCCGGGAGCCGCTGCGCCCCCGGCTCTTGGCCTGGCTCGGCCTCGGCCCCGGCCCCGGCGACCCTCGGCGACCCTCGGCCGCTGGGCCGGCCGGCCTGACTCGGCCTGCCAGCGCCTGCGAGGCGCATGAAGAACTTTACTGCCAGCATAAACCAGGCGACCGGCCGGCACACGGGGCGGGTCGGCGGGCGGCCAGGCCGGGGGGGACACCAGCAATCATCCCCGGGCTAAGGATCTCCAACGACGGCTGCTTCCGTCGAGTACAGCGTCAGCGGCACAGCGTCATAGCGGTACAGCGTCCGCGGCACAGCGAGCGTCCGCGGCACAGCGGGAGGAAGCGAGGCTGAAACGAGTCGGTTGGAAGGAACCACCCGTTCCCGGCGGAGACACCGCAAGGTGTCACACTTCGATGCATAAGAGTTTCCGTTTCCAAGCACTGACAGCCAGCACGGAGAGGCAAGGACTGAAGGACTCGCCGCGCTCGGCATTGTCGTCTACGGTTATATTTTAAAGGGCAGACTCCCCTTTTCAGTCACATCAATAGTTTTGTGAAAGAGAATCGCGGCGAACACTACACAAGACACCTGGCTGGCGGCGGGCCCCCCATTCTCTCCAGCGCTGAATAAATAACCGAGGCCGGCGAGCAGCAATTCCCAGCGACAAGTTATTTTCGGGGTGCGAGGCGCAAAGCGTCCTCCTGATTGCCAGCCGGCCGGGCCTCGGGCCGGGCTGCTCAGACAAAGCGGAGCTGCTGGTGGGGGTCTTGTGCACCGTCCGGACAGAGGATCACAGAACGACAAGTCGAGCGAGAGGGGGAAAAAAAATAAAGCCAACATGATTAGGGAATAAATTACATCCGGCCAGTCAAAGAGTGACATAACGGGATTAATAAATTGCTACTGGAAGAGAGAAGGGGGCCGGAGAAAGTGGATAAGGAGAGCCGACATCCGGGAACTGAAGCAGAGCAAGAGAGGGCGACGGTCGTTGGAAAGAGAAAGAGCTGTCTGATCAAAGCAACCAGACGGAGAAAAAAGTTTTTAATTCAGCGGTGTTCAATAACCTGCCGTGTTGATAAGGATTCCCGCAAAACCTGTGAGACCACTTTTCTAGAAGAAATGGACACATAGAAAGAGAGAGAGAGAGAGAGAGAGAGAGAGAGAGAGAGAGAGAGAGAGAGAGAGAGAGAGAGAGAGAGAGAGAGAGAGAGAGAGAGGAGGAAGGAAGGAAAGGACAACAACAATAACGGATACAGGGGCGATGAGCAATAGCCCCTTCATCTGAGGCGGAAGGAAGTCTTGGTGGCTGCCAGGGCGGCAGCCACCAAATGAAATAAAGAGAAAATCCTAGCGAGCTGCGCTGCAGCGGCGAATTTGTCACGAAGGGCCATAAATCATAATGCAAAACCGCTACACCGCGGGACGGCGGGAAGAAAAGGGTGATGCGATAATAATACTGCTGTTGTTATTTAGAGTCAGTTGAACCACTTGGTCTGGCGAAAAGAAATGACCCCACCCACGCTGGTAAGAAAAAGAGGTTTGCACGGTTGAACCATGCATCTGCACCCCGCACAGTGGAGCAGCGTCTCCGCAATTATCTTCCATAATAATCAGAGGGGGGAAAACTGCTGTGCCTCGCTCACTTACTTGTTAGTTGATTTTTTTCCTTCCCCCGTTCTTTTCCCCTTTCTCTGTTCCCCTTTGCAGAAGCGGCAAGCGTGCGAAGAAAAGTGTCAACGGCGCGGGTGCAGCTCGTGGGCCATCTGTTTGGCGGCGGGGAAGGGAGGGAGGGGAGGGCAGGGGGTAGTGAAGTGGAGACGGCCACGCCGACGACAGCGGGAAGGGAGGGGGGAAGGGGCTGATAAACAGCGCCTTTTGTCCGCATTGTGGGGGCGTGATTCTCACCGCCTCACTAACACGAAACGCGACGCCCGGCGCCGCAAAGAAGGGGCTCCCCACCTGGGACAGGACAGTCCGGGCCAGGCCAGGCAGGCCTGATAGGGGTGGGCTCCGTAACACAAACTAACTCGGCTCAAGGCCAGCCGCGGCCGGCCCGGTCAGCCCCCGGGATACGTTACGCCCACAGATGGGGCACAGACAGTCGGCAGGCTTTCGCCGACAGGGTCCAAAGAATTACGGTCAGCACCCCGTGCTCGAGTGCCCCGCCGCCGTCAGGTATCGATCGGAATGCTTTTGCAGACTCGGCCGCGGTGTGTAGTCTGTGGACGGCCCCTAGGCCCCTGGCCTGGATTGTTGGAGGCTGCAGTTCGGACGGCGCAAAAACAGCAAGCGGCCCGGACGCCCCCGGCTGTCCTCGGGTGCCCCCGACCGCCCCCGGCTGTCCTCGGCTGCTCCCGGCCGCCCCCGGCCGCCCCCGGCTGTCCTCGGCTGCCCCCGGCTGTCCTCGGCTGCCCCCGGCTGCCCCCGGCTGCCCCCGGCTGCCCCCGGCCGGCCCCGACCACTTCCTCGCGTATTCCGTTTGCCGGTCGGAGGGGGATTTTTCTGTGATATTGTTTTTGTTGCTGATGAGGGTGGTGATGCCGCTCGGTCCATTTCGAGCCGCCGCCGCCCTGCCCGCGGTAAGGAGGGGCGGCTAAGAGGGTCTGAGGGGGGGCTGCGGCGGGGAGCGGCCGTGGAGGGCGGCCGCGGGGGGCGGCCGCGGGTAGCGGAACCGGCCGGCCTCTCTGAGAGGGACTCACCGAGATATTGGTCGAGAGAGCAAGCAGACGCGGCCCGGAGGGAAAAGGGATAGGTTGAGTAGCAAAGGGGTGAGTGTGTGTGGAGAGGACGGGCGAGAAAGGGGATGGACGCGGCTAACAGTGCTGCAGCAGCACAGCCAGGCGGGGCTGTGCCCGGGGGCTGTGCCCGGGGGGCTGTGCCCGGGGGCTGTGCCCGGGGGGCTGTGCCCGGGGGGCTGTGCCCGGGGGGCTGTGCCCGGGGGGCTGTGCCCGGGGGGCTGTGCCCGGGGGGCTGTGCCCGGGGGGCTGTGCCCGGGGGGCTGTGCCCGGGGGGCTGTGCCCGGGGGGCTGTGCCCGGGGGCTGTGCCCGGGGGCTGTGCCCGGGGGCTGTGCCCGGGGGCTGTGCCCGGGGGCTGTGCCCGGGGGCTGTGCCCGGGGGCTGTGCCCGGGGGCTGTGCCCGGGGGTGCCCGGGGGCTGTGCCCGGGGGCTGTGCCCGGGGGGCTGTGCCCGGGGGTGCCCGGGGGCTGTGCCCGGGGGCTGTGCCCGGGGGCCGTGCCCACACCGTGCAGCGGGGAAGTTTGCAGGTTGTACGGAAAGGCAGCACGACAGTGGCGCTGCACACGCTGCCGCTGGCGGTGTTTTTATCCGTGTAGAGGGTGGGAAAGGATTGGCATAGATGGTATGGGATAGAGGAGGGGCGTTTTAGGCAGGGCGGCCGGATAGAGGGGAGGGCCTGGACCGATACTTCGTGTCAATATTTGCGGCGCGCGGCCACCGTCCACGCCGTGCCGGCTATGGCCAGGCCGGGCCCCCAGCCGCTGTGCCCTCGGCGCCCACGGCCAGCGGGCACCAGCGGGCACCACCCGGGGTGGGGGAGTGAAAAGTATTGTCCTGGGTGAGTGTGCAGCAGGCAGCTCCGCGCCGCTTACCTGAAACACAGAAGGAAACGGCTTTATGAGACAGAGAGAGAGAGAGAGAGAGAGAGAGAGAGAGAGAGAGAGAGAGAGAGAGAGAGAGAGAGAGAGAGAGAGAGAGAGAGAGAGAGAGAGAGAGAGTGAGAGAGAGAGAGAGAGAGTGAGAGAGAGAGAGAGAGAGAGAGAGAGAGAGAGAGAGAGAGAGAGAGAGAGAGAGAGAGAGAGAGAGAGAGAGAGAGAGAGAGGTGTCCTTTGCAAGGCAGATAGCCACGTGAGGCCGGTGCCTGTCCGCCCGCAAGGGTTTGCTCGCTCTCGAGTGAGTTGGATTGGAAAGAGGTGCAAAGAAGAAAAAAGGAGAAAGAAAAAAAGAGACTTTTTCCTTGCGCGCGCACACCCACACAGCGCCCCCTCCTTTCCCCCTTTCTTCCGGACATTTAAATACAAAACGAAAACCCGATCCGACAGAATTTCCATCGTAAAAGATCCGCCCTGTATCACGCCGGCCGACGACGGTACGAAAGGGGTTCCTCACGGTTCCTCACGGCGGAGGGGAGGGGACTCCGCTGGGGCTCTGCTGGGCCCCCGGGGCCTCTGGGGCAGCGTGGCTGTATGATCCTGACTGGTCAGCACGCCCTAACCCTGCCGACACGACGAATGACTCGCCAGGATGGGGACAGCATCGCTAAACATCCTCCAGGCCCCCGCTGCCCCCCCCCCCTTCCCCCTCCTCCTTTGACGCAGCGTATAAATATGAAACAAAAAGGGTGAAATCATCAGCCGACACAGATAGCAGCAAGCACGCAATTTTTACAGCGGGAAGTAAAACGTGTCATCGCTGCTCTAAAAGAACCCCCGGAATAAGCTGCGCTGGTCTGCTTTCAATGGCTCGACCATTCCCCGCAGCCGCGCGCCCCCCGCGGCCCCTGCCGACTGGGGGCCCCCTGGGGGGTCGCTGACTCGCGGCGGGCCCGCGGGTGCTCCCTGTGCATCAGCGCCGCGCGGCTGCAGCAACTCGAGTGCCGAGTTTGGCTTGAGTGATCTCGTCGGCAGGGTACCATACCATCCGGCACCATCAGACGTTATGGGGAAAAAGTCAATTTGCT
The DNA here is from genome assembly GCA_038380765.1 of Odontothrips loti. NCBI lineage: Eukaryota > Metazoa > Arthropoda > Insecta > Thysanoptera > Thripidae > Odontothrips > Odontothrips loti. The sequence continues at coordinate 25,998,517 of CM076243.1, forward strand.
GCCGTTGCCTGCGACGACAGGAGGCAGAGCCGGCCGGGGCGGGGCGGGGCGGGGCGGGGCGGGGCGGGGCGCCGCTGCAGCGTAAAGCACTCCGCTGTGAGGCTGCCAAGGTGCAGGGTGAACAAACCACCCCGTGACCATTCCACCGGGAACCATCCCGTGATCAAACCACTCCCCAGTAAATTTTGGTTCTTCTAAAAACTGTATTGTAGGGAGTTTGCCGGCATGTTGGCACCGCCTCAGCCTGGTGCCTCTTGGGCTCTGTTGGTAGCGCCGCTCTGGTTGCTACTGGTTACCACTCTGTCCTGTGCCTCTGACCCCGAAATAGAGACTGCGTTGAACCTCCCTCTCTGTACTCCGTTCCTGCCACCCTACACCCGCCGGATCCTTACAGTATTTTAGGTGCAAAAACTAAACTGTTTTTATTTCTGCTCTTCGCTGATGCGAATAACCTCTTTGTTGGAGCCACTGACGTTCCGTTGGTGCAACTAAAAATCAGTGACTGCAACCTAATTTTAATCCTTGAATTCAAACAGAATTTGGTCAGGTCCAGTCTCGACGTGTGATATCTCGGAAGGATGGGGGAGCGATGGGGGGGGAGAGATGCAGGCGGGGTAAAAAATACACGCGCGACTGTTCGTGGGAATTCGAACCCGGCAGCGGACAGTCCCCGCATGCGCGCGCAGGGCCGGGCCCGCCAAGGGCACCGCCAAGGACACCGCCAAGGGCACCGCCAAGGGCACCGCCAAGGGCACCGCCAAGGGCACCGCCAAGGGCACCGCCAAGGGCACCGCCAAGGGCACCGCCAAGGGCACCGCCAAGGGCACCGCCAAGGGCACCGCCAAGGGCACCGCCAAGGGCACCGCCAAGGGCACCGCCAAGGGCACCGCCAAGGGCACCGCCAAGGGCACCGCCAAGGGCACCGCCAAGGACACCGCCAAGGGCACCGCCAAGGGCACCGCCAAGGGCACCGCCAAGGACACCGCCAAGGGCACCGCCAAGGGCACCGCCAAGGGCACCGCCAAGGGCACCGCCAAGGGCACCGCCGAGAGCACCGCTGAGAGCACCGCCCTGCCCTAAGTTAGCGCCTGATACAGAATACAACTCGATACGCAGCCCACTTCCCCCACCCCTGCGGCCGGGCATCCCCGTGAAAAATAAAAGAGCGACAACGGCGTCGTGACCCCCTCATCACGAGATAGGGCCGCCGGCACCGGAAGTCTCTCACTGCAACACAAACACGACGGCCGCGGAGAACCGGACGACGAAAAATTTCAGAATGTAGCCGTCGTCGGGAATTCACGTGCGAAATACTACTTCACCACAAATAAAACTCAGTTGCCGAGGAAAAGCCATCCATTTGCTGAAGGTCTGACTGGTTCGGTGCATCCTCTCCTCGATAGCTGCATTCCCTACCTGCTCGCACCACAGCAAGTCTTCCTATCCGACTTCAGCGGATGCAGAGCGGCACATTCCACGCAATTATACATTGGGATTTAATATTGTACTGAATGGCGGGAAACCTCTACCGGTGAGGGGAGAGTCGAAAGAGAAAAGGGGAAGGAAAAGTGGAGGGCATAAATGCATGCGCACTCTGCTCTTGCCGAGTAGGTGCACCTACTACTTGCCTCGGCAAGAGCAGAGTGCGCATGCATTTATACCCTCCACTTTTCCTTCCCCTTTTCTCTTTCGACTCTCCTCTCACCGGTACAGGTTTCTCGCCATTCTACTCCGCCTGTCCACGTTAAATACGGCAGCGCCCACTTTGGAGATGGCCGGGAGGGGGGAGGGGGGGTGCGACAAAAATGAGGGCGGAGTATGAAATTAAAAAATAAATAAAAATTCGGGCGGTACCACCAAACAATGCAAGCATCTACCCACGCATACAATAAATAAAATTAAGGTTGAGAACAGGGGTAGAGAAAGGGTAGAAGGAAAGAAAGAAACCGAGTAATGAAAATGTAGGTCGAGCGAAACGTCGAGGAAAATACAGAAAAGAACGTTCCGTAAGGATGTCAGACGTAGCGAAAAATGACGCCATTCCAGGGCTAAGCGGTGGGGTCCCTGGCACGGCAGCCAGGACCAGGGCAGAGTGCGGGAGGAGCGGAGACACCGGGAGGGAAAGACGTACTTGTTGGACCAAGGGTAATGAAACCCGTGGGAAAAGGGGGAGGGGGTACCGTGTATGTGCATCGAGTGAAAGGGTCGGCTTGTAATCAACGTGTTAGCTAAACGGCAGTCCCTCAGGGACCCTCGGGGAACCCCCACAACAGGCTTTCTGGCAGCAGATGACAGGCAGCGAGAGAGAGAGAGAGAGAGAGAGAGAGAGAGAGAGAGAGAGAGAGAGAGAGAGAGAGAGAGAGAGAGAGAGAGAGAGAGAGAGAGAGAGAGAGGGGGGAGGAGAGAAGAGGGGGGGTGTGGGCCGAAGGGACGCTGAGTCGACTCTACCCACACTCCAACACCAGTTCAATAAAAATATCAGCGTGTCACCAAGCTTTGTATACTGCTGTATGAAATCTAAACAAAACCATAGTCCGTTGCAAATCAGTCGATTTCTCACACATTTGCAAGCAATTGCAGGGAGAGGGGGAGAGAGAGAGAGACAGACAGAGAGAGAGAGAGCAGAGAGAGAGAGAGAGAGAGAGAGAGAGAGAGAGAGAGAGAGAGAGAGAGAGAGAGAGAGAGAGAGAGAGAGAGAGAGAGAGAGAGAGAGAAATCAGCAGCAGTATTTCAGAGGCTGTTATCATGACACCCCCGCGTGTATTTCGCGCCTCTCGCCGCTCAGACTATTTTGCGATATAAAAGATGAACAGCAGCCACGGTATCGATGAAAGGGGGGGAAAAAGACAAAAGGTGTGAGTGAGGGAGAGGAGGGGGGCTGGATAGCGCCGCCTGACAGCAGCCGATAACTCACCTTCATGACAACAAACTTTCTCGCCCACGGCCGGCACGCAAGCCCGGGGCGGGACGGGGCGGGGCGGGCAGAGGTGAGGTGAGGGGGGTGTACGGGATCCGCACACCGGCGCAACGCTTATCAAGTCGGCTTTGCACCCCAAATCACACGGCAGCGGAGCGACAAGTGCGGAGAAACGAGCGGACGGGAAGCAGCAACTCACATGTGCGAACATTATGGTAAAACCTCAAAAGCCCTGCCCGGCCGCGTTAATCCCTCTTGCACTCACGTACTCACGTGCCGACTGCCTGTCTGACCTTCTTCCTCTCTCTTACGGCGGCCTCGCTACCTGCTGGCAGCCAGATGCACCGCACTAGAAAGAGAATATTACGCCCCTTTTCCACTGGGAGCCGGGTAAATGTTTGAGCGCAGCGATGCGGAGAACATATGTGTGTGTGTGTGTGTGTGTGAGAGAGAGAGAGAGAGAGAGAGAGAGAGAGAGAGAGAGAGAGAGAGAGAGAGAGAGAGAGAGAGAGGAGAGGAGGGGGGGGGGGGGGGGTCCTGCAAGAGTCCTGACTCCATTGGGCCTCGTTCCAGCAGGACCTCCGAGGACCCTCCCCAACCTTTCGCCAGGACGCCCTCTCACACCTTTTCACTTACCGACCCACGGAAAATAAATTCATTCCGAACACTTTTTCGCGGCTTTGCCCTTCAACACGTATGTAGGGCAACTATTTACCGTCTCTGGAGGCGGAGCAGCCGCGAGTGTGACGGGGCCTGAGGGGCCTGAGGCAGCGCGCGTGCGCCGGCAGAGGACGATTGATAGCGCCTGCGAGCGGCTGGGTAGGCCAGCCCGCAGGGCACGCATGCGCGAGGTTGCCTACCCACTGGGCGCTCTGTGCTGCTTGGGGAGAGGATGGGCGTGCCCTGCCGATTCAAAACGATGTGATCATCCTTGCGTCTTTTATTCGTCCTCTTAAACGCGAAATATAAAATGTCAGAGTCTCAATGAAATAAGGGCTTGCGGAGAGTTCGAAACTTCAGAATAAAGTTTCATCACAAGGGGGAAAAAGGGGGAAGAAAAGAGCAGAGAAAGATGGAAAGTTTGAATCATTGGCAGCCCTAACTGGGCCCTAGCCCTGGTCGGGCGCGCGCACGGCAGGTCGACAGGTGCACGCTCCGCCCCGCCCCGCCCCGCTCCGGCCGCACTGCTCCGCCCCGCCCAGCCCCGCCCAGCCCCGCCCCGCACTGCTCCGCCCCGCCCCGCCCCGCCCCGCCCCGCCCCGCCCCGCTCCGGCCGCACTGCTCCGCACTGCTCCGCACCGCAGCGCTCCGCCCGATGGACCGGCGACGTGATGAATTCTTTACCGCCCGTCCTCGCTACCGCCGGGCCCCATGGGAGCCCATGGGAGCCCGTGGGACCCCCGATCCCTCCACGACAATGACTGGCGGACACACAATGCAGTTCAAACAGCGCGCCAACAGTCCAAGTTGGGAAGGCGGCGGAGGGCCGAAGGAGCCGCAGCAGCCCGAGGAACCGGCGGAACCGAAGGAGCCGGAGGAACCGGAGAAGAGAAGGAGCCGGAGGAAACCGAGGAACCGGAGGAACCGGAGGAACCGGAGGAACCGGAGAACAGAAGGAACCGGAGGAAACCGAGGAACCGGAGAACAGAAGGAACCGGAGGAACAGGAGAACAGAAGGAACCCGAGGAACCGGCCGGAGCGAGGCCGGATCAGGCCTGGGGGTGTCCTAGGCCGGTATTTGAACCCGCGCCGTTATCAGCGCCATGACGTCGCACGCAGGTGTTAAGGGATCACGGCAGCTGCGCTGACAGACGTGCGCCCATTTTGAGCCCGGCACAGCCCCGACACAGCCCCGACACAGCCCGGCACAGCCCGACACCCGGCCCCGGCACACAGCCCGGCACAGCCCGGCACAGCCCGGCACAGCGCACAGCACAGGAGCGTAATCCCTGGAGGGGAGGGGAGGAAAGTCACCGCAGGGCAAGGGGAGGGAGGCGTACCGGAGCTGAGAGAGTCAAATCGTTACATCCTCCTGAACCCTTCTTGCCGAGCGCTTCCTCTCTCTCTCTCTCTCTCTCTCTCTCTCTCTCTCTCTCTCTCTCTCTCTCTCTCACCCACACACACGTCCTGTCAGACCGCGGCCGCACCGCGCGCGGCAGGTGAGGTGATTTTTCCGACTTTGCTCGTCGAGCCCTGGGCCGCCCTGCTTCCCTCAGTCGGAAACCCCTCCGCAGCCAGCAGCAGCGCCTCCGCGGGGGAAAAGGCCAGCCGAGAGAGATGCCTGGAGAAGGGAAATTCCAGTAAGGACGGGGGAGAAAAGGTGGTAATAGGAAGCCAAGGAAGGGAAGGGAGGAGGACGGAGCGTCATAGGCTGGGCTTGTCTGCCCTCTGTGTGTTTGGCTACTGCCATGTATAAATGATGCTGGCCGACCAGAAGAGGGGAAGGGAGAGAGAGAGAGAGAGAGAGAGAGAGAGAGAGAGAGAGAGAGAGAGAGAGAGAGAGAGAGAGAGAGAGAGAGAGAGAGAGAGAGAGAGAGAGAGAGAGAGAGAGAGAGAGAGAGAGAGAGAGAGAGAGAGAGAGAGAGAGAGAGAGAGAGAGAGAGAGAGAGAGAGAGAGAGAGAGAGAGAGAGAGAGAGAGAGAGAGAGAGAGAGAGAGAGAGAGAGAGAGAGAGAGAGAGAGAGAGAGAGAGAGAGAGAGAGAGAGAGAGAGAGAGAGAGAGAGAGAGCCTCCAGTCTGCAGGACAGTCTGCTCTAGGCCGGCATGCGGGCAGACAGTATGGGGACAACGCACCCCCACACAGCGGGGAAAGTTATGCACTACTATGACAACAACATGGAATAGGGGCTCGGGCCTCCCCGGCCGCACCGCACCGCACCGCACGGCCCAGCCCAGCTCAGGTCAGGTGAAAACACGACCGAGCTCTTTTTGTCGAGCTGCACGGCTTGATAATTCATCGGAGCGACAAACTGCCGCGGAGAGGGTGTAATCGTGAGGCGGGCGCAGGAGGAGTGTGTCGTGCCGTGGCCAGACGCCTCCAGCGACAGCGCGCGGCCGCTGGGGTAGGACAGCTCGGGCACAGTTCGGGCCGACCACGGCATGTCCAGAAGTCATTACGCAGACTGCTGGGCCGGGCCGGGGCCGGAGCAGCGGAGGCTGGACGGGGGTCTAGCCAACTCCAGTCATGAATTAACTAGCCCGGTCTGACACACGTCCCGAAAGGGTCCTTCGCAAAGTGTCAGAAACCAACCAACACGTGACCCAGTCACGGCATATATGCGACGTCCACGCGGCGTCCGCACGGGGCACACACGGGGCGCCCACGCGGCGTACACGGGGCACACACGGGGCGCACGGGGCGCGCACGGGGCGCCCACGCGGCGTACACGCGATGGCTCCTCCGCCATACTTGTCGTCATCGTCACAGTACCGCTATGTATTCAATACAAGTCGGCGCTGCACGTTGATGAAAATTTGGGCAGAAAAAATAAAAGCGGCCAATGCGATCGGCCGAGCGTGACCGAATTGATAACGGCAACATTTGGAGCGGCAGAAAGGGGGTAGGGTGGGGGGGGGGGGGCACCACGCGAACGGCACCGCAACATACAGAAATGTAGAATAGAAAATGTCGGGAAGCGTCGGTATAGGCGTGGGGGCCATGTGATGGAGCCAGCGACAAATGAATGATTTAGAGCCCAGCCCAGCCCAGCCCAGCCCGGTGGCCAAGGCCTGACAGCAGTGCATCGCTAAACTAACGTTGTTCCTGGACGGACGGACGGCCAGCGCTGGGAGGCAGCGCACCTGCGGCGACCAAAACGGCGATGGGCCCGGGCCGGCACGGCACAGCACGGCACGGCACGGCACGGCACGGCACGGCACGGCACGGCACGGCACGGCACGGCACGCAGCACGGCAGCGCCACGCCACACCCATGCAAAGTGTGCCAGGAAATGGATGGGTTGGCGGCACGTCGAAAAAACGTCAGCAGATGAAAACCACCGAGCGGAAGTCAATCAATCAAAATCGGAACGCTTACGGCGAACGCCCCGCCCTGCCCCGCCCTGCCCCCCCCCCCCCCCCCGGCCCGTCCCTCACATGGCAGACAGCCCCCGCCGCCTGCCTGCGCCCGGGGTCGGGACCGTGTCGGCCCCAGACCGTACCGTCGTGTCGGACCGTCTTGTAGTCCCGCCCACACTGCAAAGGCGGCCCTGGGGGGCACCCTCCACGGGGCACCGACCGGCGCCGAGTGTCCAAAACGCCTACCTGACGATACACCCCCACTGCCAATAGTTGCCGTGCTGCTGCCAATAATGACGGGAATTAATTGCACGATTAATTCCAGGAGCGAACGTCCGCGCGCGCGCAAAACACACACAACGGGCCCCTTTGAAACAGGCCAAAAACGCGTAAGTAGCCGGAATTCGAACCGCAGTTGCGCGCTCCTCGCTACCGCCGCCTCGGTCCGCTGCCCCCTCCCCTCCCCCAAACGTGTGTCGATATTGGTGCCATAAGCCCTTTCCAACGCCGGTCGAGCGAGAGCGGTTTGCAGGGTTTGCAGTGGCGGCAGTGGCGACGGCAGCAGCGGCAGCAGCGGCGGCAGCAGCAAGTGACCCGAGCCGGCAGACTTGTCTGTTTAACTTTGTCTGCCGCGCGAGTTTGAGTTGCTGGCACACAGAATCACACGCACGCACGCACACGCACACACACACACGCGCCATCTCTCTCGCTTCATCTCTTTCACTTCCCCTCTCCTTCATCCCTCTTACCCCTCTTACCCCTCTCCTCTCTCTCTCTCTCTCTCTCTCTCTCTCTCTCTCTCTCTCTCTCTCTCTCTCTCTCTCTCTCTCTCTCTCTCTCTCTCTCTCTCTCTCTCTCTCTCTCTCTCTCTCTCTCTCTCTCTCTCTCTCTCTCTCTCGCCCCCTCGAAACCAGGGTAGATACCTCTGAACCTACCACTGCAACTGGACGCAGTGTGTAAAGTGGAGGAGTGCAGTCAGTTTGGTGGATGGCCAAAGATAGAGGGGGAGGGAGATGGAGGGAGAGGGAGGGAGAGGGAGAGAGAGAGAGAGAGAAAAAAAAAAAGTGTAAGAGAAGACGAGACAGTATGTGTGAGTGAGAGAGAGTGGAGGTAGGTTGAAACACGTCACCAGTCCATTCCTCTTCTCGCCTGCTCGGCCCGGGCATGCCAATCACGGCCCAGAAGAACAAATACAAAAAAATCGAATGTGTTTGGTTTTTTCGTTCCATCCGCTGACGCCTTCGACAGGGACAAGACGGCAACGCAGCGCCACGCCTACTTTCGCCCTTCCTTCCCCTTTTTCCGACGGGAGGCGCGTGTGGCAGCGTGTGGCAGCGTGTGGCAGCGTGTGGCAGCGTGTGGCAGCGTGTGGCAGCGTGTGGCAGCGTGTGGTAGCCGGCGACCCCTATCCTGCTGGCCACCTGCAGGCGGCTGCGGGCCCAACTCATTTTTACACGATTTCGTCCGTATGTAACGAGAAAGAAGAAGATTAATTTCGGAGGGGAAATATAGTAGGCTAGTCACACGATAGTGTTCTTTCGCGAAAAGAATTACGAATCAAGGCTACTGACAGATTTCCCACTTTTTACCCCCCCCCCTGGGCTTCTACGTGAAAAGAAAAGCGTAACGGCAAAATAATTATCCGTCGCTCCCTGAGTGCCTCGAAGGCAAGAGTACGGTCTGTTTGTGTAGCGAGGTGGGGGCAGAGAAAGGTAGGAGGCAGGTGATAGATGTGTGCGACACACACACACACACACACACACACACACACACATCACATACTCCACTTACGTCACGAGGTACAATACACACTACGTTAGTTGGTTGTTATTTACATTCATCGGCGTGCCCGGCTATCACACGTCACAGCCCCGCCCGGTCGGCTCAATGGCCCGCCATGCCGAATGACAGGCGATGCGCGTCACGACCACCGGGCAGGAGTGGGGGCCACTGGGGGCCACGCTGCAACTTTTGACTAATAATCGCATACCGCTGTTTATCGAGGACAACGACTTTCTCATAAAATTCGCAAAGATCACGAAACTGTAAGCAGAGAACATTATGAATCCCCAACGGCGACGGCTTATATACCGCAAGGGCCGCAGATCGGTAGCCGAGTCGGCCTTCCGTGTTGGCCAGCACCAACGCACGCACGCACGCACGCACACACACACACACACACACACACACACATACACAGGCGGCCGCCCGTTGATCGGGGTCCCTCGTGACATTGGCCGATGTTCGCCAGTGAAGGTCCGGTCCGACCTACCATGCGCCGCCGTGGCGCTCTCACGCACACGCCACGCACACGCCACGCACACACACAGGCAGGCAGTGGTCGGCAGTGGCCGTGAGTGTACAGTCAAACCCATCCGCACGCAACACGCCATGCCATCACAAATGAGTCCCCGCGTCCCCTAGTGGGGCCCAGAGGGGCCCAGAGGGGCCCAGAGGGCACAGCGCAGGCAGGCCCGCAAGTCAGAGTCCGTTCCAGCAGGTCGGCTCAGCAGGCCCAAGCCGGGCAGAGCACCTCTCCAGGTCAAGGGCCTTCGGGCCATCTAGAGGGCACAACCACGGTAGTTTTACCAGCGATACGTTTCTTTCCCCCATGAGGCAGTCGAGTCCAAAAAGACTGTCTTATCCAGGTCTGATATGCTCTCTTAAAAGGATTTTTCTAGAACGTTTGCCAGACTTCGGTACGTTTTTTCAAAGGACGTATGCTCACTGGTGTAAATTAGATCAGAATTTAGATCAGTAAAATGAGATCAGTAGGTTACTGATACAAATTCACGCACCTTTACTGATGGTTTGATTTCTGATGTGCACTGATGGTATGTACGGTACCATGGTGTATATATATCTGACCCCTCATAGAGACGTGCCAAGCGTCGTCTCGGGAGGTCAAAATTGAGTTCCATCCAAATATGAGGTAGGTTTTGCGATATCGCTCCCCGTTCTCGAGATGACAGAAAAAATATTTCGGATTTTGATTAAATTAAAATGGCCATAGTAAATTAATGGGTTGATGTCAGATTCCAAGTTTCAAGCAAAAACTATGACAACTTTCAATTTCACGGCCCCCCTCAATGTTAAAAGATATGCTGCTAGGCAGTAGGCTAGTGATACAATCAGCCAACTACCATCAGGAGATCAGCCTCAGATCAGACATCAGGAATTGCGGCCACCCATAACCAAGCCATCAGTAGGTCAACAGTGTCAGTAGATCAGTACTGTGATCTGTGGATCAGTACTGAGATCAGTAGATCAGCACTAAGATCAGTAGATCAGCATTCATATCAGTAAAAACTGATCTGATTAACACTAGCACATGCTTTCTCTGAGGCGGGTTTCCTCGAGGACAGAGGCTTAGTGAACTGTCCTGGAAAAAGTGCATTGGGTAATATAAAGCGAAAGGCGGGGCTAAACTCGGCATGGAACCCACTATTCAAAAATTCTGTCGATGTCTCTTATCAGTACTACCAACGCTTCATACTTTCCACCGCCACAGCAAATATTTCAAAATACCTATTTCGCTTTGCCTGTGGCGCTCAATTCGTTCTTCGCATATAGGGTTATTGCGAGCACGAAGTGACGATAATTAGCACCAGCAAGTGAACCCCCCCCCCCCCCCGCACCCCCTGAGCAGGTGAGTGGGTATGTATGGTGGACAACACCTTTCTTTCCCGATCGATTGGCGTCATCGCGGCCTCGCACGCGGTGCGTGTCTGAGCACTCGACTGTAATTGACTATCGCCCACAAACACCCCTCCCGCCCGGTATCGTCATGTTGGCATTAGCGACGCGGAGCACTATCCAAAGGTGTGTACACTGCAAACAGAAAACGGCATCAAAATGAATGTCGGCCCGAGCAAACGGCTGGGTGATTATGATGCTCGACGTCACCAGACCTGGCCGGGCCGGGCCGGGCCAGGCCGGCGCCTTGAGGGGGCTCGGGGCGGGCCCAGCTAGCCCAGCCCAGCGCCGGCCAAATAGAGAGAGAAAGGGTGCCAGACAAATAAAAATCGAGCGTACTTCCTGGCACCTCGCGGCCCCCGGGCTCCCGGGGCCCCCAGGGGGATCGTCTTTATGGCGCCGTGGCACGCATCGGCGGCCCGTCAGCCTTGTTCTTCTTGTCGGCGGGATTATTCACACCCTCTCCGCAGCCCACGGCGCCCACGGCGCCCACGGAGCCCACGGAGCCCACGGAGCCCACGGCGCCCACGGAGCCCACGGCGCCCACGGAGCCCACGGAGCCCACGGAGGCCCACGGAGCCCACGGAGCCCACGGAGCCCACGGCGCCCACGGAGCCCACGGAGCCCACGGAGCCCACGGAGCCCACGGAGCCCACGGAGCCCACGGCGCCCACGGCGCCCACGGCGCCCACGGAGCCCAGCGCCACGTAGCTCGTGGACGACGACTGCCACATTTCGCTCCCCGCCCAGCCACTGGACCAGAAGAGCCCAGATAGCCGACAAACATCCAATGTAGTGGCAGTAATGCCACGTCGATTCCGTTCGGGGCTGTTTTGGACTGACGGTCTTAGAGTCCGTCTCGAGCTGCGACCGGCTCGACAGAAAAGACCCCCCCCCCCCCTCCCTACCCGGACAACATTTCTAATTTGTACGACGCAACGCAAGCACTTCCTCGCGCAAGTTCACCTGCTGTGCCGAACTGAGAAGTCAATGGATAGTTGATTTCTCGTTTCAAGTGGAGGCCGCCTTCGCACGTGCGCCACAGTTGGCGACAGGCCGTGCGCAGACGTCATCAACGCCACAGCAGAAATTTGCTGTGGCTGCCGTCGCGGCTCTTCGTGCCGGTGGGCTTCGATCCCGGCAGGCAGGGCCGCGCCGGCCGCACCAGCCGCGACACGCAGCAGACCTCCCTCCCTCATGACTACCCCAACACACTCTCCTGGCGGCGGCAGTTCGAGTCCTGGTGGCAGCCAGCGTTTCGCAGGTGCTGCAAAATTGAAGAGGCAGCGCCAGCACGACAAGCGGCCCCAGGACCGCTCAACAAAGCGTTTGACGGCCGGGGCTGCTGGGCTGACGTCCGGAGCGGTCCAGGGAAGGCCCAAGGGCGGAGGGGCGGCGGGAAGTGATAAGGGGGTCACGTATCTGCCCCCCCCCCCCCCCCCCCCCCCCCCCCCCCCCGGACCCCGCCGGCAGCGGGGCCTACGGCCGGACACCCGCCGGGCCGGAACACAGCACGACGGCCGGAAATCAGAAAGCGGACAGGCCTGGCCTCCAGTGCCTCCAGTGCCTCCAGTCCGGCATGCCAGTGCTGCAAACCACACCGCCACCAGCAGGGCCGGGCTTCCAGGGAGTCGTGCGCTACCAGCTGCCTGCTGTCGGGGGGAACACCGCCTCGCCTCACCTGGAACAGAGACATGCAGTACGGTCAGAGTGGGGGGCGGGCGGCGGCTTGTATCGGCGCGTACAGCGCGGCGCGCGTGCTCAGGGGCAGAATGGAGATTGATGTGCACCTTTCAGCGGCACTCACTTTATCATGCTCAAAACACCGGAAAGTCTTCATACGGCCCGGGCCCGCAACAACACACACTCACGCAACGCGTCTCAATATCCCCCTCTCCGCTTCGCTGCGGCGCCAGGAGGCCGGCGCGCGAACGCGAGAAACTGCACTCAAAAACCAGTGGTTGGCTAGCTGCAGTCTAGGCGCTCCAGGCCTGGACAGAACGGGCGCATGCTCAGAGGGTACACACTCTACGCTCTACGCTGCCCGTATTGCCGAGCGGGCAGAGGGACAGGGACAGCGTTCGCCAAGACGGCGGCTCTATCTTCATTCAAAGAGGACGGTAAAGGTAGCGGCCGTACTCGCCTCGCCAGTCCAGTTACACGGTCTACTGAGGCTCTCTCAAACACACCGAGAGCTGGCCGAGAGCTGGCCGAGAGCTGGCCGAGAGCTGGCCGAGAGCTGGCCGAGAGCTGGCCGAGAGCTGGCCGAGAGCTGGCCGAGAGCTGGCCGAGAGCTGGCCGAGAGCTGGCCGAGAGCTGGCCGAGAGCTGGCCGAGAGCTGGCCGAGAGCTGGCCGAGAGCTGGCCGAGAGCTGGCCGAGAGCTGGCCGAGAGCTGGCCGAGAGCTGGCCGAGAGTTGGCCGAAAGCTGGCCGAGAGCTGGCCGAGAGTTGGCCGAGAGCTGGCCGAGAGTTGGCCGAGAGCTGGCCGAGAGCTGGCCGAGAGTTGGCCGAGAGCTGGCCGAGAGCTGGCCGAGAGCTGGCCGAGAGCTGGCCGAGAGTTGGCCGAGAGCTGGCCGAGAGCTGGCCGAGAGCTGGCCGAGAGCTGGCCGAGAGCTGGCCGAGAGCTGGCCGAGAGCTGGCCGATACCCTCACGCTGCAGCGGCAGAGCGGCACAGACAGCTGCCGCCCGACCACCGCGCCGCGCCGCACCGCCTGACGGCTTCGGACCGCCATTATTTATACAATAACTGCCTCCGTGGCACGGCCAGTAGGATTAGCGCTAACCCTGCTAACGGCTGGCGCTCACGCCGGCAGCAAGCTCCGGCCCCAGCGGACCCCACCGCCCCCCGCGGCCCCCGCAGCCCCCGCAGCCCCCGCAGCCCCCGCAGCCCCCGCGGCCCCCGCAGCCACCGCTATCTGCTTAAGCCGACCCGAATAGCACCCACAGGGAGCCCAACACAACTTGTCCCGCCTTCACGCACCAACGGAGCCAGGCTAAGGCGGCGCTCTGTACGCACCCAATGTTACACTGCCCCAATCCGATTTCACGCTCACAGCTGCAATTACTTTCGCCCGCGCGCCTTATTCCCGCAGTCCTTGGCGCGTGGCCGTGCGAGTGAACCGCGCTGCGTATTAGAGCACACTCTGCGAACTTCGCTGTGCAGGGTTTGACGAATATGCAGTGTGACCTGTGAGTCCCCGAGCCGCAGACCGCAGGCCGACCCGCTTCTGCTTCATCACCGCTCCTGTTGGCCCGAGAGAGCCCCTGGGGAATCCTCGGGAAACCACCGGGACCGGGAACCCCCGTAGAACACGCAGCCATGTTCGCAGACCGCAAACAAGGTGCGAAATCACGAACGAAACCAGAGCGTATATGCGGGCGGGTTCTGCTCGCAACACTATGTGACGATCTCAGACCGCACGCATGAGGGCTGGTGCTGGTGGCCTGGCTGGTGGCCTGGCTGGTGGCCTGGCTGGTGGCCTGGCTGGTGGCCTGGCTGGTGGCCTGGCTGGTGGCCTGGCTGGTGGCCTGGCTGGTGGCCTGGCTGGTGGCCTGGCTGGTGGCCTGGCTGGTGGCCTGGCTGGTGGCCTGGCTGGTGGCCTGGCTGGTGGCCTGGCTGGTGGCCTGGCTGGTGGCCTGGCTGGTGGCCTGGCTGGTGGCCTGGCTGGTGGCCTGGCCTGGCTGGCTGGCCTGGCTGGTGGCCTGGCTGGGCTGGTGGCCTGGTGGCCTGGCTGGTGGCCTGGCTGGTGGGCTGGTGGCCTGGCTGGTGGCCTGGCCTGGCTGGTGGCCTGGCCTGGCTGGTGGCCTGGCCTGGCTGGTGGCCTGGCCCTGGCTGGTGGCCTGGCTGGTGCCTGGCTGGTGGCCTGGCTGGTGGCCTGGCTGGTGGCCTGGCTGGTGGCCTGGCTGGTGGCCTGGCTGGTGGCCTGGCTGGTGGCCTGGCTGGTGGCCTGGCTGGTGGCCTGGCTGGTGGCCTGGCTGGTGGCCTGGCTGGTGCCTGGCTGGTGGCCTGGCTGGCTGGTGGCCTGGCTGGTGGCCTGGCTGGTGGCCTGGCTGGTGGCCTGGCTGGTGGCCTGGCTGGTGGCCTGGCTGGTGGCCTGGCTGGTGGCCTGGCTGGTGGCCTGGCTGGTGGCCTGGCTGGTGGCCTGGCTGGTGGCCTGGCTGGTGGCCTGGCCCTGGCTGGTGGCCTGGCTGGTGGCTGGTGGCCTGGCTGGTGGCCTGGCTGGTGGCCTGGCTGGTGGCCTGGCTGGTGGCCTGGCCCTGGCTGGTGGCCTGGCTGGTGGCCTGGCTGGTGGCCTGGCTGGTGGCCTGGCTGGTGGCCTGGCTGGTGGCCTGGCTGGTGGCCTGGCTGGTGGCCTGGCTGGTGGCCTGGCTGGTGCCTGGCTGGTGCGGGAGCCGCAGCCGGCCGGGACACGACGACGGCCGCGGGAAATCAGAGGAGAGATTGGAAAAGGAAGGAGGGCCTCCGGTTTCATAGCGCCGATCCAGCCCAGCCGGCACACCATTAGCAAGCAGACACTGCGGGGTCCCGTCTCTCCCTCCCGGTGCTCCGGTAGCGCCGTGGGGGTAGGCAGCCCCGGCGGGCACGGGGCTTCAGCGGGACTGCCTACCTCACAGGCGGAGGCCTCCTGCCACCGGCCCCCTGCCCTCTGCCCCCCGCCCCCTGCCCCCTACCCCCGGCCCCCTACCCCCTGCCCCCCGCAGTCATCACCTGCACGCTGCACCGCCCCTCGGCGGCCCCGCCCCCTACTATCTCGCTGCGGCTCATGGCCGCTCATTCTGGAAATCGTGCGAACGCGTTTAAAGCGCACACCTGTCTGTATCTGGCAAGCTCCCCTCCGCCCCGCCGCCACACCCGCTCAGACTGCGCCGCGGGGGAAAGTAAGCCGCGTAACTAGCGGGGGCGGCGAGGCAGTTACCGCGGCCGGCCTGCTCGGCCTGAAGCCCCTCGGCCTGCCAGTCCCACACCTCGCGCTCATCCATCTCACATACTGATCCCCCTTCTCTCCCCCACGCAATCTCTCTCTCTCTCTCTCTCTCTCTCTCTCTCTCTCTCTCTCTCTCTCTCTCTCTCTCTCTCTCTCTCTCTCTCTCTCTCTCTCTCTCTCTCTCTCTCTCTCTCTCTCTCTCTCTCTCTCTCTCTCTCTCTCTCTCTCCTCTCCTAACCCCTTTCTCCATGTCCCTCTATTTTACCTCTATCTCTCTCACTCTGGGTCTAAATTCGCACTCATCTTCACCCTGGAGGTGGCGTCGTACACACGACAAGTTTCCCCTCTTCAGCGTTAAACACACAAATCCAAGTGAGTCGACCACACACAGTGAGACTTCGCGACAAAAAAAAAAACGAATATACTCCCTTTCAAACTCCCTTGCAGAGATAAAGTGAGCGATATTTTTTCCGGCCTACTGCTGCGACTCGGCGCGTTTACACACACACACAAACACACACACACACACACACACACACACACACACACACACGCGCGCGCGCTCGCCGGCGCGGATAGGACCTCGAGTATGTTTCCAGGGCTGCGTCTGAATAATAGTATCGGTATTTAAAATTTATCGCCGGGGCGCGCAGAGAGGCGGCGGGGTCGGCGCTCACAATATCAATCACAACATTCCAGCACCCCATCAATTCGCCCCCCCCCCCCCCCCGGGCCCGCTCTACATACCCCCTCCCTGCACGCACGACGGCACCGTGCAGCGGCGTGCTCGAGGCGTCGCTAGAGATCGTAAATCGCATTGCCTCCTTTTCAAGGCGATGCTCCGAGGGATGTTCCTTCTCCACCCCCTGCGCTTAGGGGGATGGCAAAACGGAAGAGGAGGGGAGGGGGGTGGTGATATTCACCCCTTTTTTGTAGACATAAGTCGCACAGGTTGCTACCTTCCTTATCCGGGGGAGAACGCTTCATCTCGCCACAAAACATCGACGATGTTCTCGGTCCGGTCGGGGACCCCGGGGCGGGGGACCTCCCACCCTAATGCACATATTTCCGAACACATGTGTGGGCCGAGGGCGGGCCTGTGTCCGGGGCCGGTCCGGGGCCGAGCCAGGCCCTCCTGCAAGTCACGCGAAAAGGGAGGTGCCCACGGCCAAGCCCAGCCCTGCCCAGCCCGGGGTCGGCCGCTCGGAAGGCCCGCCGACCAGAATAATGACGTGGAAAATGGAAGGAATTTCCGCACGGCGGGGCAAATCACCGAAGGCGTGGCGTAGCGCGCACGCGCGCACGCACAACCCTCGTGGAGGAAGTCCACGCACACATTCTCATACCGACGCACCCCAGGCATCACGCCTATGCATCGTAAGACACAAAGTCTTAACCCACAATAAACAACGCGTACAATTATGCAGCTAACGCACGCATTTATCTTGCATAGGGTAAGGTAAAAATATGGTGATGGATAAAAAAATCAAAGCAGGAACAAAAAACAAAAACACCCTTCAAAAAATGTCATTTTTGCAAGTCTTGGATAAAATGGTTTAAAAGGCGCGTAATTAATTTTATTTCAACCTGTTCGTGACTGTTTTCCCAGCGTGATTTTATTTACCTGCAGCGCATTTGTTGCATTTCACTTCATTTGTTCACCGGCAATGCAAAAGCACCGGCCATCAGATTTTGACAGCAGCGGTGAGCAGCGGCTCATTCTCTGGGCTGCTGCCGCTGCTGCTGGGAGTCCTGGCGCCTAAACAGCAGCAAGGCATCATTGGTGCTGCCCTGGCGCTGCCTGGGCCCTGCCTTGGCCCTGCCTGGGCCCTGCTGGGCCCTGCCTTGGCTCTGCCCAGCTTCCCAATAACCAGCAACGCCCCGAGACAGTCGGCAAGGCGACATCGCTGCTGTAATTAACAACTCGCCGTAAACCCCTCCCCGCCTCCTCCCCCAATCACAGCTTACACAAACACCCCTCCCCGCCCCCGCCTACCCCTTCAGCCGAACAAGAGACAGCGACGGCAACACTTTTTGTTTGGCCTTTTAATGCAGCTAACGTAAGACTCTGTGTCCGGAGGCCGCCCAGCCTGGCAAGAGACCGGCGGAGCCTCGGCGGGGCCCCCCGTGGTCCTGGCCAGATCTATCTCTGACGCACCGGGCCGAACGGGCCGAGCGGGGCGACCAACTTTCCCGGAGAAGGGGAGGGGCGGGGGGGGGGGGGGGGGGGGGGTGACACCCGGCGCGGTCGCACCCACTTCATTAGGGTTAGATTAATGGCAAACAGAGCGGAGCGACGGTGAAGTGGGAGTTAGCGAACGAGAAAAGGGGGGAAAGAAAGGGAAGAAATCGCGAGGACTAAATTGAGGTGGCGCCGCGCCGGGCATGCGGGGCACGTAGGCCCTGGGACCCCATCGCTTCCAGATGACCGGAACCAGAACCCTTCCGCGGTGCAGCCGTGACAAAGGGCCTCGGCGAGGAGGCTGAGGCGGTGGCGGAGGCGGTGGCGGATGCTGACCCGCCCTTGGCCACGGCCTACTTGCAGCTGCAGCCACCGCAGCACAAGGCTGTTTATACCATGCAGCGGAGATCAAGCTCACGCCACACGCCACACCGCCCGCCGCCAGCTGCCAGCCCCCGCCAGCGGCACACCAACACAGATCGGGCTCCGCGGGGCAGCCAAAGCGGAGCAGCACAATCAACACTTGACGCCGCCGACGCTGCGCTGCTGCGCCACTTTTGTGCGCGGCGAGCTCATCACCGTTCCGTTACCAACGTCATCGGCGTGGCAGCTGCAGCGGCGGCAGCTGCAGCGGCGGCAGCTGCAGCGGCGGCAGCTGCAGCGGCGGCAGCTGCAGCGGCGGCAGCTGCAGCGGCGGCAGCTGCAGCGGCGGCAGCCAGGACCAGAGGATCATTACGTGCAGCTGGGCGCATGCCTCAATGAGGGGGAAAATCCTGTGGATCAAGCTGTAAAGGTACGGCGAGGTGTAACGGGAGTAGCGGAGGAGCCCGGCGGTGCCCGGCGGTGCCCGGGGGCAGTGCCCTCCCCCGCCCCTGGCCCCGCCCCTGGCCCCGCCCCTGGCCCCGCCCCTGGCCCCGCCCCTGGCCCCGCCCAGCCCAGGCCCCCCAGGGGCAGCAACAAGACACCCGCGTTAGAGGGCACACCGATTGGGTATTGGGGGAGTTCGGGGCGCTGGTTGACAGACGCGGCGGCGGCGACCTGGAGGCCCGACTTCGCTCATCAACCCCAATTGTGGCGCCTGCCAAGTTTCCCCGGAGGCCGCGTGTGGCGGCAGAGGGGGTGGGCCTCGCGGTCCTCACCTGCAGACACATCATGGCGGGGAGTGCCGCCCTTCACGTCTTTGAAAAATGTCAGGCAGGCGAGGAGTGGAGGGGAGGACTCAACATGTTTTGCCGCGCAAGTTCTTCCGGCGTCTTCCGCGAAAGGAAAAATCCATTTGTCCGTCTCTTCCGCGACCTTTGCCGCAGCCAGCGCGGCGCCAGGCGTTATGGGGGGGGGGGGGGCAGCGCCGGCAGCACAGACTGCGTGGCGGCAGCGGGCCAGCCAGCACGGCAGCCACCCGCTCGGGCAAAGCTCATTCATCAGCAACTTCCTCCTGTTGTTACACGCCCCTGCCGGGGATCAGCGAATAAAGATAAAAAAAATTCTTACAAAATGTATTGCTGAGCGAAGCGAAGCTCACTGTGGGCTTCTGCAGAGTAGAATTTGAACTACCCCCCCCCCCCCCCCCCGGATACCTATAGTGAAGCATAGGTAGGAAGCATAGGTATCTTACTATTACTATACGTCTTCATCCTATCATTAGATTATAGATATATGTATATATATATGCAATGCAAAAATGGTACTACGCCCACTTACATACGTATATCATGTATCGTGTATCGGTTTTAGGCAGTCCCGCAAAGCACTATCTCCGTCTCTTTCTGTCTCACGCGTCTGGCCGAGCCAGAAAGTGACGCGGAACTGTGCTGCGGGACTGCCTAAAACCGAAACTGCCCGGGGCCAATGATACACCTGGTATATATATATATATATATATATATATATATATATATATATATATATATATATATATATATATATATATATATATATATATAGCACTAGGTAGGTTAGGTAGGTTAGGCAAGCTCAGGTTAGATTAGGTTAGGTAGGTTAGGGAGGTTAGGTACAAAACCCTTGAATTGCACACAATTGCTGCACAAGTTTCATCGAGTGCAGCCCCATATCCATCAGCACGTGACTCTGCGTCTCTTATCTAGCTGCGGCCGCAGCATTAGGCCCGCCGGGCCCTGGCTAGTATTTGAGATGACAGCTCCGCGTGGGTGTGGGACACATCGACGGGACCCGTACGGACCTCACCATCACCGGCTCCGGGGCCTCCGGGGGCGTGTTATCAACCTCTCCACCCCCTCGGCCGCGGCCCGGCGGCCCCACGGCAGGCGGCTCGCATACTGCTTCCGCGCCGTGACGTCATAATCGGGACTGGTAAGGGAAATGAATCGGAGAGGGGCAGGGGGAGGGAGGGGAGGGGGTGTAGAGGGGGGAGGGGGACAAGAGGAAAGGAATTAGGGGAAAACGTATTCGAGCGTGAGACGCTTTATGCGACTACATAACTCTCGCCTCCCACTTTTCTCCCGCCCGGCCTGTCCGTGCCGGGCGCAGTCACTCACTCAACGCGACCGTAGGCAGTCCGGAGGGGAACCGGGGAAGATTCTTTTGGCGACACACACACACACACACACACACACACACACACACACACACACACACACACACACACACACACACACACACACACACACACGCACACACACACGCCGCACTGAGCGCTGTGGTGCTGGACTTCGGGCTGTACCATGATGGCAAGGGGAGAAAGCGCGGCAAGGGAAAATTACAACCGACAAGATTGTGCTCACTCAAGGGGCAATTATACTAGTGTGTACTTAAAAGGAGAAGTGTAATGTCTTGACGATAAGGAGCCGCAGGCTAAAAAGGAAAAAAAAAAAGAAAAAAACGCCGCTGCTAAGAAACCTCGGCAGCCCCGCAAAAAAAAAAAAAAATAATATAAGCAGTAGCGGCACTGGGCTGGGCAGAAATCCGGGCGACAGATTTAATGGGAAGAAAGAAGCGAGAGGGAGTAAGGGAGAGGGAGGGAGGAAGGGAGGGGGGGGAAAGGGAAATAATTCTGGAGGTGGAAAGCAGCCCGGCGATGAGAGTGAGCGAGGCGAAAAAAAAAAATGTCCTCGTCAGGCAGCGGGAAGTAGCTCTCTCAAACAGAGAGAGAGATAAGCTTTGTATTTTTTTTTGTCCGTCCCCCGCGTAGTGCCGAGTCACGAAATAAACTGCGATATTTAATTCGACGGAACACAAACCAGGTCGCGGCGCCACCACCGCGGAGATGGTTCCCCTCCACATGCACCTGCTGATACCGTGCGACCGCCATGGTAAATGACGGCAGGTGTTGGCCTCGCAGATATGAAAAGGAGCTCCAAAGGGGGGAGGAGGGGGAGGGGAGCTAGAACAGGGAGAGGTCCCAAGCAGCAGCAACCGAAGGGTTTGCAATAACACGCCGGGAAATATTTGAAAGTGATGAGCGAAGCGCGCGCTCACGCACACTCGCCCGCACACACACACACACACACACACACACACACACACACACACACACACACACACACACACACACACACACACACACACACACACACACACAGGGGGAGAACGGCGGTAGCTGGCGGGCTGGCTATGGCTGTCTCTGGTAAGGCGGGGTGCTTCGTGGCTTCCATCTTGAGAAAAGATTGCGAAATTGGAGAATGTGGAGAAGTAAGGCGAACCAGTCGGCCGGGTTCTCACGGATGTAGTGCGGCCCGCGAGCGCCCCGGGCCAGGGGCTGCCAGGCCGACTTGGAAAACGAAGAGGACCAATTACATTTTATTAATTCACAACTTTGAAATCACACTGAAGCGCTGATCTTTCCGGATGAATTTATTTCTGCGTGTAGCCGCACGACATATGATCAATCAAAGGGACCGGCTGGGGCCGCGGCGGCATGTGAGGGTCGCGGGTTCGATTCCCCGTGGGAACAATACGCAGTCATTCCGGTTATTTTCCCCTGTCCGCCACGTGTTCGCGCTGAGGACGCGCGCTTTACGACCCGCCGGGCCGCCGGGCCACCACCGAGTCCCCGGGGGGTCCCAGGGGGCCCAGGGGGCCCAGGGGGCCCAGGGGGCGCCCCACAACGCGGCTCCGATCAGCGCCAACGGGCTGGCTGGGCTGAAGCTGCACTCTCAAAAATGAATGCTTGATTCAAAGCGATTTTGATGCGAATCTTGCATTCTTGTGGGATTTTTTTGATTTAAGAATCATCTTCGTACATCATCCGTCTGTATGCTTGGCACAAGCATATGATGCTTGAGGCACGTATTGTATTCTTGGGGCTAGCATGTGGTATCCCTTAATCAAGCATAATATGCCTGTGGGATGTTTGGCGTTTCAAGCATGAAATATGCTTGACTTTAAGCATTTTATGCTTAAATCGTGCATTCATTTTTGAGAGTGTGTTCACGGGGCAGACGTTACGCCACGGGGGGCACAGCGGCACAGCCGGCACAGCCCGGGGCAAGGGTACTGCCGGGCTGCGGGGGGGTAGGGAGGCCCACGGGACAAAAAAAAAAATTACACAGTTTCAGTTTATAAAATTATATTATAACTTGTCGTACTTCTTCACTAGCGTACCCTTGTTTTTATCAGGAAAATCCTTTCTGTGCTCTGCTACATTGATAAGAAGATGTTGAAATGATGTCTCTTTTTTCGTGACCGTGTTGTTGTAGTCAGTCATGAGTTTCACAGCCCTCTCCGCGTGATCATTGACGACTTTAAGGTGAGTAACAACAAGGCGAGCAGCCTTGTAGTCTTCCCTCTCCCCCAGTCAGAAGCTGGCACTTGGAGAAACGAGGTATTAATGTCAAGGGTTCGGAAGAAGTTCAGAGTGTTACTAGTGCTTAAGTCTCGTAACTTCAAATTGCCTACTATCCTCATATCCAGAGTCCTTTTCCTTCCAGGCTCTTCCTCTCCCTCCCGGTTAAACATCCCCGCCACAACACCATCCCGTTCCTCGTACGACAGACTATCATCAAAAACACAAAATCCCATCAGCTCCTCACTCAAATACCATAAGTGAGCGGAGAATTTAGCCTGAGCCACTCTGGCTACAGCTTTGTTTATCTTTTCATATGCTACAAGCTGCTGCAGGAAAGTAAGGTCATTTTTGGGAGCAGACGCGCTAGCAGGAGCATTAAACCACGCCCTAACATACACGTTGACAATGAACACAGTTACAGTGAGCAAGTTGTTGAGTACTTGCTGCGATAGCCCTAACTGTTGGCGAAACATTGTCATTTTCAAACAATAAATGGCCTTTGCCATCCAGCGGGCACTGTGGACGGGCCCAGGTGGATGGAATTTAATTCCACCGGGAGGAACCTCGCCCAGGAACAAAATAGTGAGCTCCAATAGCTCCTGGTAGTCTCCTCTGGGTTGGCCACTCTAAAAAAAATTGTTAAACACAGTTAATTTTTTAAAAATTACAACGGCTTCAAAAAAAAAAAAAAAAAGATTTTACCTCGATTTTCTCTTTAGCAAAACTTATTAAGGACTCAGCACATGGACTGAGTGTTGTCCTTGAAGCTGCCCAAGTTTTATAGGTTTTGAATTTTGAGGTATCCAAAGTGTCCCAGTTCTTCTGAAAGTCTCGGAAGAGCACCACATCTGGGCCAGTTGAAGGACCCATGAGTTCATGGTACACATCCTGCAGTACCAGCTCATATACGTGGTGTCGACACGGTAGCCAGAGTATGTCCTTCTCTAGAGCACGCTCAATCCCTAGTGCAGCTCCATTTTTAACTCCTGAAATATAAATAACTGTTTTAGAATCGGGGACAAACGGAGAAAAATGCCAAACAAATACTGATTTTTGTGTACCTGTATTTACTGACGTCGTATCGAAAGACATTGCTTTCACTCTATGGCCGGCTACCTTCCACGCCTCCAGCCTCCCGACAACGGCGGCGACTAATTCATTGGCCGTGCCGTTAGGGACGGCGACCACGCCGAGGAGCTGGTTGGAGGTGACACCGGTCAGGATAACGGCTTGCCTATCCTGGTGACCTCTGCCCTCCAAAGCCGAAACAATTTTCCCATCCCAGTGCAGCGTCAAGACGTCGTCACCGACAAAGGACTCCATGGCACTACTTGCTGACTTTTCTCTAAGCAACTCCCTCGACCTTTGCACTGACCGTCTATTGATGTTGGTTTCTTTTACAGGCACTCCAGCAGCGGAGGCCACAGCCGCAATAATTTTTGTTGCATTCGTGCTGCTCAGTTTAGCATAATCTATGGCGTCGGCAACCTCCGGACTAATCATATTTATACGGCCCCGCTTGGGCTTAACAACGAAGCTGGGGTCGTCCGAATCAGTGCCGCCACCCTCAGCATCCGATTCACCAAAAATTGACTCCCCTGCACCCACGCCTTCGTTTTCTGGAAGATAATTGATGAATAAGTGCACCGTTCACCACAGAGTAAAATAGTACACTAACGTATTACGTTGCGCAGCGTGCGTCCGAACCGTCTCGTTACACCTCTCTCGCACTCATTGAGCCAGTGAGTGAGTGGAGAGAGAGATATGGCGAGACGTTTCGGATACAGTCAGCGTAACGTTATGTGTAGTCGGCCGTACCTAAGAAATTACCCGTACGCTCTCCACTAGCTTCATATTTACGGCGCCTCTCCTCCAGTTGCAGCATTTTTGATATTTTTTTTCTTCTTTTTCCATCAACCGCCGATCCTTGGCAAGCTGAACTGTGTCAATGTGCCCGATGAAAGCCAGACGAGGGCCTCGTTGGTCTTCCAGAAATAAAATTTCTTCTGTGTACATTAACTTGTCCTCTGCTTTGACACTGCTGTCCCTCGCCTTACCCAGTAACAAGTTTGCACTTTTTAAGCTGATGTCAAACAGCTTATCTAAATTGGCCTCAAACTGGTCCCTTCTCTTCTCACTTTTAAGGGAGGAAGGGCGGTCCGTCTGATGGCGCCGCACATTGCGCCATTCTTTGTATTGCGCCTCCATTTTCTCTATCACTTTGTCTTCCCTTATAACGGGGATTTTGGTCTTATTCCACAGTTGCATCACTGCCACAACGCAATCTCTGGCAGACTCACGGACAGAGTGATTGCTGTTCATTTTGTGGAAAAAGAGCGCCAATACCTGTCGCAGAGTGGGCAGCTTGGACGGTGGTAAGGTGTCGCACTCGTTCCCAACCAAATCAATCACCGCGGAACTCCTCAATTTAGAGAAGGCCATCTTCAACTAGTTAAACGCACTGCAAAATAACTTTTCGCGACCACAACATTCACCGGACGGCCGGATGTAAACAAACACAGGCTGACTAGCCGCGACGAGAAGAGACGGGGTGGGGGGACTGAGCTGTGCGTGAAGAGCGGCCGGCGGCAGAGCTGGCAGGCGGCAGCAGACGACGCTCGCCTCCCCCGCCACCCGCCGTGCCCCGTGCGGCCGTGCGGCCCCCGTGCGGCCCTATTTCACCATGAAGGAGTCGAGATAGCTTAAAATGGTTAAAATTTTGGCCCCAAAGGGGTTCTACAATCCCACGGGCCAGGTGTGACCAGGTGCGGTCCCGGACACATGCGTGGCTGAGCGGGAGTTGTTATGGATCTCGTTCCCGATGTGGCCTCCGGGCCGGGCCGGTGGCCCCCGCAGTTGCAAATGGGAAGGAGGAGAGCGAGATGTGTGCGTGAGTGTGTGTGCGTGTGTGTGTGTGTGTGTGCGTGAGTGTGTGTGTGTGTGTGTGTGTGTGTGCGTGTGTGTGTACGTACGTGCGTGCGCGTGCGTGCGTGTGTGTGTGTAAGGAAGGATGTAACACCGTTGGCCAAAGCGGCGAGGGGCGAGGAATCCGGGGCAGAGAGGTGACATTCATTTGCGGAAGTGGCAGCACTCCATCGTGGCTCGGGTCCGTCTCGCTCTCGCACCGGCCCAGCAGGGGGACAGAGACAGGTGTGACCTCGGCTCGGCTCCCCAATCCTATCAGCCCGTGTTATAAACCCCAGGGCCGTGGTGCCGTGGCAGGGGCCGGAGGGGCCGCAGGGGCCGCAGGGGCCGCAGGGGCCGCAGGGGCCGCCCGCCCGGCTACGGGATGAGTCCCACGCAGCAGGTGACGTGTCGAAGATTGAAGACGAAAAACAGGAGCGATGGGGAGAGGGCCACGACTCGAACGGAGAGAAAACTCGAGTGAGTCGACCAGTCCGGCAGCTGCTGCTGCTGCTGCTGCTGCTGCTGCTGCTGCTGCTGTCGGGTGCCCCTCGCGATCTACCTCGTCAACACCACCATCTATACGACAACATTTCCTCTAAAACTTTCGTAACTTTTCAAATAAAAAAAAAATATATCGAAAAATGAATTTTTCCAGCAGCGTCGTTTCTGCACCAAAGAGAACGCGGCATGGCGCGGCAGCAGAGAGGGAATTGTGCTGCGGCCCAACAGGCGCTTACTGCGGATCACTCAGTGCAGCGCCGGGCCCCGCAGGGCCCCGCAGGGACCTGCTCGGCTGCGGCCCTGTTGCACTCGGAGGACATCAACTGCGTTCGGATCCCCTTGAGGTCCTCTGATGCGTGCGGCCAAGGGAGCGGCCGGCGGCGGCGGGCTGTCGGAAGCCGCTACCGACCCCGGGGCAGGGCGGGCAGGGTTGGCAGGGCGGGCAGGGCGGGCAGGGCGGGCAGGGCGGGCAGGGTGGGCAGGGCGGCCGGGCCGGGCCCCTGCGGCCGCAGTCACCGAGAAATGTGTGGCGGACTCTGCGGCTCCATAATTTACCGCGCCGGGGTCCGGGGGCTCCGGGACCCGAGGCGACGGCGAGCAAAGAAGGGGCCGTGTCGGCCGCCGCCGCCTTACGGCTCCAAAGTCCACAGGCCTTACAAATGTTCCGCTGTGAAACATATGGCCGCAAACACACACCGGACAAATATAAGGATCATCACAAACGCATCGCGAACCGCAAGGGAGGGGGTATTTCAAACACACACGGCTCATGCGGGAGCGGCCTTGCACGCGATACCTGCATGCCGTACGTCAACACTTTTAGAATAAAAAGAAAAGGGGGGGGGGGAGAAAAGGGAGCCAAGAAAGCACACGTGTAGGGTAATTCCTGTGTCGCACGCAGGCCATAATGGGGGGGAAGTGGCCAACGCTCGGCCAAAGCGGCCAGCGGCCCAAAGCGCCGGTCGGATTAAACACAACGCCCCCTCCTCCAGTTCTCTCTATTTCGCGTGTACTACAAAACAAGGTCCTTGCTCCAGAGGAAAAAAATCTGTAGGAGCTTCATTTTAACTAAGCTTCCAGTATGTTCACTGTACTAAATTTGGTTGAAAACCATTCCGACTTTCACCTCATGGAGCCACACTAGGAGTGAAATCAAAATCGGGCGATAAAGGACTTGAGAGGCCGTTCTTAAAAATCGTCCCAACATTCAAGATTTAAGAACTGAGTGGCGGCGGGATGCAGGGTCACAAGTGTAACACCAAGTAACACTCTCACTCTCGGTGCGACCAAGATTCTCCGAAAGTGAATCACGGCGCACTGCAACGTACCGGAATCGATATTTCAGCCGCCGTCTCGCGGGGGCGCCGGGGGGAACCGCAGCGAATCGCAAACCTTGTGATCGAAAACTTCCCCCGCAGCCGGTGTGTTGCACTCACACTCACACCTCCCGGCCCGTGACTTATGCCCCCATCGGGGAGAGTTATCGCTGCGGAGAACCAGTCCACTTTTTCATGCTAAGCGTCATAACGACGGCCCGGCTGATTGAAACGTCCCGGGGAGATCCTCCTGAAACATGGCCCTCCTTCCGCGCCGGGCGTCACGGCCGTTCCAATTCAAATTGAATTTGCCGCCCGGCTGCGGCGATCTGCCAATGGCGGGGGCCAGGCGGCCCCGCACCGCCGCACCGGTCACATGCACACGCTGTGCCGCGCGGCACCGCTGGCACCGCTGGCACCGCTGGCACCGCTGGCACCGCTGGCACCGCTGGCACCGCTGGCACCGCTGGCACCGCTGGCACCGCTGGCACCGCTGGCACCGCTGGCACCGCTGGCACCGCTGGCACCGCTGGCACCGCTGGCACCGCTGGCACCGCTGGCACCGCTGGCACCGCTGGCACCGCTGGCACCGCTGGCACCGCTGGCACCGCTGGCACCGCTGGCACCGCTGGCACCGCTGGCACCGCTGGCACCGCTGGCACCGCTGGCACCGCTGGCACCGCTGGCACCGCTGGCACCGCTGGCACCGCTGGCACCGCTGGCACCGCTGGCACCGCTGGCACCGCTGGCACCGCTGGCACCGCTGGCACCGCTGGCACCGCTGGCACCGCTGGCACCGCTGGCACCGCTGGCACCGCTGGCACCGCTGGCACCGCTGGCACCGCTGGCACCGCTGGCACCGCTGGCACCGCTGGCACCGCTGGCACCGCTAGCACCGCTGGCACCGCTGGCACCGCTGGCACCGCTGGCACCGCTGGCACCGCTGGCACCGCTGGCACCGCTGGCACCGCTGGCACCACTGGCACCGCTGGCACCGCTGGCACCGCTGGCACCGCAGCACACCGCAGCTCGGCAGGCGGCACCGGGCGGCACGGCGCCTGGAGGGTAGGCAGCGCGCCCGCACCGCCGAGCTGCGGTACAGCCTACCCGCGCGACTACAGGCGCCGAGTCCCCCACTCCAAAGCACTCTCTTGTTCTGCCAAAGCCTTTTCTCTGGCTCAGCCGCTGTAACAGTAGCCCGGCCCGACTGCGTCCGGGGGAGTTAACGCCACGGCCACGCCCGGCCACGCCCGATAGAGGGTTGGGGGTGGAGAGGAGGGGGTGCATGCGGTGCCCGGGGGGAGAGAATCGTCCTTCTTTGAGTGGGGTGGACTTGCTTCTCTGTACGTAGCAAAACGAGCGGCAGCAAAGCCCTTTGAGGGGCGGCCTGGTTGAGTGGTGGGGGGGGGGGGGGGGGGGGGGGGGGGGCATTCCTGGCCGCGGGCGGTTCTTGGCACGGCGTGGGTACCGTGCTACACAACACACACCTGCTACGACTCCGACCTAATTAAACATGGCGGGCCAAGGCCACAATCCAAGTCTTTTCCTGGCCGAGGACAGGGTTACACACACATATAACTTCCCTGCTGACCTTCCGCTGCGCGGTGCCCGTGCAGGGACCAAAATTTGAATCGGAATGTCTCGGAATGTCTACAGAGGCGGCCGCTGGAGGCCCGCTGGGCCCGCTGGGCCCGCTGCACACAAACGCCGACAAGCCCAACACCCCGCGGGGCCCACGGGGGCCCACGGGGGCCCACGGGGGGCCCACGGGGGCCCACGGGGGCCCACGGGGGGCCCACGGGGGGCCCACGGGGGGCCCACGGGGGCCACGGGGGCCCACCTGCACGGGCCCCCGATAAGCGCCGCGGCCGTCTCTCAGCCCAGTCCATTGCCCCCGCCGCCGTCCGGGTTTAACTTCTTTTGACGGGAGTGCCGAGGCGGATAACACGACGGAGGAGGAGAAGAGGATGCCCGGGTATTTGGCGGAGCGTATTCACAGAGAAGCAAGCGCTCCGCGAGAGGCAATCTGATGGCCAAGCTCCTGTCCAGGCTTCCACGCACGCGCACACATACGCGCACAGACACACGCACGCAGGTCCTGACGTCATCCGACCCAAAATAGAACCCCGATTCCAATCATACCGGTGGGGGGAAGGGGGGGGGATAAGTGGTGCTCGGAACCACTAGTCAGCAGAAACTAGTGTTTTCAGACCCCCGAAAATTTCCCGTTGAATATTAGAAAAAATAAAATAAAAAAATATCAAGAAAATCAGAAATAGAAGTTACCAGAAATTTTTTAGAATTTCCGAGTCCCCCCTTAAATTTTTGGGGCACTAGAAACACTAGTACACAAAGTGTACCAAAGCCGACCAAAGCACTTCAGCCTCCAAGGCACGAACAGTCTGCAAACCACTAAACAATCATTGTTAACATGGTCTTATTCTTCTTTCCGATGCGCGGGAAATTCAAAACCATACGGTTCGGTATAAATCTCAGCGTCCGCAGAGGGAGGGGTTGCACGTGCGCACCCGCACAGCCGCGCGCGCGCGCGCGCACACACACACACACACACACACACACACACCTACACACACACACACACACACACACGAAGCCATGCAGCACCGCAAAGGTAGGCAACCAACCGGGCCGCCGCGAGTAAATCACTAACCCGCGGGGCGAACACGGACTAGCGCCCTCTCCATCCCCCCCCCCCCCCCCCCCTCCCTTTTTCGTGGCTGCACCTCCTCCCCCCTCTGCTCTCCTTGGCGCGGAGGCCGCAGCAAACTCAATTTAACGCTGTCGCACAATACCTCATTAACCCCGGGCACTGATTCAGCCACTAACATAGCGTGGCGTCACACCCACACTGCGCACACACATACACACACGCACACACAAAGGGACATCCAGGTAAAGGCAGAGCTCAGGGGGCGGGGCGTATGAGTCGCGACCGCTTTACCGCGATCATGCACGGAGCGCGCTCTCGGAAAGCAGACCGAAAATAGCAAAACGAGAAAGACGAAATAGTCGCGTACCGGCAAAGAGAAGCAGAACCAAAATAGCCTGTCAAAAGTTTCATCGGAGTTTATTCGTACAAATTCCTACGATTTTTGGCAGTTGCAGACTTTGAAAAGTTCAACATGCCTATTTGCGTCAGAAGTATGGACCGAAGACACCGCAGATGCACGCAGATACAGATACAAACGATTACCTGCTCATCAAATTTGCCGAAAGAAAAGTAGTAGACTCCGCAATTTTATCCAACATTCAGCTAAATTTTCTGAAGCAGTCTGAAAGTGTAAGGCACCCATTCCCAAGGCGTGTCCAGCCTTAGAGTAACCGACATGCGCATGGCACACAACCACAATAGGGTATTTCGGAGAAGGCCCAAACCGGAAATGGAGAAGAAGTCAAGAAGAACATCAGCGGAAACAAAACGCGGGTATCATGAGGGTTACCGTAGCAGAGACTATCTCCGCCACGGCGTCAGCCACGAGCCAACGTCAAAAATTTGGAAGCTTAGCTCTCGCTGACGATATGTCACGGTCACGACCATTTGGTGGGGTCAGACAGCGCAGACTTCAACCGCGCGGCCCGGGAACGTACATCTTGAAGCCGCGCGGAGTGGTGCCGGCGCTGTCTGACCCTACCAAATGGTCGTGACATATCGTCAGCGAGAGCTAAGCTTCCAAATTTTTGACGTTGGCTCGTGGCTGACGCCGTGGCGGAGATACTCTCTGCTACGGTAACCCTCATAATACCCGCGTTTTGTTTCCGCTGATGTTCTTCTTGACTTCTTCTCCATTTCCGGTTTGGACCTTCTCCGAAATGCCCTATTTCTTTTCTTTATTCGGACAAAAGGTGACGCTGCTCGGCGGCAGATGAGCTGCGATGGTCGCTTCCTGCAAGCGTGCACTCGCACAAGCAAGACAGTCCAACGCTAATTACTCACCGCAACACACGCGCCCGCGTTACAGAGGAAATTGCAATGCCGTGTCGGTCCACTGTACCGGAGGGGGAGGGGGAGACGGGGGGGGGGGGGGGGAATCCGTTTGGCCGCTAAGCCGGCCGATGATCTCCGCCGGCCGCACAATTATGAATGGGAGGAATAATGGCGCTGCGGCAGAGTGCCATGAAAAATACCCACAGAAGGGATGAAAAATGGGAAGAAGTGACTCTCTCTCTCTCTCTCTCTCTCTCTCTCTCTCTCTCTCTCTCTCTCTCTCTCTCTCTCTCTCTCTCTCACCGCGCGCTGTGTCGCGGCACGGCCGATTTCTCCCCCTCTCCCTCTTTGTCTGCGGCGAAATCCGCCGAACCGCAGTGGAGTGAACCCTCAACAACAATGGCGGTGGCGGCGGTCCAGCCGGCTTTCTGCCCGTAGGAGGGCGCAGCACGCAGCGGGGGGCGGCGCGTTGGCTAGTTAGTGTTTGCTTCCCTGTTCGGTTGTTGTTGTTGTTGTTGTGTCACACATTTGTCTGCTAAATTTGCCATGAAAAAGGCCCGGCCTCGACATTGTGTTTTGTTGTTGGAGATCCCCTCCCTCCGTCGGGGGCGGGCGGAATCCATTACTCATACCATTGCCGGCATTTTCAAGGTATTGCAATGTAATATTACAATACAATACAATACAATATTACAAAATATTTTCGCACAAATGTCCTGAGCGGGGGCCCAGCGGGGCCAGCGGAGCCGTGCAGACAGCCGATGCTCTGCTCACATTTCACGAACAGAGCGCAGAATCGATCACAGGCCTCACGGCTGCGGGCCTGAAATACTGTAGCAGAGGGCTCAGCCCACTCATTCGCGCACACGCACGCACGCACGCACACGCACACACACAGCAACACGCACGCGGCGAAGGCGTCCGACCGAGAGAGCGGCCGGAAGCGTCGACAGCATGTGGTACGCATCCCCCACTGGAAATAACAATTTCGTACAGGGAGCACATATGACATGATCTGCATTTGTTTTGGAAAAATCTCAAGTAAATATGTACGATTCCTACGTGACATGCCCCATTCATATGCCAACTACATATATTATGCCAATCGTGCCTGTTCTAGGCAGCCTGGAACAAGCATTCAACTAGCCAAGGCAATCTCCTATAGGCGTAAAATTCGATTGCGAATCGAACATACTTTTTTGGAAGTGAGTATAAATTCGTTCGTCGCAACTTTAGCGTCCGAGCACCACCAAAAATGCCGGACCAGTCGGTCGGTACTTTGTTCCCGAAACCAGCCTTTGAGCCCCCGCTGCCCCCGCTGCCCCCGCTGCCCCCGCTGCCCCCGCTGCCCCGCTTCCGGTTCGGAGTTCCTCTACCGGTCAGGGCTGGCCCCCCCGGGCCGACAACACCTCCCCGACCTGACGAGGGGCGCGCCCGCGCCGACGACACGCGCACCCCCATCACGGTGGCGGCCCCGGCCCGGCGGACAGGGGGGGCACCCATCAGTGACGTCACAACGCCCTGCGCTGCTACCCTCCACCGCACATTACTGTCTGATCCTGACGCTCTGACCACACTGTCAATGCAACAGTAATCAACAGCGTACAATGAAAAACCATCACTTTTTCAGGATCACTCACGTGTGCTAAAACAAACACTCCAAAAAAGGATGCTTGTTTTTTTAATACATGATGAACTGTCATCAAAGTTTAAATAATGATGACCATCACTGTTTCGTTTACAGTGATTATTGATCTGTTTCAGGCCACAGGGAGCCCACAGGGAGCCCACAGGGAGCCCACAGGGAGCCCACAAGGAGTCCACAGGGAGCCCATCAGACGAGTGCCTGCAGACGGCTCCGGGGGCCCCGCGGCACGGCGCCCTCCGAGAGAGGATCGAGGCGCCAACCTTTAACAATGATAAAGAGATTAGTATCAAGCGGCCTGACTCGGGGGGGGGGGGGGGGGCCAGGCAAGGCTGATTAGCAGAACGGTGCTGCTGGGTAGGCCTGCCCCTGCTCGGTGGCGAGCGAGAGAGAGAGAGAGAGAGAGAGAGAGAGAGAGAGAGAGAGAGAGAGAGAGAGAGAGAGAGAGAGAGAGAGAGAGAGAGAGAGGGGGGGAGACACAGACAGACAGACAGACAGACAGACAGACAGAGCGGTGGGAGGGCGTCGCCCGCTGTCATACTCCGCACTGCTCCGCGCCCCTCCCCGCCCCGATCGGTTTGCGGAAACACAAAGCCGGCGGTCCTCAAGTGGTGTGGCGGGGCCGGCAGCCGGCGCTATACCGCCTGCAGCGGCCTGCAGTAAAATATCCAGAGTTATATGCGGCGCGGCCTGAAATAATAAAAAGCGCGAGGCGGGCCGTGAAATATGAAGCCGAGAAAACACGCCGCGACGTGGTTTATGCCGCATTACAAATTAACTCAGGCCGCCTCGGATCGTCCGGACGCGGTGTGTACGCGCGCCGGCAGGGGCACTTGGAGGGAGGAGGAGAGGGGGGGGGGGGGGGAGAGGGAGAGAGCAGGGGAGAGAGCAGGGGAGAGGGCAGGGGAGAGGCGGAGAACGAGAGAGGGGGAGGGGCCCATGTCTGAATGAGGCGCAGGTCCCTTCGGTCCCCCATAGGGTCGCACATAGTCATAAATTGGGTCACGTAAAGGATTTGGAGGTTCGTTTCACCCCGGACCGACTCTTACAAGCAGCACCCGCAGCGGGGGAGGGGAGGGGGTGAGGGGGGGGGCGTAAGAGGGAGCTCAAGCCCCGCCCGCCGAACCCATTCGATCCGTCCGGAGAGATAGTTTCCGTAAAATAAGGCAACTATCCAAGAAACGGCGGCGCAGTGTGGGAATGGCTGGGATAAACGGGCAAGTTAGAGAGAGTGAAGAGAGAGAGAGAGAGAGGGGGGGGGCAAGGGAAACACAAGAGTAGGTACTCCCAGGCGGCAAGGGCACATGTGGGGAGGGCCGGCGACGTATTTCCAGTTGCTGGCGCAGCTCTCTCTCTCTCTCTCTCTCTCTCTCTCTCTCTCTCTCTCTCTCTCTCTCTCTATCTCTCTCTTCCTTTTCTTATTCGGCGTGCCTTTCGGACCCGAGCTACGATCGCACTGTCGCGGACGACCAGCAAGGTGCACCGTCTACACGCACTGAGAATCAAAGAGTCATGACCACGGGGGCTCGTGAGGGGGCTTGAGGAGGCTGTTTTGAAAATTTGCCACAAACAAGTATCATTTATGAGACCGGCATTCAAATCAGCTCGGCGCCGGGGTTCCAAATCTGGAATCTGGAATTTGGAAATGCTGAAAATCTGAGTTTGGGCGGGCAACCCTTGGCAAACGTAACGTCCAGACGGTTGTCTTTCCACGCTGGTCGCTCCTTAGAGTTCAGCGAGCCATTTGTCAAACAGATCTTAGACTTTGCTTGGTTAGATGTAAAATGTTCGTCGGACAAAATCTGACAATTCTGAGGTGTGTCGCATTTGTCTCTCAGATCTCTCTCGGCTATTTCCGAGACAATAGTCAGCCGTTTTCGTCCAACGTCTATCATAACAAGATAGTGTACCACCGATTCGAAAAATATTAAAATATCAGCTTCGCCATCAAAGAAGATTTGAACGGCGAGTGGCCTTATCAATATATATTTGTTGCACTTGTCGGAGGAAGTGGCGCCGGACCCTAGGTCAGAAGCCAACCGTAGCACCCCGCGCGAGCTAATGCATAGTCCAACGTTGACAACCTCACAGCTTGTCGGTGGAGTTGACTGGATTCGACTTGGCATTAGCTCGCGCGGGGTGCTACGGTTGGCTTCTGACCTAGGGTCCGGCGCCATCTCTTCGTTCAGCGCAAGAACATATAGATGCGGACACTCGCCGTTCAAAACTTCTTTAATGGCCTGAAGTACCTGAAGCTTTTATTTTATGATTTTTCGAACTGGGGACACACTACCTTGTTTACCTTTAATATTTATCATTAGCACCACGTTTTCGTACGGCAAGGTTAGGTTGACTGTCGAGTCGGACAGGGGGAGGCGGGACGTACTGAAGTTGACTCCACCGCGTCCCGGTAGGGTGCGCTTGGCACCTGGGAAGACCATTGTTCACGCCTTCTTTTCGCTTTCTTTCGGTCTTCCGGGAAGACGAAAAGAAGGCGCGATCAAAACCGTCCTTTGTCGAAAATCAAACCCGAGCGCAGCGTCTTCTTTTTGCCGTTTTCCCGTGCGCTTTGTCGCCTCGCTTAGGCCTTGTGGCCGCCTCGTACAAACATTGAAGTCCTTTCCTCTCGCGCTTTTATCGGGCTTGTTTCGGGCTACCGGGAAAGGCGTATTCAAGGCGAACTCGAGGCGTACAGTTGACTTCGAATCCGACCCGGGCATTTTTGGAACACTGGCGCTAAGCTTCAGCGTCTTCATATCCCCCATCGCCCGAAATTGGCGTGCGGCTGATAATACGAGGGATGCGTAGGAACTACCGGAAGCAGGGAGGCCATAAAGACAAATACATCGATTGTGGCTGAGGGAGTGCACCGCGCACCCCAGACATGCAGCCCTCTGGCAGGAACATATGATTAGCGCCGGGGCCTGACGGGGCGCCCCGACATGGAGCACCAAAAAGCCGGCCTCACGCAGCGCCTGCATATCGTGCTGAGATTAGGGCCCGCCAAGCATTACGGCACGCCAACGCCGCTCCGCCGTCGGCTTCACGTCGTCGGCCGTAAGGGCCGCATTCAGGTTGGCATTGAGGCCGGATCAAATATTCAGGGTATCCCGTGTGACGAGCCGAGCCCAACAGAGCCCGCGCCCAGCCGGGGCGAGGCCGAGCTTAGGGCCGAGCCAAGCCGGGCGGGGCCGGGCGGGGCTGATCGACGAGCGAACCGCAGAAAACGGCTGGCGGGGGCCGCGCGGGGCCGCAGTCACTCTGCCGCCACAGCTGAGCGGTTCGTGGCCGCCGCTCCGACAAAGCGGCTGCGACCGCAACAGCAATCACAGGACGCGGGGGCGGCGCGGGGGCGGCGCGGGGGCGGGCGGGGGGGCGGCGCGGGGCAACCGGCCAGGATCACACCGGCAAACTGATTGTGATATGCGGCCACGGCGGCCACCCATTAGCCGCACGATCGGCTTCAAAGGGAAATAAAGTCCACAGTCAGGGAAATGCGAATACGTTTCCAGACACGATGTTCCTCGAGCTCCTGGGGGGGGGGGGGGGGGGGGCTGCCACGGCTGCCGGCGGCGCAGGCTTATTGTCAGCGCCCCTCCCCAGAGGCGCCCAGAGGCCAGGGGAGCCGCCGGGGAGCGCCGTAATACCTCACCGCCTATCACCACCGCCATCGAGTTGGCCAGAGACAGTTGCAAACAACACCAGGGCAGGGATGGGCAGCGGCCCGGCCCGCGGCCCAGTCGGCCTAGCAGGGCCGGCAGAGCTAACAACTCCAGTCCCGGGGCTTGGCGGGACCGGGCAGGGCCGGGCAGGGCCGGGCAGGGGCGCCTGCAACCAACTGCAGCAGTGCCGTGCCCGGCCGTGCCCGGCCCAGCTAGAGGCGGCCCCCGATCTAGGTCCGCACGCTTCCCTACCCACCCCAGTCAGTGGTATCCCCGGACTGCTGCTCCACCGCCTTTGCTGATACCCGCCGTCCGCCTGCCGGTCGAAAACCGCGCAGTGAGGACGGGAGGGCGAAGGCCGTGAGGACGCTGCGTGGATGCTGTGAGGACGCTGTGAGGACGTCGGAAAGACGGCGCTGAGGAGGTCGGGGAGCTGGCGCTGAGGACGCCCCGAGGGCTGGAGAGCGCACTGGCTCGGCTCCCTACCCACTGGCTGCTGGCGGCGGGCGATACGTCACGTCGCGTCTCCTCCCCGGCCGCGGCGCCCTGTGGATTTCTCATACCGGCGCTACGTGCTCGGCGGGGGCTCTCAGACGGGGCGCCGTCGGCCCGCTGTTTCAAACGCACTCGAATACGTTGGAGTTTCTCATGGGGGAACGACGGGGAGGGCCAGCGATTGGGAGAAGGGCCTCGGCCGTGTGCCGCCCCCCCCCCCCCCCCCCCCCGCCGCGGCCGCCGATACCGGCAGCAGGTTCGGTTCGCGACCCCATGAAAGTTGATGGCCTCCGCCTCCTCCCTGCCTGGCACCTCGCCGGCTCCGTCAATAAATACGGTATGAGAAATATATATAGATATACGTGCGGCCGTCGTAGGCCGCCGCGGCGGCGCCAATAAGTGGCCACGGCTTCCGACGGGAAATTGAGAAGGGCACCGGCGAGGCAACGCCGAGGCAACGCCGCCGCTGATAGCATCTCCATACTTATGTGGAACCCGACTCGGCCGGGCCGCGCCCAGCGCGAGTGAAGCGGCACCGCTCGGAGGGCGGCACCGCGGCACCGCCGGCCCAGCCGAGGCGTTACCGGTTATGGCTTCCGCGAGGAACGGCCGCGGAGAGGGATGGGGGAAAGGTCGGCGAGAACGGGCGTCGACGAGGACAGCGTCGGCGTGGACAGAGTCCACGAGGACGGCTTCGGCAGGACAGCGTCAACGAGGACAGCGTCAACGAGGACAGCGTCGACGAGGACAGCGTCGACGAGGACAGCGTCGACGAGGAGAGCGTCAACGAGGACGGCGTCGACGAGCCCGGCTGTCTCCTTTCACACCACAGTCACTCACTCCCCAGCGGCCTGTGGCCGACCCGCCACCGGGGTGCATGTGGCGGCATCCTTAGAGGCACATACTGTACCGCACTGACCTGGGCCATGATTTAAACGGTATGGTAGTCCACGGGCGCGTTGTGTGTGTGTGTGTGTGTGTGTGTGTGTGTGTGCGTGCGTGCGTCTGTGTGTGTGTCAGGGAGGGGCTTTGGAGCGTTGGATTTATAGGGAACGGTTTTAGCTCGCGGGGGGCGGTGGCTACGCCCGACTACTACGTACTACGTACTGCTCTCGGCGCATAATTGGCCTCCGCCACTCCCCTCCCCACTCTGCCGGAGAGGTCTTGCATTCCATGCTGCAGCCCTTACCCTCTCCCTCAGCTTCGGATGCGAGTGCGTCGTTCCGACGCGCTGCAAAAGTTTGCCCAGCAGTTCGGCTCGGCAACGATCGAATCCCTCTCCCGGCCGGCCCGGTCACACCACGGCCCCGGCACGGCCCCGGCACGGCCCCGGCACGGCCCCGGCACGGCCCCGGCACGGCCCCGGCACGGCCCCGGCACGGCCCCGGCACGGCCCCGGCACGGCCCCGGCACGGCCCCGGCACGGCCCCGGCACGGCCCCGGCACGGCCCCGGCACGGCCCCGGCACGGCCCCGGCACGGCCCCGGCACGGCCCCGGCACGGCCCCGGCACGGCCCCGGCACGGCCCCGGCACGGCCCCGGCACGGCCCCGGCACGGCCCCGGCACGGCCCGGCACGGCCTCGGCACGGCTTCCCACGGCCCCGGCACGGCCCCGGCACGGCCCCGGCACGGCCCCGGCACGGCCCCGGCACGGCCCCGGCACGGCCCCGGCACGGCCCCGGCACGGCCCCGGCACGGCCCCGGCACGGCCCCGGCACGGCCCCGGCACGGCCCCGGCACGGCCCCGGCACGGCCCCGGCACGGCCCCGGCACGGCTTCGGCACGGCCCCGGCACGGCCCCGGCACGGCCCCGGCACGGCCCCGGCACGGCCCCGGCACGGCCCCGGCACGGCCCCGGCACGGCCCCGGCACGGCCCCGGCACGGCCCCGGCACGGCCTCGGCACGGCTTCGGCACGGCCCCGGCACGGCCCCGGCACGGCCCCGGCACGGCCCCGGCACGGCCCCGGCACGGACCCGGCACGGCCCCGGCACAGCCCCGGCACGGCCCCGGCACGGCCCCGGCACGGCCCCGGCACGGCCCCGGCACGGCCTGCACACCGCAGTGAGACGCACCGCCGGGGCAACAACTCTAAAACCAAGCGCCTTGAAAATCTGCGGCAAGCGTCCGTTTCAATGCGTGCTAAAACGTCGTAGGGCGGCCAACGACTTGAAACGCTACGCAACTTTCCCACGGCCCTCCGCAGCAACTGCATCGGCCGCTGAGATAATCCCCTTGCAGCATCTAGTGGGCCGTGCCGAGGCCGTGCCGAGGCCGTGCCGAGGCCGTGCCGTGAGGCGAGAATTGGGGTCGGCCGCGGCCGCGCAGTGCCGCGCCGTGCTTCTGATGGGCGGGGTTTAGCCCCCGCGCGTCTCGTAAAGTGCATGCGGCCAGCGCCCCTAAACCCTACGTTTCTATCCCCCACCCTTCTTAACCCTACATTTCTATCCCTCCGCCTCTTACCCCTACATTTCTATTCCTTCGCCTCCTACCCCTACACTCTAAATGTCATGGAACAATTTTGTCCGTGAGCTATGTGGCCAGTTTTAAGCACATACAAATTTGGGGCCATGTTGTATCTTGAAGGTGAAATATTGTTCTAAAGGCGATACAAATTTGTCCCAAGATTCAGATGTGCTTAACTGGCCCTAATTGTCCCTTGTCATTTAGTGTGTGCATTTCTATCCCGCCCCGGTCTCCCCATGCACGACGGCTTAGCTCTGCCAAGGCGTGACAGCACGACAAAGTTGCATATCCTAATATTTACGCCCCTTCTTAGGCCCGATCCCGGGCGCGCCCCCAGCCCCGCCCCCGGCCCCGCCCCCGGCCCCGCCCCCGGTCCCGCCCCCAGCCCCGCCCCGGCCGTTACGGCCGCGGACCGCGCCTGCTGCGGCCCGGCCGGCCCGGGGGGTTGATTAGGGACACCGCCTTACGTACACACTCGCTCCGCCGATTACATATCTCGCAGCAACCCCTTCTCCTTCTGCCGCTGCATCGGGTCTGGTTGGAGCACCGAGGCACTCAAGTCCTCACTCCCGTGGCGGCTCCAGGCAGGAGTATGAGCGGCCGTCAATCAAAATGCCATAAAACATGGCTTCCGGGCGTAAACGTTTCTGGGCATGCGGCGCCAGGCGGCCTCCACAGCGGCCTCCTCAGCGGCCTCCACAGCAGCCTCCACAGCAGCCTCCACAGCGGCCTCCACAGCGGCCTCCACAGCGGCCTCCACAGCCTCCACAGCAGCCTCCACAGCAGCCTCCACAGCAGCCTCCACAGCGGCCTCCACAGCGGCCTCCACAGCGGCCTCCACAGCGGCCTCCGGCCTCCACAGCGGCCTCCAGCAGCCTCCACAGCGGCCTCCAGCGGCCTCCAGCGGCCTTCACAGCAGCCTCCACAGCGGCCTTCAGCGGCCTGCTCAGAGGCCTCCGCACCTCCAGCGCGGCACACCACTACCCGCTCCCGGATTTCCTTTGAGCACGGTAATGAGACTGCATGTCACGCGTCGCTGTCTCTCTCGCACACACAGAGCGGCCCGATCGGTTGTTACCGCGCTCAGTTTACGACCCGCGCTGTAAACGTGCAACACATTTACAACATACGACATGACCACGGCGGCCGGCGGGCGTCGACGAATAAAAAAAGTCCCAGCCATTCCCGTGCGATTTTTCCCTCGTGAGCATTAAATTTGCCGTGCTCACCGCCGGGGCCTGCGGGGCTGCGGGGCTGCTGCCGGCCGCCTCCCCTGCAGCGGCGCAGAACAAGTGATTTTTATCTTTTCCACTCCGTGACACGACGACGGCGGCAGCGTGAAAATAAGAGGGAAAGGAAGAGAGGGGAAAAGAGTCGTGGACAGGCTGCTGCTGC
Source organism: Odontothrips loti (assembly GCA_038380765.1). NCBI lineage: Eukaryota > Metazoa > Arthropoda > Insecta > Thysanoptera > Thripidae > Odontothrips > Odontothrips loti. Next base: position 26,039,352 of record CM076243.1, read on the forward strand.
TGCTGCTGCTGCTACTACTGCTGCTGCTGCTGCTGCTGCTGCTGCTGCTGCTGCTGCTGCTGCCGCTGCTGCTGCTGCCGCTGCTGCCGCTGCTGCTGCACGTCGCCGGCCGCACGTCCCGGGCTAAGTTCAAGATGGCCGTGCCGTCTGTGCATCCCTGGCGAGCGGCCTAAGTGGTCTGGCCTGCTCCACTTCCCTCCACCATTGTTTATCCCTCGGCCGGCGGCTGCAAACAGCTGGCTGTGCCGCATTATTCCGTCCGCCAATGACATCTTCATCAATCTCGTGTCAGCATCGCGACGAGGCCGACTGTTCATACATATTCGAAGCCGCTGTCGTCCGACTGCTGAAACGCGCTGAAATGAGGACGAGCCATTTGATTCAATGCTGCAACGGAGTGGATGCAGTGGATGCGGAGCGGAGCGAGGAGATAACTGAGAATGAACAGGAATTAGGTGAAGAGAGAGGGGAGGGAGGGAGGGGGGAGCAGAAGGTGGGGACGGGGAGGCTTGGCGAGAACACGAGAGACGCCGCAGAGACCAGGAACTCCCTGGGCCGATAGCCGATGCAGAGCACATAAGAGGCGCATGCGGCCGAGTGGCGTGGCGTGGTGGGCCAGCGCTGGCCACGGGGGAATAGCAAACCCTCTCTCTCTCTCTCTCTCTCTCTCTCTCTCTCTCTCTCTCTCTCTCTCTCTCTCTCTCTCTCTCTCTCTCTCTCCCCTCTTTCTCCCTCTCTCGTACCTACGACGCGACGACACCGGCGTTGTATCGCCTTCGCAAGCGGCCGCCGGCACGTACGGGGCACAGCTAGGGGCGCTAGGCCCGCATTACACCAACGGCAGCGTCAGCCCTCATTGGGAAATAGAGGAACCGTTTTGCAGTGGACGAGTGCTCGGTTGATTGTTCTTGTGCAATGCGTACACGAGTTATAAGGGCTTGTATGACGCACCTCATTTTCGGTGTTTTACAGTATTTCGTCTTGTCATCCGAAACACGCACATTGCCGGCTATTCACACGTCTGCCTTCCCGCGAAGTAAAAGCAGGAGTGTAATGTGCTTCCAGCGGACAAACGACGCAGAACACAAACAAACAAAACAACGCCATTTAAAAAAGGAAAACAAAAATCAAGCGTAACCCAACACGGGCCGCTCCGTTCCCTCCGGTCCTCCCTCGCACCCCGGCTAAAGCCCTGCTGGCTCCCCGGCGCGTCAATGGGGAGGTCTCACTCAGTATAATGCTGCGCTGGGTGATGTCGGACGGACTAACAGGTACAGGCCGCCGCTGCACTGCGGCGGGTCCTGTCCTTTGTGAGTCACACACACACACACACACACACACACACACACACACACACACACACCGAACTTACACGAATAAAGAGCGTGCCAAGTTTGTACCAGCGTGTGGGTGCTGATAGCAGCCCCCCCCCCCCCCCCACACACACAGCCACACGACAACGCCAGGCGAATAAGACGGGCATCTCTGCACACACAATGCAACGGAGGCGACGCAGCGCCGAGGATTGAGAAAAACAAAATATTGCAGAAGAGTGTGATTATCGGTCCGTCATTGATGCAGCGAGGTCCCCGCGGGCTGCCAGCGGCTGCCGCCACCCACTCGCGACCCAACAGGGCGCGTGGCCGAAGAGGAGCTGCAGGGCGCGCGCGAGGCGAGGCGAGGCGGGCGCCGCCTGTGCCGCACAAGAAGGGCGGCAAGAAGGACGACGCCAGCGGCAGGCCAGACCTCTGTCCCTGACAGGATTAGTGGTGGGGCTGGCGGGGCCGGGAGGCGCTGGGCGCTTGCACCCCCGATGCCCGTAACCACCCTGAGGCGAGCGAGGTGCCCCGGGAAAAGCGCAAAACACCCCCCTGGCTTTCCTTTATTGCCAAACACGCGGTAGATTACCGGGAGCTCCGAGCCGCGGCCTTCGCTCACCTGAGGCGGCCGCCACACCGCCACTTGTGGTACGGGATGCCATGCGCTGGGCCGTGCCTCACCTGCGGACAAAAGAAGCAGACGCTTGTTTAACGTAACGAGGCAAATGTATGTGTCCCCTTACATAGCGCCGCATGGCGCAGCGGCTGCCGGGTCCTTAGTCCACGACCCGCCCGCATCCCCCACGAGCGCCGGGCTGCTGCTGCTGCTGCTGCTGCTGCTGCTGCACTGGGGAGGGCGGCGGGGAAAGAGCGCCCCTTTTTAAACCTTTGATAAAGCTGCAGACATTCTTTCTTCCTCACTGTGTGCCGGCATCTCGTGGCGCACAGCCCGGGCTGCTGGGGGTCTGTGCCGCGCCGTGCCCGTCGAGCCCCGGGCGCCGTCAGCCCCCGCTGGGAGGCCGTCAGCCCCCGCTGGGTGGCCGTCAGCCCCCGCTGGGTGGCCGTCAGCCCCTGCGAGTATTTTCAGTCCCATTGGGTAAGTTATTTTGCAGTGCGTTTAACTAGTTGAAGATGGCCTTCTCTAAATTGAGGAGTTCCGCGGTGATTGATTTGGTTGGGAACGAGTGCGACACCTTACCACCGTCCAAGCTGCCCACTCTGCGACAGGTATTGGCGCTCTTTTTCCACAAAATGAACAGCAATCACTCTGTCCGTGAGTCTGCCAGAGATTGCGTTGTGGCAGTGATGCAACTGTGGAATAAGACCAAAATCCCCGTTATAAGGGAAGACAAAGTGATAGAGAAATTGGAGGCGCAATACAAAGAATGGCGCAATGTGCGGCGCCATCAGACGGACCGCCCTTCCTCCCTTAAAAGTGAGAAGAGAAGGGACCAGTTTGAGGCCAATTTAGATAAGCTGTTTGACATCAGCTTAAAAAGTGCAAACTTGTTACTGGGTAAGGCGAGGGACAGCAGTGTCAAAGCAGAGGACAAGTTAATGTACACAGAAGAAATTTTATTTCTGGAAGACCAACGAGGCCCTCGTCTGGCTTTCATCGGGAACATTGACACAGTCCAGCTTGCCAAGGATCGGCGGTTGATGGAAAAAGAAGAAAAAAAAATATCAAAAATGCTGCAACTGGAGGAGAGGCGCCGTAAATATGAAGCTAGTGGAGAGCGTACGGGTAATTTCTTAGGTAACGGCCGACTACACATAACGTTACGCTGACTGTATCCGAAACGTCTCGCCAGATCTCTCTCTCCACTCACTCACTGGCTCAATGAGTGCGAGAGAGGTGTAACGAGACGGTTCGGACGCACGCTGCGCAACGTAATACGTTAGTGTACTATTTTACTCTGTGGTGAACGGTGTACTTATTCATCAATTATCTTCCAGAAAACGAAGGCGTGGGTGCAGGGGAGTCAATTTTTGGTGAATCGGATGCTGAGGGTGGCGGCACTGATTCGGACGACCCCAGCTTCGTTGTTAAGCCCAAGCGGGGCCGTATAAATATGATTAGTCCGGAGGTTGCCGACGCCATAGATTATGCTAAACTGAGCAGCACGAATGCAACAAAAATTATTGCGGCTGTGGCCTCCGCTGCTGGAGTGCCTGTAAAAGAAACCAACATCAATAGACGGTCAGTGCAAAGGTCGAGGGAGTTGCTTAGAGAAAAGTCAGCAAGTAGTGCCATGGAGTCCTTTGTCGGTGACGACGTCTTGACGCTGCACTGGGATGGGAAAATTGTTTCGGCTTTGGAGGGCAGAGGTCACCAGGATAGGCAAGCCGTTATCCTGACCGGTGTCACCTCCAACCAGCTCCTCGGCGTGGTCGCCGTCCCTAACGGCACGGCCAATGAATTAGTCGCCGCCGTTGTCGGGAGGCTGGAGGCGTGGAAGGTAGCCGGCCATAGAGTGAAAGCAATGTCTTTCGATACGACGTCAGTAAATACAGGTACACAAAAATCAGTATTTGTTTGGCATTTTTCTCCGTTTGTCCCCGATTCCAAAACAGTTATTTATATTTCAGGAGTTAAAAATGGAGCTGCACTAGGGATTGAGCGTGCTCTAGAGAAGGACATACTCTGGCTACCGTGTCGACACCACGTATATGAGCTGGTACTGCAGGATGTGTACCATGAACTCATGGGTCCTTCAACTGGCCCAGATGTGGTGCTCTTCCGAGACTTTCAGAAGAACTGGGACACTTTGGATACCTCAAAATTCAAAACCTATAAAACTTGGGCAGCTTCAAGGACAACACTCAGTCCATGTGCTGAGTCCTTAATAAGTTTTGCTAAAGAGAAAATCGAGGTAAAATCTTTTTTTTTTTTTTTGAAGCCGTTGTAATTTTTAAAAAATTAACTGTGTTTAACAATTTTTTTTAGAGTGGCCAACCCAGAGGAGACTACCAGGAGCTATTGGAGCTCACTATTTTGTTCCTGGGCGAGGTTCCTCCCGGTGGAATTAAATTCCATCCACCTGGGCCCGTCCACAGTGCCCGCTGGATGGCAAAGGCCATTTATTGTTTGAAAATGACAATGTTTCGCCAACAGTTAGGGCTATCGCAGCAAGTACTCAACAACTTGCTCACTGTAACTGTGTTCATTGTCAACGTGTATGTTAGGGCGTGGTTTAATGCTCCTGCTAGCGCGTCTGCTCCCAAAAATGACCTTACTTTCCTGCAGCAGCTTGTAGCATATGAAAAGATAAACAAAGCTGTAGCCAGAGTGGCTCAGGCTAAATTCTCCGCTCACTTATGGTATTTGAGTGAGGAGCTGATGGGATTTTGTGTTTTTGATGATAGTCTGTCGTACGAGGAACGGGATGGTGTTGTGGCGGGGATGTTTAACCGGGAGGGAGAGGAAGAGCCTGGAAGGAAAAGGACTCTGGATATGAGGATAGTAGGCAATTTGAAGTTACGAGACTTAAGCACTAGTAACACTCTGAACTTCTTCCGAACCCTTGACATTAATACCTCGTTTCTCCAAGTGCCAGCTTCTGACTGGGGGGAGAGGGAAGACTACAAGGCTGCTCGCCTTGTTGTTACTCACCTTAAAGTCGTCAATGATCACGCGGAGAGGGCTGTGAAACTCATGACTGACTACAACAACACGGTCACGAAAAAAGAGACATCATTTCAACATCTTCTTATCAATGTAGCAGAGCACAGAAAGGATTTTCCTGATAAAAACAAGGGTACGCTAGTGAAGAAGTACGACAAGTTATAATATAATTTTATAAACTGAAACTGTGTAATTTTTTTTTTTTAAATTTTGACAGTGTATTGTTAAAATATGTAATAAATTAACATACCTCTGAAGGCTCTACTAATTTTCCTTTCCTCTGAAATGAGTTTGGTCACACCGAATCGAAAGAATAGCGCTTGACAGGTCGCCTAACATTCGGGCGCTCATTAAGTTTCGTATGGACCCCGCCGGGCCCCTTTAGTGCCCGATTTCACCATGAAGGAGTCGAGATAGCTTAAAATGGTTAAAATTTTGGCCCCAAAGGGGTTCTACAATGCTCCTTTCCGTACCGCTGGGTGGCCGTCAGCCCCCGCTGGGTGGCCGTCAGCCCCCGCTGGGTGGCCGTCAGCCCCCGCTGGGTGGCCGTCAGCCCCCGCTGGGTGGCCGTCAGCCCCCGCTGGGTGGCCGTCAGCCCCCGCTGGGTGGCCGTCAGCCCCCGCTGGGTGGCCGTCAGCGCTGCGCGACAGACGACAGCCGCCCCGGGGGATGGCACTATTAGCGCTGTGCTGCCCGACAAGTGTTTCGGCCCGCCGAACCTCCTCGCGACTGAAAAGCAACCCGCATTCCGAACCCCCTCACAGCCCCTCGGGTTCGAGTGGGTCCCGGTGGCCGGGCCGGGCCCCATGGCCTCTCCTCCGCAGTTCTCGCCTCAGCACCGCACTGTGCACGGCTGCGCCACGGCTGCGCCACGGCTGCGCCACGGCTTCTTCACGGCTGCTTCACGGCTGCGCAGCGCCGCAAACTGTACCAACTGCCGCGTATTTGTACGGAAGAGGAAACAGCTGTCAGAGGAGCGCGGCCCGGCAAAGTTCCAGCCGCAGTGTGCGTTTGAGAACTATAAACCCACCACTTTGGGTCCGCTTAAAAAGGGGACCGAGCCGAAGCCGACGCAGCGGAACGAAAATGCAGTCGTCCCCTCCCTTAACCTCGGGTAGTGTTTAACCACCTACACTATGCGTGCACATTTATCTGACGAATATCTCTGAAACCAGGCCGGCATAATATGTTGTGCGAGACCTCGAGAAACCGTATTCAACGTATTGCGGCCGTAGGCGAGTACACAGCTCCTACCAGAAGGGCCCTGGAGAAGGGTGGCTTCCGGGGCGGCGGGGGTTGGCAGGGGCCGCCACCACAAAAGCCACCGCCATCGGCAAGAGGCGGGTCCGCGGTGGACACCCAGCTGGGCACGGCCAGGCACGGCTCCCCTGAATCAATGTTGGTCCCCCGGAGATAAGAGCCGAGTCAACAGGGACTGCTCAGCGCGGCGCACAAAGCTGATGACGCGTCTTACAGGCTCCATAGCCGGGCACCAGCCGGGCACCAGCCGGGCACCAGCCGGCCAACGGGCCCAAACCCTTTCCTGACCATTCTTTAACTCTCACGAAACGACCCGCCGTGACTAAAGTTGTGCGAGAAAAAGAATCCGCATGCTATAAAAAAAACGGAGCTTTCCACACTAACCCTTTCTCCTTCTCTCAAACACCCCTCCCACCTCCACTAGAGCCCTCGCGGCACAAGCACTGGACAATACGGAGAGGGGACGATGCCAGAGTCCCCCCCCCCTCACAAACACGCGACTATGTTTGGCGAGGATCGGCACACTTGTGTGTGTGTGTGTGTGTGTGTGTGCGCGCGCGCGCGCGCGAGAAGAGGCAACATATCGAAGGGTCGCTTTAGTATTCCGTGCGCAAGCTGCAACAGACCTTCCTTCCTTCTGCCTCTCTCTCCCTCCCTCCACAGTATTTGAGTAGACTACGGGAGCGCAGCGCGGCCCATCATGGCGAACAAATCAGCCGTCCGGGGCCGCTGCTTGCCCGGGGCTCCGCAGTGTAACCGCTCTAAACGTATGTAAAGTCGATGCAACGTGTGGAGAGGGCTGGACCTGGGCCGGGCCGGGCCGGGCCGCCTTTGGCGCGCCGTGTGGTGTCCCTGATGCACAGCATCCACTCTGGCCTAATTGGCAGAGAAGGTACGACTCGGTATGCCGTCTCGTCTGTAGCCAAACCGGGCGCCCCCCCCGACGGGCGGGAGGCAACCAGGCGGACGGGCGGGAGGCAACCAGGCGGACGGGCGGGAGGCAACCAGGCGGACGGGCGGGAGGCAACCAGGCGGACGCCGTAAGGGCCACTGCCACTACTCACATTCAGAGAGGCAATGCCTCACCCAACGCCCGACCCTCAATAGCCGGAGTGGGCACCACATCCACCGGGCCGGACGGCGCTAGGGCCCGGCACGCACCCCCCCCCCCACACACACACACACAAACACACACGCAAACCGGAGGGGAGTGCTGGTGCCGGCTGGTGCCCATGTCACCAAATATTAAAGCAGCTACTTGCGGTCGTTTCTTTTTGTTTTGTTTTTTATGCGTGGTGTGGTTTTTGTTTACAAAAAGGAGGGGGGGGGGAGAGGAATACGTACTGAAAAAAGGGCACATTGACCTATGACAGATGCGAAAAAAAGGCACAAAAGAGATCCGATTTCTGAGAAAAGCAACAAAAACAAGACTAACAGCAATGCGGCGAGGTGAAGTTTTGTCAATCAGGGCGCGCAGAGGCGGGCGCCAGATGTTACTTATTGGCGTTCTGCCGCCAACATCATCTCCATGTCCTTGGCCGTGCCGCGGGTCACATCCCGTGACGGTCCGACCTGACGAGGGACGGTCCATGACTGGAGAAGACGGAGCCATCCGCCGTGCACGGACCGGCCACGGCAGCCGCCACAGCAGCCACTACAGCAACCACCACAGCAACCACCACAGCAGCCGCCACGGCAGCCACCACAGCAGCCGCCACGGCAGCCGCCACGGCAGCCACCACAGCAACCACCACGTCCCAGCTGTCGTCGCTGTCAGGCAACACAGGGCGGAAAAAGGAAAAAAGTTGTCAGCGCCATTTGCCGACGACTACCGCTCTCCGCGGCGCTTTGGCGCTTTCAACATTCTGAAACGTTAATTGCGGCCGGGCATCGCTATTCGGCTTCATGTCACGTGATCCCCAAACCAGAATCCATCTCTGACGGACCGGGCATGAATAAAACATGGGCCGCCTCCCCGCGCCCGACGACAAACGCGGCGCGGTGTATCAGATGTGGGTAAACGCCAGCCGCACAACAAATCCAGCAGCACCACGTGTTGCGATTGGCTTGGCTACATCCCCATTTCTATTTCCTTCCCTCTCCGCCTGATCCCCAATCCTCATCCCTGCACACCTCTCTGCCCCGCCCCCCGCCGCTGTCCGCCTCTAGTCTTGCCTACCTCACCCACCTCCATGCTCAGCATCGCCCATTTCGTCGTCCCCCAGATGGAAACAGAAATGACGGAAAAAAGGAGAGGGACGATTATTTCAGGCTGACGACACGCGGGAAACGACACACACACACACACACACACACACACACACACACACACACACACACACACACACACACACACACACACACGCGCGCCCGCAATCATCATACAAAGGAGACACGAACGAGTCGCCGTCAAGACATCTCGGAGCGCCCGGAGGACAGGCAGGCCCGCCGCACGGCCGCGTCGGGCGGGATAGCCTACCCTCGACTTCGCGGGCGCTACAGGAAGAGACGTCTGTGAGGAGGAGAAGGAGTGGGCAGCGAATAGAAGAGGGTCGGAGGAGGAGAAGGAGGGGGCAGCGAATAGAAGAGGGTCGGAGGAGGAGAAGGAGGGGGCAGCGAATAGAAGAGGGTCGGAGGAGGAGAAGGAGGGGGCAGCGAATAGAAGAGGGTCGGAGGAGTCGCGGGGACGGCGAACACGGCGGAGTGAAGACGCATCAAGGGTTTTCCACAGGGATATTGGCGGCGTTGCCCGCAGTCCTCAACAAGTACACATAATACCAATCAGGACGCGCCATTTGAGCACTACTGCCTCACAGCGACTACCGACGGCAATAGGGGAAAAGGAAGGTACAAAACTGAAGTAGAATGGCCGGCTGATGATAAAATGGCTGCAAATGTGAAAAGGATACTGGATACGCGGGTGCTGTGGCCATGTAGCCGTAGAGAAGGGAACACACAACACCATGGAATCGGATGCATTCCGAATGTCTTTGGGAGCGGTGAGCGCACCCGAATACACGGGAGAATCAATGGCGAAGAGCCGGACAGGCAGTCACAGTCGAGTTACTTGTGTCAGGCATTTTGGTGCAAAAAAACAAAACAACAACAAATGGCACTGTTTTTTCTCTCAAATCCTCTTTTTTACGGCTAAAAAAGAGGCAGGAGGGGGAGCGGAGGGGGAGCAGGTGGGGGCAGTGCTGCGAGTTCCAACACACACACACACACACACACACACACACACACACACACACACACACAGACTTATGGCCATCTCGCATGCATGCCGACCATCCAACAGGAGTCCGAACGGCACCAACCGGCATTAAATGTAATTGTACAATCCCATCCAGCAAACGGCAGAGTGAAAATAAGTAGCCAGATACCTCAAGGGGTGGAATCAAGCCAGGGGGTGTTTATGGCTGGTATCGGCGTGTCCACGAGTAATGGGGCTGTAACAAGGCAGAACTAGGGCAGAAAAACACTTTCGTTCCGGGCAAGGATGTTGGGGAAAGGGGGTTGTTTGTATTGAGTCGCAACAGCAGCTAAGCAAATTAGTTGGGACTGCAGACGTCTCATTTCCATACGTCCCACTCTCACTGTCAGCAGAAGCAAAGGGGCAACGACCTGGATTTTTTTTTTCAGCAATGGAGACATCCGATTGGTCAAATACAGGACTTGGCCAATCCATCAAATGCGCCAGCCAATCGGCCGCCGGCCCCTCCCCTCCCCCCTCCCGTCTGTCAGCGGGGGGGTGAAACCTGAATCGTCAGCACAGCAGGATGTCGCCATCAATCATAATGGATAGATACTTCCCCGCCAGCCCGCCAGCAGCCCGCCTGCAGCCCGCGCTCCGACTCCGTCCCTTTGTTTTACGCTGCGCAAAGAGGCGACTCACTGTTTGAGGAAGAAAGTGGGGCAATTAAAGGACGATCGCTTATTCCAAGCGGAAAAAAATGTGTTTGCTGTTTTAGCGAAAGTGTGTTCGCTGGAGCCATTTTCGCTGTTTTAGTGTGTGAACTTCGCTGACATAGCAAACGACATAGCTTGTCTAGCAAACTTCCACTTGATGCTGTTGCGAACCCATGTTGCAGCCCCTTGTTCACTGATCTGGCGAACACGTTCGCTATGTGAGCGATCGTGTTTGCTAGATCAGGAAACAAAGCAGAAAACACACAAACTCTGGTCCGCGTCTTGAGTACGGCTTCTGATGGTGGGCTAGAGGTGGTGTCCCGATAGTATAGCGGTTAGCGAGCCCGAGAGTCAACTCAAGGGTCCTGGGTTCAAATACCAGCTGGGACAAGGTGTGCGAACGCACCAGGAGCCAGAATTACTCCCGGATGGTACAGCCCTCAATACCGCCGTAACAGCAAACATTTTAGCTGACTGTACAGCAAAATTAAAATCGCTGAAACAGCGACATTAGATCGCAGAAGAAGCAAACAAATCCTTATCAAAAAAAAAGTTTGCTGTTGCAGCAAACATTTTTGTAGGCTCAAAACCAGTGAACAATTTTCGCTGCCGCAGCGAAATATTCGGTAGAACAGCGACAGTGTTTCCTTCCGTCGGCTGTAAGACGGCCGCGGCATAACGAATGGAATGACGAGTGGTACTCGATAGGCAGGGAAACGCCACGTGTGCCGCTACTGGAGGCGCATAGGTGTCCGCCACCCTTCTGACCCGCCACTTTGATCTTGACGCCGCTAAGGGTGCAGACAGCGGGCAGCCGAGGGCCCGGCGCCACCGGCGCGCACAGCCCCACCATCTGTCATCGTTATTTTCCATACACGGCGCTTGTCTGCCTCCCCGCTTTTGGTTTGTTTTGTCTGTCTCGCTCTGCACTTCCTCCTTCCTTCCTCTCGATGTATTCTTTGACAATAGTTCACGGTATCGTGCGTATCGGTGACGGCGACACAGGCGACGGCAGTTCCGCCGGGCTCCACATCGTACGAGTAAAATTGCAAACGGTCTTATTTTTCTTTTATATTTTTGTGTCCATTCAAAAGATTTTCCATTGATGTAATCGGCCAACGGTTCGTTTGCAATTATTTCGACGAGAAATACCATTCCTCTGCACGCCTGCTCCAGGTTCCCGTCGGGCCGGGCGGTGAAAATCGTTAGAAAATTAAACAGACGCCGGACGGCTGAGCTTCAGCAAAGTTTGCAGGATCGGCGCCGCGGAGCGGTGGCGGCAGTGCAGAGGCAGATCTAGGGCGCCGAGGGAGGGCCGGCCGGCAGCGCATTGAGAGCGGGCCAAAGAAAACCGCCACGCCAATGCAGGCAGGCTGGGCAGGCCGGGGAGCCGGGGCCGGGCGGGCCGCTGCCGATGGAGAAAGATGAATTCCTGCGGCTGCCTGCCTCAAATTTTGTCTGATGGCATGGCGGCAGGGGGAGCGACCGGGTGCAAACATTCCAGCCAGCGTCCACACGGGCAGCCCTTCGAAAACTGCCGCCGCAGCCGAGGCGCGCGGCGCGCTCACGCTGCCCCGGGGCTGCCGGCCATCGCCGACCACCGCCTGCCAGATTCACTATCAGAATAATGGCTTTCGACCCGCCAGCCGGCAGTCAGTCAGATCTTCTTCGTCTTTCCTGCACATTCCTGCAGCGGTGCACGACGTACAGTCTCGGAAAAGGAGTCTCGGAGATCCTTTCCCACAGAACTCACGCCACTGGCTCGCGTGACGATCTGTTTGGCAACTCTGTCCGAGCTCTTGATTTTCACGTCGCGCCCTACTTCTTGCTACGCACTCTTTCCGTTTCCTGAATCCTTTTTTTTCTCTCTCTCCCTCTCCTCCATAATCCCGCGGAAGGGCTTCATTGCTCGGATTACGAGGCGGGCCGACACATTTAGCGAGACACTGCGGCTGGTAACTCAATGATAACGATACCAGCTTCATTTGCATATTAAGCGGCTACTCTTGAGGAACGGGCCTCGAAAAAACAACGAGGAAGGCGAGGACGCGGAAAAGTGGCGGGCTGGGCTGGAACTGGCCGACATTTCTGGGGGCCCATCGCTGCCCACTGCGCATCACTCTTACACAACGAGGCCCCAGCATTCGAGGGATTCGTCAGGATACGGCAAAAAGATGATGTTTCAGTGAGATCGAAATTTATGCCTCTGGTTGGTGTGCTGTGGTGACAGAAAGGTCAAACGATCTTGACGAAAACACCTTTCTAAAGCAATTACTTGGACCCAATCAACAGCATAGTGCGACACGCCCCCTCACAAATCCTTACCGGCGTGCCTCATGTTTGCACTACTGATCCTATCCAATAGCGGGGAACTGCTCGGGCTAAAAGCACTACCCACGGCGGACGCCCACGAGCCGCTAGTCACTGGAGGTGAAGCAGCAGCAGCAGCAGCAGCAGCAGCAGCAGCAGCAGCAGCAGCAGCAGCCAGTGAAGCCTCGGCATAAACCCACCTCTGCTGCTGCCCACACAACCCCCCCGCTCCCGGACCGGAATCGAGCTAGCGGCCGTGGCCGAGTAATTGTCGCTCAGCGCAATTGCGTCACACCTATGGGCACCGGGGCGGACGTGCTTTCGGCTGCAGTTGCCAGTCCGTCAATTATTACTTCACCTCAAAACAAATTGAGCCCTCTGGCAAATAACAGCATGCGTCACGCTACGGAGTTTGTCCCTACGACACAGTAGCCGCCGCGTTAGGCGAAGGGCTTCGTCCGATCGATCCGGCAAATAGTATCCGCTAATATTTGATGCCATTAGGGCCTTTTAATTACGGGCAACGAGAATGAAGAAAAAACGCCCTTCCAGACACGGCAAGGCGGCAAGGCCAACGAAAAAAATCCGCAAAAATTTATCGAAATTTATAGAAATCGCCACGACACGGCCCACGGCGCACAGCACAGTGTTGACGACCAGCCAGCCTACCCCAGCCCAGGTCACATGACGAGAGCGAGCCTCCGGCTTCAGAGAAGGACGGCGAGGCAAGGCAGTGGCGGGGCGGACGAGGGTGGGAGAGAGACGGAGATGAAGCGGCGCCACACTTCTTGTGGCCAGCCCTTCGCAGTGAGCGGGGCCAAGCTAATTGCTGTTCCTCAGAGGCTGCTTCCGGGAAACACATTTCTCTCTCTCTCTCTCTCTCTCTCTCTCTCTCTCTCTCTCTCTCTCTCTCTCTCTCTCTCTCTCTCTCTCTCTCTCTCTCGCACACGCACACACAAGCACACACAGGCCATAAAAAAAGACAACGCTCGTCAAAGCAGCTACCTATCCGGCCAGCTGCCTGCCGTTACTCCCTCCACCACACTGCGTGTTCCCCGTATTGTTACCTAACGAAACCCCATATAATAGGCTGCCGTCGGCTGCCGTGTTTCCTCTAAGGGGGTCTTTCGGCTCCGCTAAATGGACTAAAGCGGTGACCCTCCCCAGCGCGCGCACGCATGCACACACGAGAACCACTACATTCTTTGAAAAAAGGATGATAATAACAATAACAACAACACTGTGGTCACGACGGGCCCCCTCCTCTTGTTTCTCCGCCCTCCTCTCCTAAACAAACAAAACAAAATGGCTTCTTCCACTAGAGGCTGGGCATAAGACTCACGCACACACACGCGCGGTCACACCGCTAGCGTACCTTTTGTTGTGTGTAAAACCTTTAACCCCCGTTTTGACCTCCGCCACACCCCTCCCAACCCAGCCTCACACTCAGGTATCGCTTTCGCCCCTCCCTCACGAGCCGCCGCCAGCAGCCGCCCCTCGTTGAGAACAAAAGGAGCCACCGGGCGCTATGGTAAAAATGCAAATATGAGTAATGCACGGGCGCAGCTAAGTAAATCCGGAATAAAATAAAGGGCGGAATGAGGCCTGAGCACATTACTGTCATGCGTGCGCACGCAGTGTGGCTTTCAACTCATCCCGTATGACACAAAAGAGGGGAGGGGGCGGGAGAGGGCCTGGAGGGGCTGGAGAGGCCTGGGGGAGGGGGGGGGGGACAATGGCCTTTAAGGGGGACGGGGAACAGTGCTGCGTCGAATGAAAGGTTAACGGCAAACTATAAATCCGGGCCGGAATGCCAGCCAGACACTGCGGGGGCCCTGCCGCCCCCAGCCCCCGCCCCCGCCAAGATCTGTGCGTCCTTCCTGTCCCTCCGGTGTGTTTACTGCGCGCGGGTACTATAGAATGGCACCGAAAACTCATTGGTCCAGCAGACGGTCACCACGGGAGTCCCCGGTTGCTAATTATTTCAAGTGTGCAGTTTTTACTCGCTCTTTGCGAACGCGGCTTCCAACGCTGTAAAAGTAGTTAGTGAGGAAAATAACTGCTGTGATCGGAAAGTAGTGAATTTTGTCAAAAACGGAGTCAAATTAGGAAAAAACGCCAGGATGTATAGACCACCCATCGTACTCAGGGCCGCTGAGGGCGCGGATCCGTCGAGGAACGTATTGTTGAGCGGAAAGCTCCCACTCATTTACTGAGTGGCCGTTCAGACCGCGGATTTCTGCGGGCTTGGAATCGCGAAACCACGCTTTGGGAGAGAAAAAAGAAGCATATTTTCGAACTATTCGCTTCTAGGGGGAAGGGGGGGGGGATGGGGGGGGGGTGATAATGCATAGAACTCATGTGTCAATAAAAGTATTAGGTTATGGTTGAGGGAGTGACGTTGGTCGATCGGCACCACCATAAATAAAAGCCATCTAGCGGCAAGAAGTGTAAATAAATATCATCATGTAGTTATGAAAGCATCCGTAAAAGTGAGTGGCAGCACTGCTGACTGGATATCCAGTTGTACCACCTTTAATAAATGATATTATTTGTAAATTGTATGTATTTGATTTGTTTTCGTCATTTTTAGTTCTATAAGCAGGTGAAGGGGTGTTGTAGATTATATGAACAACAATGAAGAGGTTGTAATTTAAAGAGGAAGATTGTTTGAAATCATAAACTATTTGTTGACGGTTGTGGAACATGATAAGTTTGCGCTGTCAGTTGAACTAACTCGGTCTCGGACTGAAGAAGAGCGCACACAAGTCGAATGATAGAACCAGAAGGACTTTAATGGGCGAGCGCCGCTCACAGACTGAGTCCCGCACAGGACTGTTGTGGCAACCGCGGGGCGCCGCGTTGCGTTGTTGGAGTACAGATTGAGAATGCAGTTGAGACCCTGAACGAGACTAGGGCTAGCCAAAGTAGCCAGCGGTGAGAATGCCAGCTGTTTGCTGGAAAGGGCCTAGAACACTACAACTACTCCTCCCTTTCTTTAAGACTGGACTGGAACCACCCCAAAAGCAAAATCAAGGTCTCAGACCGCATTCAACGTTAAGAAATCAAAATGTCTCTGGTTCTTACGGTTCACAAATCACTGCAGATGAAAGTTCATAAGCCAAACTTGAGGTGGCTCGACTGATGGCGACACCTCCTCCATCGGGGCCGGATCTCCGTCTTGAAGTGCCACCACCAGGACGATAGCGCGAGGAGGCGGACACATTGATCCAAATCCAAATCTGGTACTAGGTATATTCCGGTTGCGAATTTAAGGCAGAATCAAAAGATGCAAAGAGCGAGTTAACCCATGGACGCTGCGGCGTCCACCTTCCCCCTTGTTAACTTCCATCCAAGCCGCTGCTGCCGCCGTCGCTGCCGCCGCCACCAGCCCGAGTCCACGAGTCCGGGAGCTCAGCCGCACGGCAGGGGATTGTATAGGATTTCCGTTAACATGTAGCTGGGGGCCCGGCGGCCCGTGCCGGGCTCCGGCTGGGCAGATCCCCAGCGGCAGGTACACTTCGGGGACACAGCGCAAGTGGCCTCCAGAAGCTCCATCCGGGCGCATAAGACGCAAAGCAAACTCACAATAATTGGAAACATCTCGTTGTGCACGGGGGCCGCCTGTCTGGCTGGAGAGGGTCGGATAACACTACAGCGTGGGCACGGAACAACGCAGCAACACAAAACTAAAATTATTTTCCTCCACTATCCGTAGTGTTTACAACAGTCGTTACGCGACGAGACAATTTCACAGCGCACATTTCATCGCACTTCTGAATCCTCTTCAATAATTCCGAAATATCGCTCGATAATTTCCTTCGACAAACATTAAAGGGAGTTGTCGGCGACTTCTCCCGGGGGTCAGGCGGCCAAGGCTATAACACCCAACACCCCTTCGCCTCCTGATACAATTTCCATATTTCTCGCCCAGCCACGCCTTATCGCCGCCATTCCAGCCCGTTCCAGATCATCGCGGACCCACTCACCAATTTGATGGACTCGGCGTGCATTCCGAGAAAAAAAAAACACGGGGAAATGCCAACTCTCACGTGGCGCGGCTGGGCGCGGCCGGCCGGAGCATGTGGAGACACCATTTGTCACTCCCGCGGCTACGCTGCCCGACGGACAGAAACCAGAGGCCGGGGGGTGGGGGTGGTGGGGGGGGCAAAAACCAGACTATTGGCCCGCGGCTCGTGGAGCCGGGGAACCGGTGGAAAAACATTGAAGCAAGGGGAAGAGGAAGAAAGGACGAGAGCGACATAGGGAGGTGAGAGGGCGCCTGCGGAGGTAGGCCAGCCCGCGGGACTGCCGTGTTCGGCGGGCTGGCCTATGCCACGGACTGCGGGCGCCCGGGAAAAATAAAAGAAGGCAAATATTCGACAACAAAATGTTCCAAAATCAGTTTTCGTAGAGAAAAAAAAATTAAAATTAAAAGAGTCCGCCATGATTTAAATCGGTGTACACCGAGAAGGGACAAGGACCCCTCGCCCCCGGCCTGCAGCCCCCGGCTAGCAGCCCCCCGGCTAGCAGCCCCCGGCTAGCAGCCCCCGGCTAGCAGCCCCCGGCTAGCAGCCCCCGGCTAGCAGCCCCCGGCTAGCAGCCCCCGGCTAGCAGCCCCCGGCTAGCAGCCCCCGGCTAGCAGCCCCCGGCTAGCAGCCCCCGGCTAGCAGCCCCCGGCTAGCAGCCCCCGGCTAGCAGCCCCCGGCTAGCAGCCCCCGGCTAGCAGCCCCCGGCTCCCTCGGCTGCACCGCCGCCCGCCGCCGCAGTGTCGCCTGCATTGTCCAAATTCGCGCTTGCTCGCTGAAAATGAGCCGCGCTGCGCTGTGCGCAGCGAGATGCCAAAGCAGCCATTATATTGGCAATTCGAGCGCAGCGGACCGGACGGCATCATACGAGGTAGCGGCATCGGCACAGCTGCCGACCCGGCTAACCGGGTATCGGGATTTAATTCCGACGATTTTCCATCCGCGTGGCTCCGGTCAATTGCACGGACAGTGCAGTATAATCAGCGCACACTGTTAGGACACTGCCAGCCGCCACCACTGTCAAAAATATGTCTTAAGTTAACGACTGCAAACCTTATGACGTGTGTCTTAAGCATTGATTGTCTTAATGTTACGACATTGAGACCCAACAATACATATCGTTAAGTCTTCACCAAGGCGTAATTTTACCTTTAAATTTATTGCGGAAACGAGAAATATGCCTTGTAGACCAGTGAGTTTAGCATATTTGGAATACATACTGCCATACCAGGTGTATCATTGGCCCCGGGCAGTTTCGGTTTTAGGCAGTCCCGCAAAGCACTGTCTCTGTCTCTTTCTGTCTCACGCGTCTGGCCGAGCCAGAAAGAGACGGAGATAGTGTGTTGCGGGACTGCCTAAAACCGAAACTGCCCGGGGCCAATGATACACCTGGTATATGAGTACATATTATGCAACAAAATATAGGTATAATGAATACTGCGATGTACAATCGGTACACCCTGTCCAGTTGAAGAGCTTCTTTAAACGTATGCTTGAGTGGTACCTATATAGTAACAAATGCTTCAAAAGCTGTTATCCATGATAAATTTACGGAACTGAAACTTTATTATTTTAACGACACTGTTTATAAAATTAAGGAGCCGTCGGTGTCGTAACTTAACGACATGGGTGAGTTCAAAAATTACTCAAGGAATTGTCGTTCATTTAAGACATTTTTCCTAGCGGTGACGGGCACGGCGCGCACGGCGCCCTCCGCTCTCCTCAGAGTTTTGTGAGGCCCGCGGGCCGGCGGTGACAGCGGCTCTGGTGGCCAGCCGACATGCGATTACCTCCATTCAGTAGGAGCCGGGTCGGCGGCTGTTGTGTCACGGGGCACTGCCTCCCTGTCCTGCACTCGGGAAATTACACTGCCAGTTTATTTCCGATCAGGACATTGAATTGCTCCGCTCTCTCTCTCTCCCTTTTTTTTTTCTTCTCAGTCCGTGAGACCCAAACAAAACCGTGACATGAGCGGCAATAACGATTGAAAGGGAGGGGATGGGGAGGGAGGTAGGGGATGGGAAGGGAGGGAGGTAGGGGGAGGGGGCGAGGGAGGGGATGGGGAGGCAGGGGGTGGATTTGGGTGCAGAAAGAGGAAGCTGGCGCACGAGTGAGAGGGGTCGGGGTAGGAACGGAGGAAGGGTGGGGTGACGGGAAGAAAGTTGCGAGGGGAGAAGTGCAACAAGAAGCAGAAAAGATGGTTCATGCGCACAGTGCAGCCGCAGCGCTTCGAGTCCGGTTTGAGTTGGAGCGGCACACAACCCCTGGGCCCTCCGGCCTCCGCCCCGCCGGGTGCGAGTGAGACAGCAACACACGCTGCGACACTTGCGTTTAGCTCCCGTCCAGCGTGGCGTGGCGCGGCGCGGCGCGGCGAGGGCGTGGGTCTCTCGAGTTATTATTACATCTGGAGGGTCTAGTGCGGGCTGCTGCAAGTTGGTCGCGGCGCGCCCGCCCGGACGGACAGACAGACAGACAGACAAGCAGGCAGGCAGGCAGGCGGACCTCCGCCGGATGTCTTGATGGCACAGTATAACCCGACCTCGTGAACAACTGCGGCACCAACTGCTCTCGGCGGGGGCAGGCGCACCCTGGCCTGCCGCCCCCGCCTGCCGCCCCCGCCTGCCGCCCCCACCTGCCGCCCCTCCTGCAAATTGGCCCTGCCGCGCCACGCCGCCCATGAAAAAGTCTCACACACGACATTAGTGCAGCGGGAAATCGAAAGCGGCGGAGTTTGGTACAGCGGCCGGGCGGAGGCCGGTGGGGCTTCTCAGAGATTTATTGTGATAGCGCAGAGCAGCGCACAGACTGGTTCGCCTGACCAGGGCGCCAGGCGGGGCAAGGCGGAGCAGGGCGGAGCAGGGCGGGGCAGGGCGGAGCAGGGCGGGGCAGGGCGGGGCAGGGCGGGGCAGGGCGGGGCAGGGCGGGGCAGGGCGGGGCAGGGCGGGGCAGGGCGGAGCGGAGCAAGGCGGAGCAAGGCAGGGTAGGGCCACCTGCCGCGATAACCGGCCGACACTGGGCCGGGGGCGGCCAGGGGTGGCCGGGGGCGGCTGGGGGCGGTCGGGGGCGGTCGGCGCCAACGACCTTGCACACACACAAGCCATCTTGTACGGGATCATATACGTGACGCAAGCCGATCGCCAAGCGTCAAAAATGCCCATTTAGATTTGGCGCCCAGATTGGCTATAAAGACGGCCATATCGGCAGCCCTGCCCCTCCACAGTACACTGGCCTGCACCGGCAGCACGGAGGCCAACACACGTTAGTACGCTTCAGAAGCCGGGTCGGGAAGTCGGCATGGAGTCGCAACAACACAACACACCCGGCCCCGGTATGAGGCCACCGACACACATCACATAACGACCGAGCACAGATCCCAGGGGATACCAAACTTGGATATCCCGGAGCCACGGCGCCTCCCGGAGGCCCGGAGGCCCGGAGGCCCGGAGGCCGGAGCGGCCGGGGGCCAGGCTAAGCTGGAGGTGGCCGTGCCGGAGCCGGGCCCGGCCCTGCTGGCGGTGTGTATAGTACAAGTCCACGGACAACTTTCTTTCTTTTCTCTCCAGCCCGCATCCCAGAAAAGAGAAAAGAAACGGCAGGACGAGAAAAGAGAAATCACAAATAAACGACAAACGCCCGTAACGCCGAAAAATACCATACATAATGAACAAAATTTGAGTATCAGTTTTACTCCTGCCTCAACGGGAGTTGCAGATTGAGCAGACGGTTCAGTTCGGCGCGGGCAGGAGAGAACTCTGTGTATGTAGCACACAAAGTTGCCGCATAGTTAGCGGACGGGCACTGCTGGCGGTGCTGGCGGTGCCCTCCACCCTCCGCCCCGCCCCCGACAGCAAGACACTCCACTTCCGAGAAACCAATCGCAAACGTTACGCTGGTAATCACTCAACTTCGACAGGACGGGTTGGAACACTGCGCGACAGAATTCAACTGCATTAATATGCAGAAAAAGGGGACTCGTGCCGTGGACTCGTGCCGTGGACTCGTGCCGTGGACTCGTGCCGTGGACTCGTGCCGTGGACTCGTGCCGTGGACTCGTGCCGTGGACTCGTGCCGTGGACTCGTGCCGTGGACTCGTGCCGTGGACTCGTGCCGTGGACTCGTGCCGTGGACTCGGGCCGTGGACTCGTGCCGTGGACTCGTGCCGTGGACTCGTGCCGTGGACTCGTGCCGTGGACTCGTGCCGGGACGGCGATGCCCTCAAACGGCCAATCCCGGGTAATAAAGCGGACCCGCCCTGCAGTCTGTTCGGACCGTTCGTACCGCGCCTCAATACGACACGTTACCACGACGCGCCGTGGGGTTTTGCCCGTTTCCTCGCTGCCCGTGGTAGCCGCGACATTCATCTATGGAATGGAAACCTTTTCCTTCCGAAGTCACGTACCTGGTGGGGCTCGGTCAGGCGAGCGCAGCGTATTAGAACCAATTAGTGCCCCGATCGGACGGGCGGAGAGGCACGTAGGCGGCGCCCAGCCCTGCCCCGGCCCCCGCCCCCGGCCCCGCCCCCGGCCCCACCCCAAACCAAACACGCCGCCCTGGACACTTTGCAATGATAACCGTGCAGGGCTCGGATACATTCAGGGCGGCCGGGCCGGGCAGGTCCATGGGCCGCAGCACGCAAACCACGGAGCGGGGGGCACAAATTTTGTGATAAAAATCAAAACGTGGGGCAGGGAAAAAAATTATTAAGATTGCATCAGGGCAATATAGCCGTGTACAGGAAAACGGTCGGGCGAGGCGGGGAGGAGGGGAAACCCCGCACACCGGCGGCGGGGCGGGGCGCGGGGCCCACACGGTGCTGCTGACGCACCCGGTGGGGCCCGGTGGGGCCCGGTGGGGCCCAACTCCCGGCCGGTGCAGCGACACCCTGCTGCCACGCCCGCTTCATTATAGCAAAGTTTTCAGCGTGAGCCCGTCTGCCAGCCGAGTCGATAACAACCGACTCCCCGGGCCGCTTAGCGCCGCTTGGAGCCGTTTGGAGCCGCTTGGAGCCCCGCTTCAAGCAGCATCTTCTGCATCGCCTGCAGACGGATGCCTCATACCCGGACGGGGTCGTTGAACCCCACCATCAAGGCGACAAGTTTCGGATTAAGCGATTCCCCCCCCCCCTCCCCGCCCTTACTCCACCTCCCCTCATGTTTCCCTGTTCTCCCACTCTCCAGGACATAGGAAGGCAGTGATGAGGGGCAAAAACGAGATACGCCGAGTACCGCAGTGCTCTGCCGCTTCCATCTCTCTCCCTCTCTATTACCTACCCCCCCGCTCGCTCGCTCGCTCTCTCTCTCTCCTCTCTCTCTCTCTCTCTCTCTCTCTCTCTCTCTCTCTCTCTCTCTCTCTCTCTCTCTCTCTCTCTCTCTCTCTCTCTCTCTCTCTCTCTCTCTCTCTCTCTCTCTCTCTCTCTCTCTCTCTCTCTCTCTCTCTCTCTCTCTCCTCTCTCTCTCTCTCTCTCTCTCTCTCTCTCTCTCTTCTCTTCCTCTCTCTCTCCCCCTCTCCCTCTCTTCCTCTCTCTCTCTCTCTGAAAATAACCAATGTGTCGCGCTGTTTTCGCACGCGTCTAAACGCGCGATGCACTCTTTGTCGCTCCTCCTCGCTCGCACACGCGACCTGCCCCCGACCGGTGCGAGCGAGACGACAACACCCGCGTGACTGCGGCGGCGCCCGGCGGCGTGCAGCAGCGGGTGAGTGCACAAAGCGGGACCGCCGCCCGCGGGCAGGGGAGGGAGAGGGAGGGAGACAGGGAGGGGGTGACAGGAGGGAGAGAGACACAGAGAGAGGGGCGGCGCACACACAGAGGGTGCTACTCGAGGGATATGCCTGCAAGCCAAGGAGCACGACGGTGGGGCTCAGACAAAACAAACAAGGCCTAGACAAAAGGCCTAGCCCCCCCCCCCCCCCCTCAAATGCGTGATGGGGGAAAAAAGGAGGACCCGTTTAGGGGAACGCGAAGGGACAGGCGTCACAGCCTGCCGTAGCCTGCCGTAGCCTGCCGTAGCCTGCCGGGCACTAGCCCCGCAGAGCCCGCCGCCACTGGGGCACAGTCCCCCGGCCCACCCACGGCCAGTCTCAAGAAAAAGTCCTTGACCCAATTGGTTTTGTGTGTCCATGTTTAACCGGATTCCACTGTTGCTTATCCATTTTCATCGCATCGAACAAAAACAAAACAAAATGTCAGTGAGTACTTATTCCTCAGTCCAAAATAAGGATAAGACATTAGGGTGTGTACATCTTCCCCTGCCGGCTTCTCTCCCGTAGGCCGTCATGGGTCGTGGTCGTGTCTCTCAAAATCAGTTAGTGGCGCTGGTGGGCGTGACAGACGGGGAGGGGAGGGAGGGCGGGGGCAGGGCGGGGGCAGGGCGGGGGCAGGGCGGGGGCAGGGCGAGGGCCTTGATCCCGCACAACAAAAGCTGTGCAGCAGTGGCGCGGCGCGCGGCGGAGCTCTGCGCACGTCTAAATTATAAATTCATTTCCATCCCCCTGAAATGGCGCAGATTTGAAGCTGGTGAATAATGAACCACATACGCCCCTGCCGGGTAGGCTCACCCCGCAGCCTAACCCCTTCAGCGACAAAGGAGCCCGGCGGCGGGGCGTGTTTCGGAGGTCAGCGCGGCCGCTTCCGGTCTGAGACGCAGCTGGAGTCCGACCCCAGCACACTTGCGGCGTTTTCACGTTTTTCACGCCCTCGCTGCTCCGCGCCGGGGGAGTGTTAGGGGTGGAGGGGGTGGAGGGACGGCAGCGCTCTGGGCACTTCCAGACTTTGGCGACTCCCGTCTCGGGAGAGCGGAGTGCAAACACCTGAGTAACCAGGACTAACAGGGTAGACCGCGACCAAGCCGTCGAGTCGACTGTGACGATGAGGGGGGGGGGGGGCGACGAATTCCGGGGTGCGCAATAATTTGTGCAGAGGGGAACTTCTCGCTCACAATATATCTTCAAAAAGGCCCGGAGGAACGGGACCGGGCCGCGTCCCGAACTCCGACGAATCGCAGCCGCTCCCCGTCAAGGGCCGTCCACACAAACGCAAGGGACGCACTTTCCCGTGTTCCGAGCAACTCTTGTCTGCGTGGAGAGGGAGACGGAGCGACGATTGCGCACTGGAGGTGCGGCTGCCGGAAGCGGGCAGGTAGAAAGATGGATAAACGAGGCCGTTTGATGACGTTTGCCAGGGCTTGAGTACGGTCAGGACCGTCTGCGACAGGCCGAAACAGTGCGTAACACAGGGAGGGGGTTTGGGACCCGGAGGAAAGCAAGGGGCGGGAGAGAGGGGGGCTCTCGAGTCTCGACAAGGATTTATCAAGGATTTGGTCGTCTTGGGTTTGTGGCGTCTGCTGCGCCCGTCGTCTCCCGTCGGCCGGGACCGGCAGGGACCTCCAGGACGGCCCAATAGACCGCGAGGGAAAGCCATCCACTTCCTATCTCATCCACTTTTTTACTTCGTGTCCGGGCGGCAACGCGACGGAAAAAAGGCGCCCGCGACGAAGGACGAAAAACCGAGTTGATGAATGAAGTGCGGATTCGGTTTCGAGTCGCAGCTCGCCGCCACCGTCCTCTCCCAGCCCCGATTTAATTCCTCTCCCCCCTCCTCTCTCCCCCTCCTCCATGTCTTCTCTCCACCCCTACCCTCCACCCCCCTTTCATCCCGGGCGCCGCCGATGGCACAGTCTGCGCCTGCGTGCGGGGGCAGCGGCAGCCATGTAGGCCGCAGGCAAAAACGGTTAGCAGTAGGAGGCGAAAGCACTCAAGACGTGTTGTGTGCCTGTCGCGACATTGTCATGTTAACCCCCTCCCGCCAGCCACGGGGGCCCGCCCCGCCCCGTCCCGCCCGGAGGTAAAACATGACCGCGAGAGTAGCGCACAGGCCTCGCCCCCGCTAGCCCTCGCTATCTCCCGCTAGCCCCCGCTAGCCCCCGCTAGCCCCCGCTAGCCCCCGCTAGCCCCTGCTAGCCCCCGCTAGCCCCCGCTAGCCCCTGCTAGCCCCCTGCTAGCCCCCGCTAGCCCCCGCTAGCCCCAGCTAGCCCCGAGGGGCCCGGCCTGTGGGGCCCGGCGCATAGCGGGGACTCAAAGGCATACGTCGGTCTGGCGCCGACGGTTTCAAAGTGAAAATATTTTCCCGTATTTCCCCTAAACATTCTCATCTCTCACTTTCCGCGGAGAGGGTTCGCACCGCGCTCACTACCTGACCTATCTCTACCTGCCTGCGCACATCATAAATTAAAAATACGACACAAAACGCGGACAGCCGGCGAAAGTGTCGCTCTGCGCCACGGCACGGGCACGGCACGGGCACGACACGGCCGCGCACACGCACGGGCAGACGGACAGACGGGCGGGCGGCTTTGCATGAGAAATGTCGGCCCAGATTACGGAGGCGTTGATGGAATTCAAAAAATGAGCCAGAGCGGGAGTGAGTGCGAACGAGAGAGAAAGGAGGAGGAGTGGGAGGAGGAAAAAAATTCGGTGCGACAGAGATAGATAGGAGATTAATGACGAGTAGACAAAGTGGCAGAAACCCGTCGTCGTCGCCTCAGCTCGCTCTGCCGGCTGCCATTCAATCCTCACTACCAACACACTCCCCCCTCTCTCTCTCTCTCTCTCTCTCTCTCTCTCTCTCTCTCTCTCTTTCTAAAATAAAAATAATATGAAGCTCTCAACATCTGTATTTCCGGTGCGCAACGGAAAAAGAAAGGTTCATTCCAACGCACGGGCCCGCCATACGTTTCTGAGACAACTTTTAAAACCAGCAAAACGCTAACATCGCTCGAGTTTGGCAAGTCCAGATACCTCTGGTTCCTTTTTCACGAACGAAAAGAGCCCCCCCCCCCACCCCCACCCCCACCCCCCACCCCGGCCTAGCACCGCGAGAGGGACGGCGGCACGTTTGTCTCTGAGGACCCTTCGTGTGAGCTGAATAGGGCTGATAGCACCCCCACCCCTGCAGCGCCTCAGCACAATGCCCGCCCCGCCCCGGGAAGGTCTATCGCGCAGGTAAATGTCGGTGGCCTCAATGTGAGCCCGCGGCCATGACATGATACTTCCGGGCCCCCGCCTCAACGCGCACGCCGCCACGCGCGCACAGAATTGCATTTATTCAAGTAAACTGCCGCGGCGGACGCACAAAGTGTCGGCACGTTTCTATCCCCCTCGACCGCAAAGTTGTCGCGTTTGTTTCGTCGGCGGGGAGCTTTGCGGGCGCTGCTGCTGCTGCTGCTGCTGCTGCTGCTGCTGCTGCTGCTGCCGCCGCCGCCGCTGCGGACGGAAGAGTGCCATCTCCACACCTCGTCCACCCCCGACAAAGTCTCCGCAACAAATCACGCGGCTAACGCGACAATCGTGTCCTGGCGAAGTTAGCGGCGGCGGCGGCGGTCCTGGAGTGGAGGGGGGGGGGGGCAGCAGTGAGGGTTAGCCGCGCCCAATCACGGGTGTAACAACAGCCTCACGACGCCGATCTCTGGCCGCGGCCCCACACAGGCCCCACAGGCCACACAGCACGGCACGGAGTCTCCGGGCGTGAAATCGTTTTATCGGGCCCATGACATGGCGAGCCTCGTTGTCGGCCCAGCCCAGCCCAGCCCGGCCCGGCCGCAGGTGGAACGCAGGCGTCTTGTGCCGAGCCGATACCGCCGTGCAGCCCGGTACGGCGCGGCGCGGTGCGGTGCGCGGCCAGTCCCACAAGATTTATTGACAGGGCGTCAAGGAGCCCCGCCGAATCTATCTGTCCCAGCGCAGTACCTTGGCGCACCTGCGGCCGCCCGGGGCTTGGCCCGCCGGGACACCGCCCGAAGCCCTCGGCAAGGCCCTCGGGGCTCTGCCCAGGATATTGCGGCCGCTGCGGCCGCCCGGACACAGTCCGCGCCACGTCCTGAACAAGGGGGAAATCACTCACGTAATGGTCGGTCGAACGGTCAGTAATAGGCCTGTAATTGCTGTGTAATATGTAATACCCGCGTAATTGGTGTAATATTGCAGTAATGCCTATAATAGCCCTGTAATAGGTGTAATAAGTGTGACAAAAAACACCTTTAAAATGTCAAAAGTTAGCGATTTTCAGCGAAAGTCGAATTTCTTGAGCTTGTGTCTTGGTGACAACTTGCTTCTTCTCAACCCTAATCTAAAATATGTATGAGCTAAAACTCGATTAGAAAGGAATTTTACAATTGGGGCTCTAACAATCCTTGGTTTATACTTTAGTGATGGTCATACTTATGTTCTTTTCTCTCAAGGTTTGGAATAAATCCATAACAGTGATTTTTCTTCTATTTGCCGTATTCCTTTTCAATTCTTCGTAAGTATTCGTACAGATTCATATCAAAGCTAACACGTTGGTCTAGAACAACCAGTTATGTGGCTCACTGCCCATTTGAACCTAATAATAAGTGTGATAAGCTATTCAAACTTAAGCTGTGACTAAGGAGTTTTTAAATAAAATGTGGAAGTGCCATAATTGCTCCAAAAAATATTATTTGAAGCTCGAACTTATAAGTAACCTTCCACTCAACCTTTCAAATAGAGACTGGCTTTAATTTTATATCATTGTTAGATGCCAATACTTTAACTTCGAGCAGAATCACATCAGGAAGGAAAATATGAACATCCACCTACAAATTATGCATGTTTCATGCCTGCACTAGCGACTACCCGTTGTCAAAACTGGGGGCTTAGGTGCTTGCTGCAGGTGACGTCTGGCAAAACAGGGCCTTCTTAAACAGAGACTTCCCAACTATCACTACAGTTCCTCCCGGCACTACTCCATGCCCTGGGGACCCCTTAAGGCGCAAGATAGGCCAGGGGCGCCGGAAGCGGGGTCAGGGGGGACAGCCTGCCCCCCCCCCCCCCTGTAAAATGTCAGGGGGTGCATTGCCCCCTGATATTTCACCTCCTGGTAGCACGAAAACTGAAAACTAGAAACGGTGGGCGCGGGAGGCTTTTGAATCGGTCCAGTTTTGCCGCGCGCCTTGATGACTGACCGCGACCGCCTTGCCTGACTGCGTCGCTTGGTGTTGACTGGGTGGCTGGCCGCTCAAAGTTTTTGGTTCATCGGGCTCTGCTAGAAAATAAAAATGTCTATCTGTAAAAGTGCACTTAAATTTTCTGTGAACTGTAAATTGTCAGGAATGAACATGTTTCATTCCAACTGTTATGAATAATCGACAATGTGTGTCACAATTTCCGCTAATCAGAACACAATTTTTTTAGGTCGAGGGGGGGGGGGGGAGGAGACAGGGCTGTGCCCCCCCCCCCCCCCCGGCGCACAGCACTTCCTGGGCCCCTGAGATAGGCCACCGTCTCCACGCCGGTGTGTTGCACGACGGAGGGTTGGCCTATTTCACAGGCGCTAAATGCTCTATGCCCGAATGTCCTGCCACTTGTTTGTGGCTGTTTCAGCTATATTGTAGCGTGGTTATGGATTGTAATAGCAGCGTAATAGCTGTAATTGATAGGTAGTAGCTGTAATTGATGCGTAATACCAGCGTAACTGGGTAATGATTGTATTTGATGTAATACCTGTAATTGAACTGTAATGGACTGTAATGGTCGGAATAGTGTAGTAATGCTTGTAATTTGTGTAATATGCGTAATTGGTCCGTAATCGTTGTAATGATTCAAAATGTAATAGTCGGTCGACCATTTTCATGAGTGATTTCCCCCTTGGTCCTGAAGCACATTGCGCTGAGGTCTACGCTGCATCAGCACACAACATGGTCTAAGCCCCCGCCGTGAGATGGACGGCACGATGGAGATGCTGGAAGACGCTGCTTAGAAAAAATTATACTTAAGATCTGCTTTAGCCCCAGGGTTTCAAAAAAGAGGTCCCACATGACCTCTCTTTCATAGGAAATTCGGAACAATAATTTAAAACATTTTTAAAATCCTGGCGCCACGCTAAGAGTCTAACTACGCTCTAACATATTCAATGTAAGGCCAAGGTTTTTAAAATGGCCTCTTCCAGTCGTTTCGCCCGAAACTGTGCGATGATGATGATGGTGGTGGCAGTCAGTGCGGCGTGCGGCAGGGTCCTGCCGTGGTCCTGGGGTCCGAGGCCCGGCAGCCCGGCACGCCGACATGCGCACCGCAATGCTGGGACTCCCAATGTGAAAATACCGCGCGCGACTCGGGTCGGCACGCCGAGCACCCTCCGGCCTCCGGTACCCGCACTGGTACCCGCACTGGTACTGGGACCCACTCCGGACCGCAACCTCATTCGCGGATGCGCAGCGCAGCCGCGGAGCCACCTGGCAAATACCGTAGTAACCTGCTGTGTCGTGCCCCCTCCCCTTCGCCGTCTCTTTCACCCTCGCTCTCATCATCCCCCTCCCCCACCCCCTCTCTCACTCTCTCTTTCTCCTCCCCTCGCTCGCCCCCTCTCTCGCGGGAAAAGCGCCGCAGCGGAAAAGTGTAAGCACTCCCTGCTGGGGGTTCACTCATTACGGTCTCGGTGGGTTGTGCTGTGTCGCCTCAGCGCGCTCTGCACGAAATCACGTCAACCCCGACCACCACCACTACCACCACCACCACCACCACCACCACCACCACCACCTCCGCTCCTCCATCGCGACGACTACAACAACTCGTTGTTAAAGTGAATTTCGTCGGACACCAGTCTCGGCGGGAGACTCCAAGACGTTAGCCTCGGTCCTCCGCATGCCGGCCCCCAGCAGCCCCCGCCCTGGAATCCGCTCCCCCACTGCAATCTCTGGAAAATGGCGGGATTAAGATAGCCCGCCCGACCCTCCGGCCCGCAAACCATGCCCTATGATTATACTGGAAGGAGTGCACCGCGTTTACCCGCGGGGTGGCCGGGATTCGAACCCGCGTCCCTGCAGAGTGGGGGGGGGGGGGGGGGGGTCGTTCCGCGGTATTGTTATCTCCCCCGCTAACAGCCAGACATTTTTGTACCGGCCACTCCCGAGACCGGCGCAGCCCGGCGAACCCAAGGGCGAACTCCCCCACGATCCGGGACTATTTGTCATCGACACCCAGATGGGAGGGGGGGGGGGGGGTAAGAAAATGAAGAAGAGTGGAGTGAGGAGTGATGCAAACCTCCACCCCGACAGGCGATATGGCTACTGTCCATCAAGAGGGGTTGGGGGCGTCCGACGCCTCGTGCGTGCGCAGACCCACGCATGCAATTTCGCGAAGTGCCGCAGTCTCACTCACTCTCTCTCTCTTCTCTCTCTCTCACTCACACTCTCCCCAACCCCTTTCTCTCCCACAGTTCTGCGGTACGTCTAAGAGAAAAAATGAGCCGCTCTCCGTTGATTCGAGTTACGTCACGTAAATGAATTTGGACGCGAAGAAAGTGGAGGAGGCACTGCGCTGGCTGGCGGCGGCCGGCGAGCCTGGCGAGCCCAAGCGCCGCAGTGTTACGTAAATTATGATTGACTCGGATGTCGCCCAACATAGAAAAGCTATTACAGCGGGGCAGGCACTCACAGTACCGGATGCCCGACGAGCAACTCTCCCTGGACGCCCGTCACCCTAACCCACTCGCAAAAAAAGATAAAAAGAAAGAGGAGTTTAATTCGTTGTGAGAGAGAGAGAGAGGTGGCCTGCAGCGCAGCCTTTGTCACCCCACCAAAGCCTCGCATGGCGTTTAGGAGAAAGCTCTGCGCTCCGCGATGCCTGCTGCGATGTCATTTCCAGGCGCGCAATTCGACACCATTCCAGGAGCACGGCGCTCCTGCACGCCCCCGCCCCCCGGCCATTGTCCTGCACAGCCGGTGCCACCTTTTAGCGCGTCCCAGCCCCGCAGCAGCAGCGCGGGCAGCTGTTTGCGTAACCTGCAAACGAGGCTGGCGGGGACACGGAACGATACGGACTGATTGCCACGGCGACGTGCGAACAGAGGAGCGGGCGAGTGCACACACCCCTACCCACACCCGGGCACCGCTGACAACGACAAAGTCATCACCACCGCCCAAATGTGTACGGCTGTCTTGGATGCTTGGCCGTAAACTAAAGACACAGGTTGACGCAAGGACTCCACAAATATGACCTTTTTTTGATGGGGAAACAAGGAAGTAAGTGGTAGGCCTCAACGTGGCCAACCCAATTCACATGTTCCGCATTTCCTATAAGAAAAGGTCTTGCGAGTCCATCGTGAGAGTCCATCTGATAGTGTCACTCAAACCTCAGATCTTGAATTGTGTAGTGGCAAAGTGTTCTAAAATGGCATCTTAAAGCCCCTCACCGCTCCGAACCCGGCGACAGTCTTTCATTATCAGCGTCTACCTGCCACGGGTACGGGTTGCAAACGTATCCCCAAAGAGTGGTTCGGTTAGGATAGGTTAGGGTACGGTAGGCTAGGGTAGGCTAGGTTAGGGAAAGTTAGGGTAGGTTAGCAAAGTTTAGGTTTGGTAAGGCTAGAGGAAATGTACAGGTCAGACAAATGGAGGTCGGACAAACGATAGACCTACAGTATGCCCGCCTGCCCTGCGTCAGGGGCGGCCCGACGCGGTCTCCGGTCTCGGGGCTCCGGTCTCGGGGCTCCGGTCTCGGGGCTCCGGTCTCGGGGCTCCGGTCTCGGGGCTCCGGTCTCGGGGCTCCGGGCTCCGGCGGCAGTCTGAACAGGGCCCTTTCACCAGCCATCTCCCCTCTCCATAACCACACACACTTACAGCCAGCCTTTGCGGCGCGCCCGCACAAACCAATAACCAGGTCACGTCGGATTTCAATTTGGCGTCAATTTGGCCGGATAGGCAAAGCGACCCCCTCAAGGGCCGCGCGCTGTAATTGCCACTCTCGTTGCGGCGCATCCTGCGAGGGCCTCCAGCAGCCTAAGCAGCGACTCGGGGAAACGTCGGCGACTGCCGCGGCGGAGCGGAGGAGTGGCAGCATATGACGTACACACGCTGCCGCCTCATTGCAGGCCGCTGATATCAGAATATTCTTATGATGTATGTCTTCTGACTGAAGAATCACAAAGGTGACTTGTAATATCCCTTAGTTGACCGGCGACGTCTCATTTGTGACTATTTTTGCTGACTTTGATATCACTTACGTCACCAACATATCATATTCATGACTGTTTTTCTTCGGAGATTACAGCACATAGCTTACTGTAATGTCTCAAGAGTGATGTAGATGTCAGAATAATTTTTAATGATATCAGAAGGGCTCTTATTTTTAATTACAGGGGAATGGGAAGCTGGATCTATCCGTTTCATAGCAAATCCAAACGACGTGTAGAGTTTCAGTTCGAAAGTGCTACCTCGAAAACTATCACTCGTACGTTAAAACTGACTAGCGCAATCGACGTATCACGAACATGGCATGTCTCTTTGATTAAAGTGACTTACATGTTATGATATCAGAATAGTGATTGTCCAAAAATCAGCTGACGAGACATCACGTTGGAGACATCACTCTTACGATTCCGGGCCTAGGGGGGCGCACATCACATTAGATTAGAAATGCCTCTGAACAGGCTCTTTCCTTGCGCAGCAGTCAACAGCGAATCAAAACACGCGTGAAGACTGTGAACGGCTTCCGCGGACTGGCGCTACCGGCGGGACTCGCAGGTGAAATCCTTTTTCTTTCATTTTTTTTCCCCCTCTTTTTTTAGAAAGGCCAAGACGTGCCACGCCACGCTGCGCTTCGGTTTTATCTACATTGTGTGTCGTTACTCCCAGGCAGCCGGAAAAGGACGAGAAAGAGAGAAGAAATAGCCGCGGGAGAGGGAGGGAGAGAGGGAGGGGGGAGGGGGAGAGAGGAGAGTGAATGAGAGGGAGAGGAGGGAGAGAGAAAATGAGAGAGAGACAGAGAGAGAGAGAGAGAGAGAGAGAGAGAGAGAGAGAGAGAGAGAGAGAGAGAGAGAGAGAGAGAGAGAGAGAGACAGACAGACAGACAGACAGACAGACAGACAGACAGACAGACAGACAGAGACAGAGAGAGGAGAGGAGAGAGGAGGAAGAGGAGGGGCGGGGGGCGGAATTTACAGAAGAAATCGCCCTTCTCTAGCACGCAAATATTCCCGTCAAGGAAAATCAGGAGGTAAACTGACAGACAAGCGCTTTTCCAATCACAAGAGCAGCTGCGCGCTGCGCCCTGCATCGGCCAGCCCTAAGCCGTTCAAATGCTTTTCACCTTTGGCAGGCCCGGCGTCTGCAGCCACAAGTCGGCCGCAGACGGTCTGAGCCGCGCTGCGGACCGGCGGCCGGCGGGGCGGACCACTCAGGGTGGCTTCACACCGCGAGCATCACGGCCGCTATCCTCAAATGCAAAAAAAAAAAAAAAAAAAAAAAAAAAAAATCGGCACATTGCCGAAATAGCCCTACAACAGACCCAAATTCATTTCGCTAAATTTTTAAAACGTAGCGATTTCTCGTTCGCGTTCACTGAACAGTCCTGGCAGAGCCGACACACAGCGCGGCGCCGACGCAGCCATCGTACCGTAGCGTGCCGTAGGGAGGGGAGGGACGGCAAACCTCTATTTTTGGATCGGTGCGAAATAGACGAGAAGCTCCGGGCTTCCTTCCGCTGGTTGGGGGCGAGGCAGAGGGGGAGGCAGTCGTGGTTGGTTAGGGGGAGCTGACCGGAAGCCATGACCTCCCCCACCCCCGATAAAAAGGATGGGGCTGTCAACACTGCATGAGGCCCGCGCTCGGCCGCGCGCCTAATGAGGAGCCGTACACGTTAATTAGAGCGACAGCTGCAATTGCACTTGCCGGGGGAGTACGGACCGCGGTGCGCTTCATCTCATCCCTCCGCTATACACGCAACGGCAGCATTCCGGGCTGCAGCAATACACGCTTAAAAAAGTTTGCAATACCTCCAGTATTCGCAGCAAACGATATTCGCAGTAAATCAAAAGAAGGGACCATTTTTCAATGCGAAATCATTTCACTCACTGTCCTGCGAAGACTTAACTTTCTTCCATCGTGAAAACGAAACGGTAAAAAAAAAAATCATGATTTCTTTCATATTTGTTGGCCCACTTTTTTCACAAATATCCCCCACAACCTTCCTAACCCTTCCGTTCCCTCTCTTCGATACCAACCGCACGCCCGGCATGACGCCGAAAATTTGCCCCCAAGTCGCATAACGACTGCTGGAGAGCGCCAGCTGTTACCTTGCGGCACAGGAAGGGGGCTGCAGCACAACGGGCACGAACAGCGGGACAGAGAGAGAGGGGGGACAGACAGAGAGAGAGAGAGAGAGAGAGAGAGAGAGAGAGAGAGAGAGAGAGAGAGAGAGAGAGAGAGAGAGAGAGAGAGAGAGAGAGAGAGAGGGAGGGAGACTCTGCAGTGCTGCCACACCCCGGCAGCAATAGGCTGCTTCGATGAGTTCGTCTAGCAGCGCGTCATGAGCCAGCGTCAGGGACCTCCCGTGGACTCCTGCAGCCACGCCGCATAATCCCTGACGCTGCGTCTGACCGCACAGGGATTACAGACAAACGGGACCCAGAATTAATAACGAAGGCGATTACGGTGTGATGCCTCATAATTAGGACACGTTATTAAACTTCCAGAGGGGCGCCGACAGACAGCGTGGCGTCGCTACAAAACACGTTAAGTGGTTTACGGCACCCCACAAAGCAGTAAGCCCGACCTGTGCGAGTGGGTGCGAACGGGCAGGCCGGCCGCACAGGCGCCTGCCATACGGGGGGTAGGCAGACCCGCAGCGCACCGGAGTCCTACGGGCGGGCCTACCCTCTGCAGGCGCCTGCCATACCGGGGGTAGGCAGACCCGCAGCGCACCGGAGTCCTACGGGCGGGCCTACCCTCTGCGCGCCTGCCGAAGAGGCGGCAGCTTCTCGGGAGTTAATAGAAAATACGAGTGGTTAGTGCCTGCGGCGCGCTCACGCACAAAGCCGTGATTCGGCCGAACCCAATCAGGGCGACTGGTTCGTTACCGTACGGTTGCCTGTTGGGGATCCGCAGGCTCTGGGGCCTCCGGCCGGCCGCCGCTCGGTGCCTCTGGGGCATGAGCCTGTAGTACACCTCGCCAAATGCGGATCAGAAAGACGCCAGACGCCAGAAATTTGGCGTTGCGTTCCGTGGCCACGATCCCTTTAAATGTGATGAGTCGTTCTCTTGGCAGAGAGGAGAGATGGAATGGAGGGACACATTTCGGGTCGCTAGTTCGGTCGCACGGCGCCACGGTCCGCCGGTCTTGTAACATCCCGCTGGCCTCTCCTCATTTCGGCTAATCCATTTATTAGACTTCAGCCCCCCTCCCCTCGCAGGATCTACAGTCGTACGGGGAGAGCGGAGAACATAAAGCAGCGCCCGAACAACACAAAACCGCGCGCATCAATTGAAATCGCACCAAATTTATCGGAAGCCTTCGGGCGGCCATTGTATCCGCCCCATTTAACCTCCCCCCCCCCCCCCCCCCGGGCCACACACACACAATTGAGGCCAATTTTTATTTCCGACACGGGCCGCTGCGCCGCCATTGTGACGCGGTGACACGGCCCCGACTTACAAAGAATTCCACGTGGTCAGAAACCTGCCGGAGAAAAAAAAAACGTCCGCCCCATTCCCAAAACTGCCAGCATGACAGCACGTTTTTTTTTGTTTCTTTTTTTTGACCTACGAAAAATGTTCTCCACAATACCCGCTCTGATTTTGAGTGTAACACGGGTCGTGCTTAGGAGCTACCTTAATTTCTGGAGTTGCATTTGCCTTCTCACTTGGAGCCGTTGACGACCAGCTCCCCAGTACGGTTGTGGGCGACTCACCTGTAAAACACAACAACAAACCAATTAGCATAAAACACAAGAGAGTCAGCGACAAGAGAGAAGCCTCTCAGACAAACAAACAGCCCTCAAAACTCGATAAGTGGATTTGTTTCGACCAAACGCCTCCGCTCTTCTACAAGGCCTCTCTGGCCGGAGGAGCAAGAGGGACAGAGAGTGAACAAGGAGGAAGTAGGGAGGGAGGGGGAGCAAAAGAGAGAGAATGGGAGGGTGCGTAAGCGAATTATAAAATGAATGCCGCCTGCATGCACTGTTGCGGAGAGAAAGGACAAACCCCACAAAAATACGTACTCGAAAGTGGGAACGGGACAACACTGTAAACGATACAACCATCATTTTCATTAAAGCTACAATGATGGTTTTTCATTCGTTTCCTGTGATGAGCGACACCAGTAATGTCGGCATTTTGTTATCTTATTACATTATTGCTCCTGAAAAAGTGACATGATTTTCCATTGAATGATGATCATTCTTCTTTCGAACGCCTCGCGCCTCAAGCACGAAGGTTTGGACACGACCCCTCCAGCTGCAGCCAGACGGGGGGACGTCCGCTCCTCACAGCCATGTTGCAACAGGGAAACGACTTCCTTGAGTGGAGAGGAGCGCCGGGGAGGGAAAGTAGGAGACAAAGGACAGAAAAGGGGGTGGACGAGGACGACAGAAAGCAGGAAGAAAGATGGTTTGAAAGTAGAGGACACGAAAAAGGAGAGGGGAAGGCCGGGAGGTGGAAAATGGAATGCAAAGAGAGAAGGGGAATGCAGAAGAACAAGAACAGGAAGAAAGGCTCGCCGCCAGCCATGTCAAACTACCCCCTGCCGAATCGTAGACAAGGCTGTGTCCTTGACAAAGCCAGGCGTCTTAAAGAGCACGGCGCGGAGGAGAGGGTGGAGGGGAGTGCAATCCCAACAAGGGCAGGGGGGAACATTTTTCCGTGTGGCTAGGAACTTGTTTCGGTGTCCTGCCGGGCGCTCCGGGCACGGCACGGCTCCACACACACACACACACACACACACACACACACACACACACACACACACACACACACACACACACACACACACACACACACACACACACACACACACACACACACACACACACACACAAAGACAGGTGTAGGACATGCTTCTCCACTGAGCGGGTGGACAGGCATTCCTTGCCCGGGTTAGCTCCGGGCGCATCGTTAGCACGGCTGTAATTTGTGTGCACCTTTGTGAGCACACTTTCTACAGCGAGCAGCAGCAGCAGCAGCAGCAGCAGCAGCAGCAGCAGCAGCAGCAGCAGCAGCAGCAGCAGCAGCAGCAGCAGTAGTGCCCGGCGGTGCCCGGCCGGCGCACAGCGGCTGCACAGGCCGCACGGTTTAGGTCCCGGCCCGGCGGGCCCCGGGCGCCCCGGGCTCTGGGCACGTCCCTGAGGGAGGGAGAGGAGGGACCTCAGGAGGGACGTCATTCAGCGGGGATGCTTTTGGGCCGTCGACCGCCCACAACTTTGCCGGCTTATAGTTTTTTTACACGCTTGCTGCGCAATTTCAATTTGTAGTAATTCTCTTATCCATTAAAAACAAATCAGAAAAAAAACTTATATCCGCCAAATTCCAGTTGTTGTCTACATTTTTGTTCATGTTAAGCATCCTAAAGGTTCACGATATATAATTTTGTAAAGTCAACACCTAATTTGGTCGGCATGGTATTTATAAATGGAGCCAGCGTCGGACTGGCTGAGTGCAAGAGAGACAAGCGATCCCCGCCTGGACATTTCTCTCGCACTGGCGTCGTCAAATCCACCTTCCGTCCCTCTCGCACTCAGCCAATCCGACGCTGAATGACGCCAGGTAGGCAACCAACCACCTCTGCATGCAGGCGAGTCGTGCGGGCTGGGCTACCCTGGCATTCACAGGCGCTCGGCGTCGCCTTTAGTGCCATTCACGGTACGAACGAGTAAATTAGGACGTGCAAGTTAATAGACGGCGGGCCACCTCCTCGTTCTTTACTTCCCAACCCCTTTGAGAGGCAAAAGTGCGCTCAGAGAGGACATGCAGCACAGGTGAGGACACGCAGTCTTAAGGCACTGTGAGCTCCTGACGGGCTGCCTCCGAGCCTCTCTGTCTGTCACTCTCTCTCTCTCTCTCTCTCTCTCTCTCTCTCTCTCTCTCTCTCTCTCTCTCTCTCTCTCTCTCTCTCTAGCTCACTAGCTCACTAGCTCACTAGCTCACTAGCTCACTAGCTCTCTAGCTCTCTAGCTCTCTAGCTCACTAGCTCTCTAGCTCTCTAGCTCTCTAGCTCTCTAGCTCTCTCTCTCTCTCTTTCTCTCTCTTTCTCTCTCTCCCTCTCTCCCTCTCTCTCTCTCATTGAAAGCAGGGCACTATTGCCTCCGGCTCCACCTACAGCCATTCCTCAAGTGCGCTACTCGCTGTAAATACATTACAACGAAAAGCCACATGAACAATAAAATATTTATTACCATTATTGCTGCTAATAGAGGACGTTTGCCACTCCCGTAATTAGCAGCCGGTACTGCCGACATAAACCTAGTTGATGGAGGAACACTCACACGCGACGGCGGTAACAAATAAATTAATCGAAAACATCAACTGAATTGGAGGGGGCGTTGCGTTGCGTTTGTGTCGTGTGCGTGTGTGTGCACTTAGCTGTGTGAGTGTGCCGGCGAGTGAGCCATGTGTCAACACCAACACTGATTACGGGGCAATATTCCCCATGGCCCCGCCCCGCGCCGAGCAACATTCCGTTCGTTTATGATCCTCTCCTGGTTTTATATGATTCGCGCGCGGGAGGACATTGTATGTGTGCGGATCTGTACACGCGTCCCGGCGTATCGCGGCCTTTTGTTTGGGGAGCGACATACACCGACTGCGCGGCACGCGGCACGCGGCACGCGGCACGCCCTGCACACGCATTCATCGGCAGCGCGTTCTGCCCAGCCCGACCGCTTCCCTGTCGCAAAACACCATCAATATCACGGCCAAACAATCGCAAGAACCGTGCAATGCAAAGCCTGGCGCGGAAGGGATCGAAAAATAAACACAACAGGGGGGCAGAAAACGACGATCACAATGAAATGGCCGGCTAGCAGGACGAACGGGGCGAGGCGTGCTGACTGTGTGTGTTGAGCAGCTGCGGCCGGCTGGGAACGGCCGAGATTATTTAGTCAGGCGCAGAGGGAGAGAGAGAAAGAGAGAGTCGTCGGCGACGATAGTGACGCGATTAGGTCGCGTCACACATTTCCTTGTTCGCCGCCCCCCCCCCCTCTCTCTCTCTCTCTCTCTCTCTCTCTCTCTCTCTCTCTCTCTCTCTCTCTCTCCTCTCTCTCTCTCTCTCTCTCTCTCTCTCTCTCTCTCTCTCTCTCTCTGCGGCAGGACGTATTAAACGCCGGGACGCTGACAGTGTTTCGCGCTGACGTGATAGATTGTTTACTTTATTGGCGTCGCGACGCTGCTTACGAGCGCCAAGCGACGGTCGTGAGGACCTCCAGCCCAGCCAGACTGCCGCCTCCCCCTCCCCTCCTCCTCCATGAGACGCATATCTCGGATGAGGGCCCGTCCTCAGACTCCGCAGAGGGTCACCCCCAGGCCCTCCGACGCTCATCGGAAAGTCGTGAAGCTCCGCTAAGAGCCCCTCAGGGGCGGGAGCCACAGAATTTGTGAACAGCGGCGGCGGAGAGCGCCTGTCGGGGTAGGCCAGCCGAGGCCAGTCGAGGCGCGCACGCCTAGGGGTTGCCTACCTCCCGGGCGCTCCGGCCGAACGAAACGTGGCGAGTGGTTTATAGGGCAGCCTTTGGCAGTCGTTGACAGCTGTTACGGCAGACGTTGACAGCGGTTTGGCAGCATTTATGGCAGACGTTGGCAGCCATTGGCAGAGGCGGAAGCCTCGTCATCAACACTTACTTGGCGGCGACCTTTAGAAGGCGGCCTTCGCGCCAGACTCGGCGGTGGGTGGGAGACGGGGGTTGCCGGGGCCGGGGAGCTGGGGGGGGGGGGGGGGGACCGGAGGCGGCCCCGCCAAACCACTGCCGTCCCGCGCCATTGCACCGCCCAGCCGCGCCCAGCAGAGCGACATATTTTAAAACGGCGCGACAAACCCGCCGCCTCTTGGCCGCGCGGTTTGTGAAGTGCCGGAAAAGGGGAGGCGCGGGCAAGTTTGGGCCAACGCGGGGGGAGGGGCGGGGTAATTGAAGAGGGGGCGGGAGGGGAGTGGGGGCGAAAGAAGAAAAAGGGCAAGGTAAGAGGTAGAAGGCGTGAATTACGAACCCTCTGTAAACGACTGGCTCATCAGAGCGAAGCCAAGCGAGCTGGAGAGGGGGAAGGGGGAGTAGCCCCAATGGGGACCGTCAGGTAGGAGGTAGGGAGGGAGGGGGGGGGGGGGTCCCTGTGGGGGAGTACAGTGGGCGATAGAGAGGCGGAGGGGAGTGGCGTATCGGCGGCCCGACATGCTTTTACGGCACGGCCCGGGATCGGTATGCATACACGACGAGGGGGGCAAAAGAAGGTCCGTGAGAGAGAGGGAGAGGGAAGGACGACACGCTGCAAAGGGCCTGGGAGCGAGAGAGAGGGCGGACGGGGGCACAATCAGCTTTGATGTCCGTCACACACCCCGGGGCTAATAAGACACAGGAGCTGCATGCTAACACGGTGCCGGGGGTGGCCGGGGGTGGCCGGGGGTGGCCGGGGGTGCCCGGTGCCCTTCGCTGCTTGTGCTTTGATCGACAGAAGGAGATTTGAGCGTGGATCCGGCGCGGATAGCACTAAAGGCTTTCCACAAAAACAGTACGCTTTCCCTCCCTCGCTAATCAGAACGCCTCGGCACGCCCCGCATGGCCCCGCACGGCCTCGCAGCTTGACGCTCTGCGCCGCCATTTGGAATGCACGAACGAAAACGAAGCACTTTAACTTTGGTGAAATGGATCGGAGCACAACTTCTGCCGCACAAACGCAGTAAGGGAGAGAGGGGGAGGGGGGAGGGGGGGGGACTTTGGGCTCTAAAGTGAACCCACTCACTCACTGACTCAGTCAGTCACTCACAGCAAGGGGACATGACGTCACCGAAGAGAGAGAAAGAGAGCCTCCGCTGCCAACACCGGCAAAACATGATGGCCGCGAGTTATCCCAACGCGCGGGCAAGACAGGCAGCCTCCCACCCCGACTCCCTCACAAATTCCAGTTCCAAGTTGAGCCGAGTTTTAAGAGTTACGGACTGACAGTCCCATACCCAGTGCCAACCGCGAGGTGGGGACTGGGCCGAGGGGAGGGCAGGGAGGGAGGGAGGGAGGGAGGGAGGGAGGGAGGGGGAGGGAGGGAGGGAGGGAGGGAGGGAGGGAGGGAGGGAGGG
Source organism: Odontothrips loti (assembly GCA_038380765.1). NCBI lineage: Eukaryota > Metazoa > Arthropoda > Insecta > Thysanoptera > Thripidae > Odontothrips > Odontothrips loti. The sequence continues at coordinate 26,079,857 of CM076243.1, forward strand.
AGGGAGGGAGGGAGGTGAAAAAACGTCGCCCTGACAACAGCGTCCACGTCCGGCCCGAGGGTTCATGCCGCCGGCTGGCAACTTGAATAAGGTAAGTTTGGCCGGACGGGTGGACGGGTCGTACCCTACCCTACCCGGCCCGGCCCGGCCCGGCCCGGCCTGACTAGACCAGGACCAGACCACACCAAGTTGGCGACTCGGCCACGACGCACCTGACAGACACACCGGCCCGAGGCCCCTGCTGGGGGCCCTGCAGAGGCCCGAGGCGGGTCCCACAAAAGGACACTGCGGCCACCATAGACAGCCGTGATTACAGCGGGACATGTGGCCAAAGAAACAGGGGCGGGCAGGCAGGGGGGGGGGGGGGGCAGGGGGGGGGGGGGGGGGGGCTGATCCAGCGGCCACGGCTGATTGGTTGGATCGGGAAGCTGTGGCGCTGCCGAGGACGCCGACGGGAGTCAGGGGGTCGTCCTCAAGAAATGATGGTGTCCTTGGGATGGTGGTGCGGTCCTCAAAGTCTTGGGCGCGTCCGCTTCGAACTGGCGAGGCGGTGTCTCCGAGGTGTCTGGGGTTGTCGGGGGCCGCGAGGGGCGCGGAGCAAGCGTCATGGAGGAGAGCCGTCGGGGGAGCCGGTGAAGTAGCTGAGGGTCCCGCCGGGAGGACCCCGGGGGACACCGAGGGGCCGGGAGCGGGCTGGGGTCGGGCCCCCACCGGGCCGCCGGCCCGCCACCATCGGACGAGCACTCTTCGCTACTCACTGGGGCGGAGCACAAGATAAGCGTGGACGGCGACGTCGTCCACTAGACCCACGCACTGACGGCCGGCGCCCCCGGCGGCGCAGAGTGGCCTCTGATCCGTCAGCGCCGACCGAGGCCCCCGAGTCCCCGCAGGGAAGATTAGTCCAGGAGGACATAAAGAGGATGTCCGGACCGAAGACAAACAAGTGGGCGGCCCAGCCGGCCGCCGTGTGTCACCGTTCGCAGAGAGGGGAAGAAGGAAAGGATTTGGCGGTACTCGAACCCGCGGCTCAAAATCCGGACTGCGGGAATCCCTTCTGCTAACAAGGTGCCGTCAGCACTGCGCGGGGGCCCCGGGGCTCCGGGGCGGGGCGGGGCGCACCCGACTGGGCCGCGCGCTTCTACCGCCGACGAACAAAAGGCGACGGAGAAATGTTCCAATGAAACAATACGTATCGAGTCTTTTGTGTTCGCGATGACGACGAACTCGAGGGAATTACCTCGGAAGAGGGGGAAGTTGATAAAAATAACAATAGCGGCAGTGGCAGGGTCGGAGCCGGAGAGGTTGGGGTGGCGGGGGTTGAATTTCGAGTCGAGAAGAGAGGAAAGCCGGCTGCGGGCGCATATCGGAACGGACACAATGCCAATGGAACGATTTTACTGGCAAAGGAATGGGAGGGTAGCTTCCGCAAGGCAGTGTGACGCTGAAGGGTTGGGGGAGGGGAGGGGAAGATAATTGTGTTGACCACGTGGGGCCCGGGCCGCTCCGGCCTGGCCAGCCTTGGAACAAACCACAGTTTAATAACGTGGCGGTCAACAAATCCCTGTCACTAACGAGTCCCCGTCCGTCCGCCGTGACCTCAGCCGACCTCACCTCACGGCCTCACGCTCCTCCCGGCGGGGTGGGGCGGACAGGCCGAGGCCAGGGCGGGGGCCGGCGGGGGCTGGCGGGGGCCGGCGGGGGCCGGCGGGGGCCGGCGGGGGCCGGCGGGGGCTGGCGGGGGCCGGCGGGGGCCGGCGGGGGCCGGCGGGGGCCGGCGGGGGCACAGCTGACGGCCGCCAGGACGGCGACGGCGGCGGTACAGGCGACGACACACCCGCTCCCCTAGCGCCCGAATATCTTCACTGGCCCTGAGGGAGGGGGCTGGGCCCGGGGCTCCCGTTGGGGAGGGAGAGGGGGAGTGATTCTCCGGCAGGGACAGATAGGCTGCTATCCCATCCTGTCCTCGCGCCGGAGAGAAAGGGGCGCATCCACTCCGCGCCGGAGCGGGGCGGAGGCGGACTGGGATGGGTCTGGCGCTGCCACGGCGCCGCCGCCCCCGCCGGGCCTTGGGATCATCCCCGAGGGTCATCATCGGCGCGCCCCCGCCGAGCCCCCGTGCCCCCGACCAGACCCATCAGTGTCATCGCATCGCGGGGCCCACCTGCCAGGCCAGTAGGCCAGCCCCAGGCCGGAGGCCCCAGCCCGGAGGCCCTAGCCCGGAGGCCCCAGCCCGGAAGCACCAGCCCAGAGGCCCCAGCCCAGAGGCCCCAGCCCAGAGGCCCCAGCCCAGAGGCCCCAGCCCAGAGGCCCCAGCCCAGGAGGCCCCAGCCCAGAGGCCCCAGCCCAGAGGCCCCAGCCCGGAGGCCCCAGCCCAGAGGCCCCAGCCCAGGCCCCAGCCCAGAGGCCCCAGCCCAGAGGCCCCAGCCCAGAGGCCCCAGCCCAGAGGCCCCAGCCTAGAGGCCCCAGCCAAGAGGCCCCAGCCCAGAGGCCCCAGTCCAGAGGCCCCAGCCCCAGTCCAGAGGCCCCAGTCCCAGCCCAGAGGCCCCAGTCCAGAAGCCCCAGCCCCAGTCCAGAGGCCCCAGTCCAGAAGCCCCAGTCCCAGCCCAGAGGCCCCAGTCCAGAAGCCCGAGTCCCAGCCCAGAGGCCCCAGTCCAGAAGCCCCAGCCCCAGCCCAGAGGCCCCAGCCCCAGCCCAGAGGCCCCAGCCCCAGCCCAGAAGCTCTAGGCCGGCCGGAACGGACGTCTTTCTTTACCCCGACAGCCACGACCCTATTACGGACCTGCCAGCTGGACGGTGCACTGCCCCTCCTCCTCCCCCCTCCGCCAGCCCTTTCCAAAATACATAAACCGCGCCGAGGCATCCCTCATCTCCACGGCCAGAGATCGTCCTGTATGTACGGACCCGCCCCGCCTGCGCGCTGGCAGGGCTGATGAACCTCTGAGCCTTATGAATACTGATGCACGCCCTCCTACTCCTGTATGTCCACGCCACGCCATGCTGGCGCGCGGTGGTGCGTCCAGGTCGGGCTAGACCAGGATCTACTCAATCTAATCTGACCCCCTTCACATGTACATGTGCACAGCCCTTGCCCCCCCCCCCCCCCCCCCACGGCGCGGACAACCCCGTCACCACAGGCCGCGTGCTCTTGACGCACAGGTCCTGCAGAGGTCGCAGGGCCACACGAGCTACTGCCGGGTTTTCGTCCCGTCGGTTTAGCGTTTCGAAAAGGGTGTGCAGAAACTGATGTCATCTTCCTCCCTTTGTCATCGCCAAAACCGGCCGTATATTCAGGGGAGGTCCCGTGGCACACCTCCGCTTTATGGATCGCCTACGGAGAGCGAGACGCCACTTCCGTTATATGATTCATTTATCAACTGAAACACGGTATAATGCTATCACTGCATTGCCCTGATTTAGCGGTGCGAGTCTCGTCGCGCAGCTGCCAATAGCATATCTCATGTTCGTAATGGATGCATGAAAGCGTAATGGTGCGAGTGCAGATAGAGGCACGGGAAAGAACACGGCGGCCGACAACGTAAATCTGATTTGCTGCCAACGAATCATCTCTGAGTGGCCTTAAAGTTTCAGCGTTCTGTAGAAAAATAAATGAACAGTTCCCCCACTAATGGCAAAACGCAGCCACTCTATCAAAAAAAAAATCAAATATTGACAAAGGACGCACACTAGCCTACCTTAAGAACTGGTGCCACGTTTTCGCGGAGCGAACGAGCGAGCGTTGGCGAGCCGGGAGGCGGAGCGCTATCAGCGACCGAAAAAATTTTTGTCTGTTCGTCACCGCCCAAAGCACAATCCACTTCAGGATCACCCGTAAGTAAAATTCGTCCAGTCATGATTCGTGCGATCATGACATCCGATCATCAAGATTGATTAGAACGGCATTTTGTCCGATCATCATTTTCGGTCAGGAAACCCAATCATGCTGTCCAGACATAGTCCAATCTTCCTGTCATAATTCCGATAATTTTGACTGGACCTCTTCAAATACCTTTCATGACTGAACTACGGCTACCTTTGCGTCCTCTCATCCTACTTTAAAGCGGGGGCTTCGCGTGGGGTACGCGGGGGATCCACAAGGGGCGCGGGGCAACAGCCAAACGGGACGCGGCCACCGAACCGGACCGGACAGGCGGCAGAATGAGGCTGGACAAGGCTAGGCGGGGCCGTGGGGCCGCCGGGCCGCCATGTCACGTGCCCACTGTCACATCCCCTTTGCTCGGCCCGCTGCCCCTCCCGCGGGCTCCAATCCCAGCGGCCGCGGAGGAAGGGCAGCCGAGGGCAGCCGAGGGCAGCCGAGGGCAGCCGAGGGCCGAGGGCCGAGGCCGAGGCGGTGGACATGACGGCGGCCCGGGGGACGTCCGGGGGACGCCGACGACACGCCCAGACCAATAACCTTCCAGGCGGCCGGCGCTGAGGCCGCGCTCACTCGACCTCCGTCACGCCGTGAGCAGCGTTGCGGCAGCGACAGAACGCAGCAGAGCCCCGGCCGCTCAGATAGGCATCGGAGTGGCCGCCGGGTTCGAATACCGGCTCTAGAGGTTCTAGAGGCTGCCATTCCCTCCCGCCATCGTGTTCTTTGGAAAGGGAAAGGCTGAGAGCCAATCGCCGCTCCGCCGCTCGGTCCGGCCGTGCCGGCTGGCTCCAGCCGGGCGGGGCCCTCCTGGCCTGGAGAGCATTGCCTTGACGGCCTCCTCCCCACATCACATCCAGCACGCCGCAGCACGCCTAGTGGGCTTTGGTCCGCGCAGCAGCAGCAGCAGCAGCAGCAGCAGCATTCACTGGAAAAGCAGAGGGGGGCTGAAATAACCTCATTGCCTCGCAGTCCATTTAACACGAGCAGGCACAGGGCTGCGTAGGGTAAGGCAGGGCTCGGCAGGGCTCGGCAGGGCTGCGCAGGGCTCGGCAGGGCTCGGCAGGGCTCGGCAGGGCTCGGCAGGGCTCGGCAGGGCTCGGCAGGGCTCGGCAGGGCTCGCCGCCCCTCCACTGTAGGGAGGCGCTTATTTTTCAAATTTTCGAATTCCTTTTCTCCCCTGGTGTCAAAATGACCGAAATGGTGAGTACTGCGAGTATTTTCAGTCCCATTGCGGTCCGACCACCCAAAGCCGTGCCCCAAGGGCCTAAGTGCAGCAGATTCAAAGTTGGAATTTAGGCGTAAAACAAAACTCGTCCCATACGGAAAGGAGCATTGTAGAACCCCTTTGGGGCCAAAATTTTAACCATTTTAAGCTATCTCGACTCCTTCATGGTGAAATCGGGCACTAAAGGGGCCCGGCGGGGTCCATACGAAACTTAATGAGCGCCCGAATGTTAGGCGACCTGTCAAGCGCTATTCTTTCGATTCGGTGTGACCAAACTCATTTCAGAGGAAAGGAAAATTAGTAGAGCCTTCAGAGGTATGTTAATTTATTACATATTTTAACAATACACTGTCAAAATTTAAAAAAAAAAAAATTACACAGTTTCAGTTTATAAAATTATATTATAACTTGTCGTACTTCTTCACTAGCGTACCCTTGTTTTTATCAGGAAAATCCTTTCTGTGCTCTGCTACATTGATAAGAAGATGTTGAAATGATGTCTCTTTTTTCGTGACCGTGTTGTTGTAGTCAGTCATGAGTTTCACAGCCCTCTCCGCGTGATCATTGACGACTTTAAGGTGAGTAACAACAAGGCGAGCAGCCTTGTAGTCTTCCCTCTCCCCCCAGTCAGAAGCTGGCACTTGGAGAAACGAGGTATTAATGTCAAGGGTTCGGAAGAAGTTCAGAGTGTTACTAGTGCTTAAGTCTCGTAACTTCAAATTGCCTACTATCCTCATATCCAGAGTCCTTTTCCTTCCAGGCTCTTCCTCTCCCTCCCGGTTAAACATCCCCGCCACAACACCATCCCGTTCCTCGTACGACAGACTATCATCAAAAACACAAAATCCCATCAGCTCCTCACTCAAATACCATAAGTGAGCGGAGAATTTAGCCTGAGCCACTCTGGCTACAGCTTTGTTTATCTTTTCATATGCTACAAGCTGCTGCAGGAAAGTAAGGTCATTTTTGGGAGCAGACGCGCTAGCAGGAGCATTAAACCACGCCCTAACATACACGTTGACAATGAACACAGTTACAGTGAGCAAGTTGTTGAGTACTTGCTGCGATAGCCCTAACTGTTGGCGAAACATTGTCATTTTCAAACAATAAATGGCCTTTGCCATCCAGCGGGCACTGTGGACGGGCCCAGGTGGATGGAATTTAATTCCACCGGGAGGAACCTCGCCCAGGAACAAAATAGTGAGCTCCAATAGCTCCTGGTAGTCTCCTCTGGGTTGGCCACTCTAAAAAAAATTGTTAAACACAGTTAATTTTTTAAAAATTACAACGGCTTCAAAAAAAAAAAAAAAGATTTTACCTCGATTTTCTCTTTAGCAAAACTTATTAAGGACTCAGCACATGGACTGAGTGTTGTCCTTGAAGCTGCCCAAGTTTTATAGGTTTTGAATTTTGAGGTATCCAAAGTGTCCCAGTTCTTCTGAAAGTCTCGGAAGAGCACCACATCTGGGCCAGTTGAAGGACCCATGAGTTCATGGTACACATCCTGCAGTACCAGCTCATATACGTGGTGTCGACACGGTAGCCAGAGTATGTCCTTCTCTAGAGCACGCTCAATCCCTAGTGCAGCTCCATTTTTAACTCCTGAAATATAAATAACTGTTTTGGAATCGGGGACAAACGGAGAAAAATGCCAAACAAATACTGATTTTTGTGTACCTGTATTTACTGACGTCGTATCGAAAGACATTGCTTTCACTCTATGGCCGGCTACCTTCCACGCCTCCAGCCTCCCGACAACGGCGGCGACTAATTCATTGGCCGTGCCGTTAGGGACGGCGACCACGCCGAGGAGCTGGTTGGAGGTGACACCGGTCAGGATAACGGCTTGCCTATCCTGGTGACCTCTGCCCTCCAAAGCCGAAACAATTTTCCCATCCCAGTGCAGCGTCAAGACGTCGTCACCGACAAAGGACTCCATGGCACTACTTGCTGACTTTTCTCTAAGCAACTCCCTCGACCTTTGCACTGACCGTCTATTGATGTTGGTTTCTTTTACAGGCACTCCAGCAGCGGAGGCCACAGCCGCAATAATTTTTGTTGCATTCGTGCTGCTCAGTTTAGCATAATCTATGGCGTCGGCAACCTCCGGACTAATCATATTTATACGGCCCCGCTTGGGCTTAACAACGAAGCTGGGGTCGTCCGAATCAGTGCCGCCACCCTCAGCATCCGATTCACCAAAAATTGACTCCCCTGCACCCACGCCTTCGTTTTCTGGAAGATAATTGATGAATAAGTACACCGTTCACCACAGAGTAAAATAGTACACTAACGTATTACGTTGCGCAGCGTGCGTCCGAACCGTCTCGTTACACCTCTCTCGCACTCATTGAGCCAGTGAGTGAGTGGAGAGAGAGATCTGGCGAGACGTTTCGGATACAGTCAGCGTAACGTTATGTGTAGTCGGCCGTTACCTAAGAAATTACCCGTACGCTCTCCACTAGCTTCATATTTACGGCGCCTCTCCTCCAGTTGCAGCATTTTTGATATTTTTTTTTCTTCTTTTTCCATCAACCGCCGATCCTTGGCAAGCTGGACTGTGTCAATGTTCCCGATGAAAGCCAGACGAGGGCCTCGTTGGTCTTCCAGAAATAAAATTTCTTCTGTGTACATTAACTTGTCCTCTGCTTTGACACTGCTGTCCCTCGCCTTACCCAGTAACAAGTTTGCACTTTTTAAGCTGATGTCAAACAGCTTATCTAAATTGGCCTCAAACTGGTCCCTTCTCTTCTCACTTTTAAGGGAGGAAGGGCGGTCCGTCTGATGGCGCCGCACATTGCGCCATTCTTTGTATTGCGCCTCCAATTTCTCTATCACTTTGTCTTCCCTTATAACGGGGATTTTGGTCTTATTCCACAGTTGCATCACTGCCACAACGCAATCTCTGGCAGACTCACGGACAGAGTGATTGCTGTTCATTTTGTGGAAAAAGAGCGCCAATACCTGTCGCAGAGTGGGCAGCTTGGACGGTGGTAAGGTGTCGCACTCGTTCCCAACCAAATCAATCACCGCGGAACTCCTCAATTTAGAGAAGGCCATCTTCAACTAGTTAAACGCACTGCAAAATAACTTTTCGCGACCACAACATTCACCGGACGGCCGGATGTAAACAAACACAGGCTGACTAGCCGCGACGAGAAGAGACGGGGTGGGGGGACTGAGCTGTGCGTGAAGAGCGGCCGGCGGCAGAGCTGGCAGGCGGCAGCAGACGACGCTCGCCTCCCCCGCCACCCGCCGTGCCCCGTGCGGCCGTGCGGCCCCCGTGCGGCCCTATTTCACCATGAAGGAGTCGAGATAGCTTAAAATGGTTAAAATTTTGGCCCCAAAGGGGTTCTACAATGCTCCTTTCCATATGGGACGAGTTTTGTTTTACGCAAAAATTCCAACTTTGAATCTGCTGCACTTAGGCCCTTGGGGCACGGCTTTGGGTGGTCGGACCGCAATGGGACTGAAAATACTCGCAGTACTCACCATTTCGGTCATTTTGACACCAGGGGAGAAAAGGAATTCGAAAATTTCAAAAATAAGCGCCTCCCTACCCCTCCAGCCCGGCCCAGCAGGGCCACTTGCTCCCTGCTAACGGGCCGCTCCGAATCAAAATCATGCGAGGCGCCAAAACAGTTCCGCGGCGCACGGAGCCTGGCGGCCTGGAGGGCTTTGTGAGCCTTGCCTCGCCGCGCCGCGACGCGCTCCCCACGCAAAAAAGTCGCGCCCAACTAAATAAAAATTAGAACCGTTGCTAAAAATTTTAGTAACGTGACTAAAAAGTTGGGCGTATACTACTAGAAAATTAGCACCTGTGCTGGCGATTTTTTTGCGTGCCGGCTCACTTGTTGGCAGCACACGTGCCGCGGGGTACGCCAGGGTGCGCCGCTCCTCGGCCCGCTCTCAGAGGCCCACGATCACTCCCACGCAGGGCCGGCGGGACCGGCGAACGCGGTGCTAAAATTCCAGGCAAACGTCCCAACTCTCGTGATAAATTTCCATATGAAATTTTCAAAGCCGCCGCCGCTGCTGCGAGATATTACGGCGGGCGGCACACGATTCAGGGTCCTCAGGCCGCGTGATGTACACACCGGGGCCGGCAGCATCACACGCCGGGTCCGGGCCGGGCGCCACGCCGCGCAACGCCAGGAGACTCATGAAACATAAAGAGGCCGGGATAGCCGACCCCACGCACCGCACCACACCGGCCTATAAGCCGGAGCGCCGCGCCGACAGAGAGAGAGAGAGAGAGAGAGAGAGAGAGAGAGAGAGAGAGAGAGAGAGAGAGAGAGAGAGAGAGAGAGAGAGAGAGAGAGAGAGAGAGAGAGAGAGAGAGAGAGAGAGAGAGAGAGAGAGAGAGAGAGAGAGAGAGAGAGAGAGAGAGAGAGAGAGAGAGAGAGAGAGAGAAGAGAGAGAGGGAGGGTGCGGGGAGACAGGGGAAGGACACTGAAAGAGAGGGGGGAAGCGGCACCGACCGACCGAATCGCACCGACCAATTCACGGTGTGCCCGATGCCCATTCAATAATTCTGCGAGTGATTGCCGCTGCCGCTGCCCCGCTGGCCGCCTCTACGGCTCCGGCAGTGCTCCAGCAGTGCTTCAGCAGTGCTCCAGCAGTGCTTCAGCAGTGCTCCAGCAGTGCTCCAGCAGTGCTCCAGCAGCCGTGCTCCGGCCGCACGCTACGCTCCAGTCATGCCCCAGCGCGGGGCCCGGATGGGCTCGCACCCCGCCGCTGCTGCCGCGCCCCACAGATCCCACAGGGGGCCCCCTGGCGGACCTATCGGCGCCCGATGATGGTAAGGACCCCACGCGTGACCTCACTAGGCCGCTGTTGTTCCCCGAAGCGCGGCGGCGGCGGCCGGTCACGTCTCATTCAGCCACACACGGTCTTTACCTTTAACAGCCTGCGATTGGCTGGACGGCACTGGGGAAGGCTTCAAAGGCCTGCCGGCCGTTACGCCAATGGCCGATGGTCAACCCCTCCCCCCCCCCCCCCCCGGCCCCCGCCCCCGCCCCCGGCACCCGCCCCCGGCACCCGCCCCCGACACCCGCCCCCGGCATCCGCCCCCGACACCCGCCCCTGGCACCCGCCCCTGGCACCCGCCCCTGGCACCCGCCCCTGGCACCCGCCCCCGGCATCCGCCCCCGCCCCCGACACCCGCCCCCGGCACCCGCCCCCGACACCCGCCCCCGGCACCCGCCCCCGACACCCGCCCCCGGCACCCGCCCCCCGGCACCCGCCCCCGGCACCCGCCCCCGGCACCCGCCCCCGACACCCGCCCCCGGCACCCGCCACCGACACCCTCCCCCACCCGCCCCCGACACCCTCCCCCGACACCAGCGTCCAGCACACAAGGGTGTTACGAGTGCGAAGCGAGTGAGACGCAACAAAATAATGAGCTGCAGTTCTGTTTTTGTTTTCCTTTCACACAAAAACGAAATAATTTTCTCTCGCCAACAGAGCTGGAAAGAAAGCACAAGACACTGCGGCCACTCCCTGGATTGGAAGGGAAAAGCCCTACGGAGGAGTCACCCAGCCCCGCCCAAGGGCCCGCCGCTTCGTGTGGAAGGAGGGGGGGGGGGCAGACGTGCATCTCAGAGGGCCGGCCGGGCGGCATTCGAGGGCGGCCGGGCGGCAGCGGAGCGGCGGGGAGGGAGCGGGAGCGGCAGGGAGCGGCGGGGAGGGCGGCGGCGGGGAGAGGGGGAGCGGCGGGGAGCGGCGGGAGCGGCGGGCGGGGAGCGGCGGAGCGGCAGCGGCAGGGAGCGGCAGGGAGCGGCGGGGAGCGGCGGGGAGCGGCGGAGGGAGCGGCAGGGAGCGGCAGGGAGCGGCGGGGAGCGGCGGGGTTCGAGTACCGGCCTGGCCGTACGCGGACCTCCCTCCTGGCGGGGGGGGGGGGCGGAAAAACTGGGGGATAAAAAGTTTGGCAGTGCAAGTTGGCGCGGCGCCCTGGGCTGGGCCAGACCCTGCGCATTGAGGGGAGGGTCAGAGGGCGGGGCTGCGCGGGCCGGCCTGCACAGCCCGGGGCCAGCGGACGCCAGCAGCGGACGCCAGCGGGGCCGCGCAGCCAGCAACAGCTGATTCCCAAAGCCCTGCCACGCCGAGGAGCACGCGCTTGCGATGTGTCGCGGGTTCGAATCCCTGAGGGGCCGCTTTATTTATCCCGCCCCTCCAACGCCAGAATGGCTGACGGGAAGCGGGTGGGCTTTTCTGCTTTTGTGGACGCGAAGGGTAAGAAAAAAAAGAAGACAATCATGTCCAGATTCACTTTCACATTACTGTTGTTGTCGGAGGTGCAGCGTGGTCATCTCGGGGAGAGGGGGGGGGAAAAGGGAAAAGGGGAGGGGGCCGAGATCCGATATGGGGATCAGTGCGGCCTCACTGAGGGTAGAGCGGGGGGAGGGTAGGTTTTCTCCTCAAATCCACAATCACCGCCCCGGAGCGCGCCAAGGCTTTGCCGACGGGCTCCACTGCATTCCTCGGGGAGATCCTCTCCATCTGGAACGCCTCGGCCCGGCACGCCCTCCCCTCACGAGTACCAGCCGCAAGTACCTGGCCGGAGACCTCTGGCCGTGCCCCGGGCGTGTCCAGGGGCTGGCGGGAGCGGCATCCCGGATAACAGGGGCGTAAGCAGCGTAAGCAGCGTAAGCGTGTGCGAAATGCCATCCATTCACTGAAGGACATTCTTTTTTTTTCTCCCTCCCCGAGAGCGTCCACGGTGGAGAGGGAAGAGGGCCGCACACAATGCCGGCGCCCCCACCCCCACAACCCCCCGGGCAGCCTCAGCAGGCAGCACGGACGGCACGGCCACGGCATGGTCACGGCATGGCCACGGCATGGCCACGGCATGGCCACGGCATGGCCACGGCATGGCCACGGCATGGCCACGGCATGGCCACGGCATGGCCACGGCATGGCCACGGCATGGCCACGGCATGGCCACGGCATGGCCACGGCATGGCCACGGCATGGCCACGGCATGGCCACGGCATGGCCACGGCATGGCCACGGCATGGCCACAGCATGGCCACGGCACGGCCACGGCATGGCCACGGCACGGCCACGGCACCTGCCCTGCCCCGTGCCACCCGTGCCAATGTGGCCACCTTTGCGGCACCAGTGAGCAGTTTTCCCAGCGCTGAGGTGACGGCAACTACTCCCAGAACAAGGCTGCCACTTCCCCATGACCCAGACATGAATCTGAACATAAATCTGAAATGAGTTATGAGATCCTCGTCAATTTCAAGGGGATCGGTCAATCCTAGAACGCCTTGTGGACAGGCAGCCCAGACTCCTCCATGCACAAGTGTCAGGCGGGCTGGCCTACCCTCGCATCCGCGGGCGCTCTGCGTCGCCGCCGTTCGCTAGAGACGGGGAAATCCGGGCGTCTGTACTTCATGGACCACGATAAATCACAAATTTTCAAACCGGTAACAAAACACAACCCTCCAACGAATGGGTTATTATCTGTCGCGTTTCGCCTCAAGCATTCGCCCCTCGTGCACTCTGTGACAACAACTTAAATGGCATTCCTAGTCTAATTTTTTTGAGGCGGAATAGTGGCCGGCAGGGGCGCTGAGGGGGCGCTGAGGGGGCGCTGAGGGGGCGCTGAGGGGGCGCTGAGGGGGCCCGGAGGGGGCATTAGGGGCGCCTGCAATCGAGGCCACGGCGGCGATTAAAGAAAGACATCAACGGCGCGGCGGCCATAATCGAGGATCATCACAAAGCGCCTGCCCGCCTGGCCCCCACTCCCCGGGGGAGGGGCGCCGGGGGCGGCTCTAGTGAGCCCCGTGACGGCTGTATGGATGGGGGCGTCAAGGGGTCCCCACGAGAAGGCGGCTCCGAGCCCCAATTAAGGTATACGGGCTAATGGGAGGCTGCCGGTGCAACCCCTTCATCCCCACCCCCGCCGCCCCGCCGCCCCCGCGGATCTCTGACGGCGACTCCCGGCGCCCCGGTAGGATGGCGGCCAGCGGCGGCCGTTGGGATTCTTAACATTTGCATTAAACACCAGCCGGCAGCGGGCGGGCAGGGCGGGGCGCCGTCCACAAATTACGTCGGCATCCCGGTAGATACCCCGTGCTCGAGAGCCCGACAGCGCTCCGCGGGCGCTACGGAGCTCGCGGACGGCGCCGCACCAATCACCGCAGCGACAAGATATCCTCGAACCCTCACAGCCACGCCAAGGCCCCCCTTTTTACTTCCATCCGATCCCCGAGTCTAGCTGTCTCTCTACTTTTTTCCTTTCCCCCCCTCGCGAGGTCACACGGGGTCAGGTCCTTGTCACTGAAATTGATGGAGCCCGCCACGGGAGTATTCGGTGAAATATACACGTGGAGGGGTCGGAGGGGCATTGTTGAGGGGCGGCGCCCTCCCGGACCCCCCGCGAGGCCCACCGCCCCCCGCAGAGCGGCGCGAGCACGCGCGCGAACGCAAATCAAAACTACGCGCCAAAAGGTGCCGGAGCGGACCGGGGCCCCGGCACCGCGCTCCGAAAACGCGGCCATCGTTTGTCTCCGTCGCACACCCGCGTGCAGCCGAGCGAGCGAGAGAGGAAGAGAGAGGGGGGGGGGGGGGGGGGGCTCGCGGAAAGAGAGGGAGGGAGCGACGAAACAAAATGAAAGACTCGTGGCCGGGTATGTTTGCTCCTCTGTCCGGAGGGCCGGAGGGCCGGAAGGCCGAAGGGTCGGAGGGGGTCGGCGGGGTCGGTTCGATATCCCTCCTCGAGTCCCGGTGCCCCGGGGTCCGGTAGCCGCGGCCGGACGAGACGCACCCGCACCCCGCCGAGTGCAGCGGGACAGGCACGCGGCACGCAGCCGACACGCAGCCGACAACACGCAGCGCACCCCCAACAGCATCTGGGCCGGGCCGGTCGGTTCGGCTCTACCATACCCAAAGGTTCCACCTTTCGTTACGCTATTTCCCATCTGCAAATCGGCAGCCCTCGCGCGCACGGCACCGCACGGGTACGTAGGGTTCGCCGTCCGTCAGGCTGTACCGCGTGACCAGCCGGTGCTCCGCTGTGCTTCGCTCCCCGGGAGCCGCCCCCGCCGCCCCCGCCGCCCCCGCCGGCCCCGCCGCCCGCGCTGGCCTCAGGCCCGCGTTAGGTATTCCAGGCGGGTCCGCGCATTCTTATTCACCGGGGAGAAGTAATGGGGACGGACAGACACCAGGATGCCGACACAGGCGCCGGTCATACTCATTTCCATACGACGTCAGTCACAATCGGCGTCGTGTCTGTACTCTACACATATTTTTTTCCCCCGTCTGTAAATTTGAATCGACGCTGAACTGGTACAGCAAACATTTTGAGTTCCACCGCTTTTCAAACTCGAGGTCTCACGGAATGTAAAGATTGAAATGAGAGCGTTTTTACTAGAGAAACCAACGAAAGCCCCAAATAGAAAATGGCACCGCGGACTGACCTGTCGTACTCGGCGTTGTCCTCGTCGCAGCGCTCGTCCTTGAGCTCCTTCCAGCTCTTGCCGTGGCGGCAGGTGGTCACCAGCACCATGTCCCTCTCGTTGTGCAGGTGGTACAGCGAGTTGCGGGTCTCGGACCCGATGCCGTGCACGTAGCGCTTGCCCTTGAAGGCCAGCAGGTACTTCTTGGCTGCCGGGAAGTTGTTGGACGTCACAAAGCCGGGCTCGCCGCCCTTCTCCGGGTGGTTCTTGTGGAACAGCGGGATGGAGATGTCGAAGCCCGGCCGGAAGCTCGCCACCGACATGCTGGCCTTGGCGAGGATGGCCATCCCGGGGTTGAAGCCTGCGGACACCGAGGCAAATCATCAGAGGCTTCATACACAGTTCTTAATCACCTTTCTCTTATAATATTTTACATCATTATCAAGTGCAGTGTTTACTTTTTTAAAGAAAATTTAGAAAGATTAGTCGTCATCCATTAATTATGTCCGAATTTCCTCTCGTGACTTACACCGCGATAATAGCGACGCTAAGCGCCTGTGAGTGCTGGGGTAGGCCAGCCCGCTCGACACGCGTGCACACAGAAGTCGCGGTTGCCTACCCAGCAGGCGCTATTTGTACGCACACTGGCCAAAGTACGTTTGTCCTTCTAAATAAATGCGTGGACTTACTTAGTGGAGGATCCCTAAGACTAGGCTAGGGCGGAGGCTAGGGCGGAGGCTAGGGCGGAGGCTAGGGCGGAGGCTAGGGCAGAGGCTAGGGCGGAGGCTAGGGCGGAGGCTAGAGCGGAGGCTAGGGCGGAGGCTAGGGCGGAGGCTAGGGCGGAGGCTAGGGCGGAGGCTAGAGCGGAGGCTAGGGCGGAGGCTAGAGCGGAGGCTAGGGCGGAGGCTAGAGCGGAGGCTAGGGCGGAGGCTAGGGCGGAGGCCAGGGCGGGGGCGGTAAGACCGGGCATGGCCGAGCCGAGGCATGGCCTAGTCTGGTGTAGGTCACCGCCGTAAAACCACCGAGGATAAAAGTTTGGGCGAGGCGGGGGCGCTGCGCTGCCGCTGCGGCTGCGGCGCCGAGTTTCGGAAACACAAACACAGCAGCAGCCGGCGAAAATTCAGTCGTTTCGACTTTCCAGATATGCCGAGGGACCTTACGGGACCGACTGGGACTGAGGCGAGGGGGAAGGGGGGAGGGGGGGGGGGGGGCAGGAGGAGGAAGCCAGGTGAACAAGGAAGCAGCAGGGGGGTGGGGAATGTCTCCGAGAACAGTATTTCACTTCTGTTCTTTCTTAACATTTCTGAAGTGAAGGGGGACAATTCCGTAAGAACAGCTGACTTAAATCTGGAGAGTCTCAATTTCCGCTTGAAAGTGCATTTTTAACAATGCAGAAAAAAACGACAATAAGGGTTTTTTGTTTTATTTTTTAAAACTACCCAAATTAAGTGTAAACCAGGAGTCAAAAGTGGATTTTTAAAATTTATTTTTTGACGCACCCACGGGAAGACATTGCATAGAATTACCTAGAGCTTTGGGAAGCAAATTTGTAAGCCACCTCATACTAATAATAATTTTTCCATTGTTCACAGTATTACTCACAAAAATAAAAAGTATCACTGCAGAGCAACAATAATTCATTACAGCATGAATGTATTTAGGAACTTCCAGCGAGGTTCTGCTCATGCTCACAAACGTTTAAGGAAAAACCAGTGAACAGGAAAAATAGTGTGCTAATGAAAACACACCCCTCAAAACTTGTAGATGATTCATTTTATTGATGTGATCCATATCTCAGCCCCCACCTCCCCAACCTTAACCTTAATAATTACCCAGATTCATAAACACAAAGACTGCAAGGCATTGTCTTCCTCTTTACAAAATAGACTTGAAAAAGCGCACTTCAAAAACAAGGGATTTGAGAGTTTTTAACATCAACACTTTTACAAATATTGTGTTTCTGTCAGAGAATACACTTCTCTGAGGCATGAATAGTGTGTTAGTAAGACATCAATGGCATTAATATGGTGAGGACTGAAAACACCAACATAACCGTTCACCCCAAATGGGAAAACTTGACAGAACAGGAGGTTATGTCGCCCATCAGCTGTAAACAATCTCATAACCTCCCACATACTCAAGCTTTAAAAAATGCACTAGAAGTAGCAGTAAATTTACACAATAAATATTGCTGATCCATGAATTTTATATCAAAGACCAAAAATCATGATATTCAGCATCTTAGATAAAAGAGAGTTGTGAGCTCGAGGGTTAACAAGAATATTACTCACTTCCGTACGATTGATTTACAAGAATTTAGAGCAGAGGGATGCCACACTTTAGCACTCACACTTGACTCCTACTTGATTGACATTATTATTTCTGATAATAACGTAGGAATGTAACCAATGCATTTTTATAATTCTCAGTTTCCAGAAAAATTCATCTTAGATCTCATAAAATCCTTTAAAGTATTCACCTCACAAACTTCAATGAAGTAAACAATAATCATTAATAGCAAAAACCTTTTACAAGGTTTGAGAATAAGACAGATATAAGTGTAACTCACCCAAACTTTCTTCAAGATAGTCCGGCCATGTTCCAGAGTAGAGGTTGAAGATGACATGGTTGCGCCCATTATTCCAAAGTCTTAATCTCTGAACTCGAGCTTGGACGTTTCTCACATAGTCAGGAGAAAGTGAATCTCTGTCCAGGGTGTCAATGGCAAGAACAAATAAACACGCTTGCCCTGGATCAGAAGTATAATATCTTGATTCTATTATGACATTGAGCAGTTTTTGGTAGGCAGGACTTTGAGGTGGGTTTGGTAGATCTCCATCAACTTCACTATCACTATCACTCGCTGATGGATAGACATACACTTTGAAGTCTGCACGGCAACGTTCTAAATCGAAGCATGTCTCCATACGGCACTTGCTGTAGTTGTCGCCTTGAAACTCTCCCATGCGACGAATATGTGGGGAAGAGTCCACATCACTATCGTAAAGCTGATCAGACACATCTAAAAAGTGAGGAAGTCCATGACTGACAGGCGTCTCAGTTTTGCTCTTCAACCGGTAGCCACCAAAATAACAGTAGGCTAGGAAGGCACATGACAAAAGGACTAAGAGGTATCGTTTCTTGGCCTGCATCTCGACCACAGGACTTTGGCCCGGGTGGCAGGCGTCACACAAATCTCACAAACAGCACATAGCTTGACATGGACATAACCTCACTCCGGGCTTGTTGACAGTTCCCAGGAGCAGCCCTTCATGTTTCATAACGACTCTCAGAAACACTGGGACGGCGTCAGCACACACCCGGCACCTGACGCCCACCCATCGCACGACATGCACACGCACACGCGACCCCACCGGGCGGGGGACCACACAACACTCGCGGTTCGGTCCTTAAGGACGACCGTGGAAACGGTCGCAAGGACTCGCGGCGCTAGACGGCGTCGTGCCGGCTGATATCGTGTCCTAACGCGGAGCGGAGCAGACGGCGGACGGCCGTACGTAAACACTCGCGGTGCGGAGCGGAGCGTCCGACTGAGCAGCAGCAGCAGACGACGCGGTGCGGGGGCGGGGGCGGGCAGCCCTTGCGTCACGAGCGACAGTGCTGCCACCACGCGAGTCGGCCACCGCTCCAACTACCACTGCGCGGCGCGCACAGTTTGAATTGAGTGCCAGCGGCCAGGGCTAGCTGGGCTAGCCAGGAATAGCGAAATCGGCGAGAACGACTTCCTGGCGGTTTGACAGGTTACGATAGGTTCGATATGCTCTTTGCCAATTTTTTTCCGCCACGAAAAAAATAATGCGCAAACTTTCGTCAAGCCCAATGATCGTAAAAAAGGATGCTATCTATTTTTCGGGATTTGACCAAAACGTGTGTGGCCGAACATGCCGCTGCTTCGTATTCATTGCTTGTTGCCGCCAAACCCCTCGCTGAAACGGCCGGCGGGAGCGAGGGCCAGGCGCAACCAGGCTAGGAGGGCGTCCCATCCCCGTCCCCGCCAGCGGCCGGGGGCAGCGGGGGTGTAGTGGGGCAGTCGGGGGGACAGCGCCGCAAGCAAGGCCAACCAGCGATTGTCTTTTTCAATGTGCTTCGGGCAGCACTGATATGGGGGGGGGGGGGGGTATGGGATGAGTCGAAGCGGCTCTCGACGCGGCCGCGGGGTCAAATATGCGGTAGGGTGGAGTGGGGTTAGGCGGCGGGTGAGGGGAGGTTAGGGGGTTAACCGGGGGAGGGGGGGGGACGTTATGCTCATGAGGAGCCGCTGCAGCCTTCCCTCTCCGCCGCCGAACTGATTCCGCCCCAAAGGACCCGCGTGGCCAGCCGCGGCCTGCGTGTGTGTGTGTGTGTGTGTGTTCTGTGTAGGGGTGGTGGTGGTGGACGTGGGACCTTCCACGCCGCGCGTCATTAACCCCCGTCGAGAAATTGGGCCGTTAAATCGCGTCGTGCCGTAGGGCGTAACTCTATACGCGGCCTTTACGGTCGGCGCTCAGGCCACCGGCTGGTGGCGATCAGGATCAGTCTGCGCCGCGCCGGGCCGGGCCGAGGTACGTGGCGTGATGGCGCATAACGTGTCCCGTCCCTGTCCGTGTGGCGGGGCGGCGGTAACCGGAGGCCTCCGTCTTCGGTGTCGCCCTGACGGCGTGCAAAAAGGCGGACAGGGCTGGGGCCACCGACTGGGTCGGAACGGAGGGGAAGGGGTCCAAACGCACGCCAATCTGCGAGTGTACACTCCGACCAACACCCCCAGGGCCGCCCGGCCTCAACGACACCGTCCCCGACGACCACAGCCGGTCACTGGTGGTCACCGGCGGTCACCACAGGCTGCGGACTGGGCCCCGGCCATGGCCCCGGCCCCCCACCGGTCACCCTACACCCTGCCCGAGGACGGCCACGACCGCAGGCTCCGCAGGCCCGGCGGGCTCTGGGGCTCTGGGTCACGTGGTGCGGTATGACGTACCTCGTGCCCCCTCCCCTTATTCGGTTACCGACTTGCACGCACTTTTCACGGGCCCGCACCGTCCCCCCCCCCCCCTCATGCTTTTCCATGCTAATCACTGGGCGCGCGCGCGCACGCACACCACATGCTGCAGGTACTTCCGGCGGCGCCGGCACCGCGCCGCGTCCCACCTCGTCCCGTCCGTCCGCGGTCCACAGCGTGCCCCCGGCGGCCCCCAGTTTCCGCCGCGCTGTCGACCGGATCGGTGCTGCCTGCTGCCCGCGTAGTACTCCGGTACTCGAACCTGCCTGTCAAACGACCTCCAGCAGCCAACGAGCGCCCTGCGACGGCCCTGCGACGGCGGCACTGTGACCACTTTGTGACCGTTTTGTGGGCGCCGCCGTGTGGAACACCCCTGCGGAGGGTTTAAGACGGCTCGTGCTGCGGATACAGAGGGCGCGGCTTATTGGCAGTGCCGGCGGGATCAGCGGAGCAGCCACCGGCACCTGAGCTAGGCGCTGTAGGCAGCGGCACCAGGCGCCGGGCGCCAGACACCAGGCACCAGGCGCCAGGCGCCAGACACCAGGCAGTGGCACCAGGCAGTGGCACCAGGCGCCGTGGCACCAGGCGCCAGGCGCCAGACACCAGGCAGTGGCACCAGGCAGTGGCACCAGGCAGTGGCACCAGGCAGTGGCACCAGGCAGTGGCACCAGGCAGTGGCACCAGGTGCCAGACACCAGGCAGTGGCACCAGGCACCTGGCAGGCGTGGCACCAGGCAGTGGCACCCAGGCAGTGGCACCAGGCGCCAGGCACCAGGCAGTGGCACCAGGCAGTGGCACCAGGCACCTGGCACCAGGCAGTGGCACCAGGCAGTGGCACCAGGCACCTGGCACCACCACTGCCGCGCCCGGCCGCGCCGGTGTGAGATGCCGCGGGGAGGAGCTGCACGGACCCGGGTGCGGCCAGCAGCAGCACCGGCCGGGGGCGTGAGGGCTGTGCTCAGCTTGCTGCCGGGGGCTGCGGGGGCCGCGGGGGCTGAGGGCGCCTGACCTTCAGCACCATGGGTGAGTACGACGAAAACACATAACCATTTTCGACGGGTTTTTACTACTGAAAGGTCCAATAACTATATCGGTAACGCAGACGCACCGTATAGCACGCGCAGCATGATAAAGATTGTGAAGTACGTCCGCAATGAGCTGCTCTCCGCTGAACGTAGTACCCGATTTTCGAGCGGCGGAGGGTTACGAATTCAGAGAAAAACAAAGCCTGGTGTTCATTACACTTGGCCCGTATGGCAGAGTTCGGGTCATGGATGCATACGATATTTTGGTCGCATGAAGGCAGACCTAATCTGGCATGGCATATCTGGACACGAATGGCGCCTTCTGGGTAGGCAGCCACGACTCCTGCATGCACGCGTGTCGTGCGGGCTGGCCTACCCTGGCTCTCGCAGGGGCTCAACGCTCGACCTCTCATTGGGTTACGTGGGGTATGGCGAAGAAAAAGAGGGTTGTGTGTGCTTTTCTATGGAGATTCTGTTCTGCACAGGCGTGGCGTGGTGTGGCGTGGTGTGGCGTGTCGGCCTGCAAGTCCGCAATGCGGTGTCATGCTGCTATCCACCCATGGCGCCCTTGGACCGAAAATAAACTACTGGACAGTCCGCCAAAATAAAAGTGGAGCATGAAGGCCCCCCCCCCCCCCCCCGAGCCCCAGTGCCCCCCACAGATCCAGATCAGGAGCACATCATCGCATGCAGTGGGTGTGCCAGCAGGGCCTGGCGTGCCGCCGTGACGCTCGGCCTCAGGGCCTGACGGGGTCCTTAGGTCCCGGCGGCAACTGGCGGGGTGATCCCCTCGCCGCGGTTCGACCTGCAGGACCTGCGGACCTCCTCTTCCCACCTGAGTCCTCCGCACAACTTGGCGCAAGACGCTCTTTATTTTGAGCGCGTCCGTAAATCGCGTTTTGAGAGGGAGCATGCCCCGCGCCTCTCTCTCTCTCTCTCTCTCTCGCTCTCTCTCTCTCTCTCTCTCTCTCTCTCTCTCTCTCTCTCTCTCTCTCTCTCTCTCTCTCTCTCTCTCTCTCTCTCTCTCTCTCTCTCTCCTCTCTCTCTCTCTCTCTCTCTCTCTCTCTCTCTCTCTCTCTCTCTCTCTCTCTCTCTTAATCTCTTTTTCACTCACTCCTTCTGGTCCGCGCACCCAACAGACAAGGACAGGAGATAGGCGAAAGATGAGAGAGAGGGCTGGCTTCTTGTCGCAGAAACTCCATTTAAAGAAGCATTTGTCCACTTGACAGAGCCCTGGAGAGCCGGCCTGACGGTAAGACGGTACCTCGCTGGCTGCTGGAGCCCGCTGGAGCCCGCTGGAGCCTGCTGGAGCCCCGGCTCTGGGCACGCCCCCGCCGGCCAGCCCTGCAGCCCCCTGGCGGGTCCCGGCGCCGGGCCGAGCGGGGCGGGATCCCACCGCGTTGTCGCAGCGCGGATGCGATCCAAAGAGACAGAAAGAAGAGGAGGGGGAGGGGAGAGGGGGAGGGGGCGACCCACGAGAGCCATGCGAGTGTCCAAAGGGGTCACCGGCTTATCCCTCCACCCTCCCTTTTCCGAGTCGTTTAAAACTGCGCAAGCCCTGCCCCCCCCCCCTTTCTCCTTCCCCTTGTCCACCTTTATGGAGAAGAGAAGAACTCGGGTCTCGAGAAGGAGCTTTTAACAGAGCCCAGGACTTTGCTTCTCGCGGAGATTACTCACGGAGCATTCGTTCCACATTAGCATCTGTCTTTCTCACACTCGACGCGGGTTCGGAGCAGGACTCCAAGAGCCAAAAAGTGTCGCCGAGGCACACTGGCTTGCCGAGGGTGGAGGTGGGTGGACCAGCCCACCCACGCCAAGCGGCCGGGGTTTTCGTCACATTTGTTTGTCCGTCGAAAAGTAAATTTTCAGAAAAATACATGTTGGCAAATACAACGTTGGCTAAAAATTTTCGTGAATTTTTTCAACTTTTCGTGACGAAATTCCCGATGAAATTGTCATAAAACCAAGGAAACTTTTCATTAGTTTCGACGAAACTCTTCTGGTTGTGACGATACGAGCCCACACTTGTCCGCTATTTCTGGCCAAACCGAAATAAATTGGGACAGAGCGCTGCAGCAGGGCTGCGCCACCTCAGTTCTAAACGGCGCGGAAATCGGTTGAAGTGTCCCGTTCCCGGCGGCCCGGCCCGGCCCGGCCCGCATACACGGTGGGGCCGGAGAAAGTAAATTGACAGAGAAATTAGCACTCCCTCTGCTCTCTGCTGCTCCCGAGGCTTCGGGCAGACGTGCCGCGGATGTGGGTCGCTCCATATCTCACCCGCCCAGCGCTGACCTAGGACACAGCACCGCCACGGTGCAGTATGCGGGCCATAAGCAGATAGTCGTGCTGATGCCGTCCGAAAAGGCCCCGCCGCCGCCTGGCTCCGCCTAGCTCCCTTGCACACTCCCCCCCCCCCCCCCGCGGCTCAGTCCGACTAGCCTAGACCCGCCTAGACCCGCCTAGACCCACCCGTTGCAGCTTTCGTTTGTGCCTGTTTTCATTCCATCTCTCTTCCTGTCGCGGCCTCGGCCCTCGGCGGCTCCGCTCCGAGCTCCGGCTCCGAGACACAGACCAGTCCAGCTGTTACATGGTCGGCCGGGGCTCCGGTCGGGGCGGGACCCACAGCTGCAGAGGAGGGGCAGCAGCAGCAGCAGCAGCAGCAGCAGCAGCAGCAGCACGGGGGTGTCGCCGACCCGGCGATATTGTCGGGACCGGAGACGTGACTGGGGGGGGGGGGGGCGGTACTGCAGAGGACCTCGGGCTGTGTCCTGGAAAGGGATGAGAGGGCAGATTACGGGGGAGGGGGGGGGGCAGGGCTCACTCGTATGCACAAACAGCGTACTATGAGGCGCACAGACCCAGTTCCGGCGGCGGTGTCGGCTACAGCACAGCGCGGCACGGCACGGCCAGGGGCACGGCCCGGCCCGGACTGCAGACCCAGGGCAGGGACTGCTTTGCCGGGGTTGCGGGGGCTGCGAGGCCCCCGAGGCGAGGCCCGAGCCCCGGCTGCAAGATCTTTCCGGGGGGTGACAATTTATGCACTGGCAGTAGTGTAGTTGTTGTACATGTTAAAACGCCGCATCGCGCCGCTGGTGGCATAGCCGGGCATAGCCCTGGCCTCTGCGGGGGCACGAGGGCCACCAGGGCCACCAGGGCCACCAGGGCCACCAGGGACACCAGGGCCACCAGGGGCACCAGGGCCACCAGGGGCACCAGGGCACCAGGGGCACCAGGGGCACCAGGGCCACCAGGGCCACCAGGAGCACCAGGGCCACCAGGGCCACCAGGGCCACCAGGGCCACCAGGGGCACCACGGACACCAGAGCCACCAGGGGCACCAGGGCCACCAGGAGCACCAGGGCCACCAGGGGCACCAGGGCCACCAGGGCCACCAGGAGGCACCAGGGCCACCAGGGGCACCAGGGCCACCAGGAGCACCAGGGCCACCAGGGGCACCAGGGCCACCAGGGGCACCAGGGCCACCAGGGCCACCAGGAGCACCAGGGCCACCAGGGCCACCAGGGGCACCACGGACACCAGGGCCACCAGGAGCACCAGGGCCACCAGGAGCACCAGGGCCACCAGGGGCACCAGGGCCACCAGGGCCACCAGGGCCACCAGGAGCACCAGGGCCACCAGGGGCACCAGGGCCACCAGGGGCACCAGGGCCACCAGAGGCACGTGAGTGGCGCGGACTG
Source organism: Odontothrips loti (assembly GCA_038380765.1). NCBI lineage: Eukaryota > Metazoa > Arthropoda > Insecta > Thysanoptera > Thripidae > Odontothrips > Odontothrips loti. The sequence continues at coordinate 26,104,079 of CM076243.1, forward strand.
CACAGCCAGAGCCCCCCGTGAGAGCCGAGGGCTCTTCTGGTGGGGTAGCGAGAGCGAGGCCAAGCAAGGGGATGCAGTAGAGTACTCCGGGGAAGCCCGAAAACGGAAGTAACACGTCGAAGAAATTATGAGAAACGTTTTCCACCGAAAAGCAAGTGAGTTTTAGCCGAGGGGAGGGGGTGGGGCGACTCGACTGAACCGTGTACGAAGTACTATATCATGGGGTTTTATAAGTGCTACAGGTATTACAGGTATAACAGGAATTATAACGTTACTATAAGTATTGTAAGGCACTTCAGGTGTTATATTGTATTATAAAGTAAATAGAGTTGGAAATGGTGTGGCTCGGCAGTCGGCGAGGAAGAAGAACGACGCGAGGGGCGAGGAAATAAAACAACAACTCCATTGTGTTGATTGCAGGTGTGAGGCGCGTGCTGGCGATGTTGCTGCTGCTGCTGCTGCAGTCCTGCCGGGCCGTGCTGCTGGGCTCGCAGGAGTCGTCCGTGCTGCTCAGGCAGGGTGCAATCACAGGGGTGAGTGTGGCGGCAGTATCCGTGCCGCGTCTGCGAAAGGATACGGTATTTCGGAGAAGATCTTAACCGGCAACGAAGAAGAAGTCAAGAAGAACATCAGCGGAAACATAACGCGGGTATCACGAGGGTTACCGTAGCAGAGAGTATCTCCGCCACTGCGTCAGCCACGAGCTAATGTCAAATATTGCAGGCTTTGTTAGCTCTCCCTGACGATATGTCATGACCATTTGGTGGGGTCAGGATGCGCAGAATTCCTCCGCGCGGCGTGAGGGAGTGTATTGTCTTCTGGGGCCGCGCTGTGACCCTACCTAATGGTCGTGACATATCGTCAGCGAGAGCTAAGCCTGCGATTTTTGACGTTGGCTCGCGGCTATGACGCCGTGGCGGAGATGGTCTTTGCTACGGAAACCCTCATGATACTCGCGTTTTATTTCCGCTGATGTTCTTCTTGACTTCCTCTTCATTTCCGGTTTGGACCTTCTCCGAAATACCCTATTCCGGGAGATACACCGCACTCGAGCGCCCTGCGACCGTCGGCTTCTCGAGCGCGGGGTATCTCCCCGAATGCTTCCGAACTTGTCGGCAGACCGCGGGGTTGTCAGAATCCAACGCTCCTCCCCTCCCATCGATGGGCGTTACGTCAATTGTGGACGGCCCGAATCGAGAGGACTTGGTTCCGCTGGGCAGTGCTGGGCAGTGCTGGGCAGCCATGTGCGGGCCTGACTAGGTGTTGTGTTTTGTCGCCCACGTGAGCCCGCACAGTCCACACAGCCACAGCCTGCCGCCGCTCCCCGCAACGCCGCCAAACCGGAAGTGAGCGAGCCAGCCGCTCTCTGTCTAACGCAATGGCCCGTGAATGGGTGGGGGAGGGAAGGTAGAGAGAGAGAGGGGGAGCGCGCGCGCGCGCGCGCGAGAGAGAGAGAGAGAGAGAGAGAGAGAGAGAGAGAGAGAGAGAGAGAGAGAGAGAGAGAGAGAGAGAGAGAGAGAGAGAGAGAGAGAGAGAGAGAGAGAGCGTGTGTGTATTTTCCATGCGTTTCCGCCGCGCTTGACCGTGAACAGAAGCGCCCCCTCCCCCTCCCCCCTCCTCCCTCTTCTCATTCAAATCCCCGGAAATATTAAACAGCGTTGGTCCGAGCCGACGCGGTCCGACGCGGCATGCGGCGTCCCAAAACAGAGCGCAGAGCTGCCCAGATTCCTAGGTGGGGTTTCACTATCCGCCCGGAGGAAAGTATTTCCTCCGTGGGGGAAGAGAAGAGTCTCAGGCAAGGATCCCTCCGGCTCCCCGCCTCCGGGCGCCTCCGGGCGCCTCCGGGTACGTGGCGGGGTGCAGGCAGGATGCAGGCACAGTGCCTCCCGCAGGCCTGCCCGGAGATGTGATTTATGCCCGGCCGGAATCACACGTCTTCATTATTCCCCGATCGTCGATAGAAAAGTTTGAACCGCGCCGTATGGTCTGGCTACGGCTGGCTCCTGATGGACGGGGCCCTGCGCCCTGTGCCCTGTGCCCTGCCCTGTGCCCTGCCCTGTGCCCTGCCCTGTGCCCTGCCCTGTGCCCTGCCCTGTGCCCTGTGCCCTGCCCTGTGCCCTATGCCGTGCGGCTGCCGTGCGACGAATGGAATCAATGGAATAGATGGCTGGTGGCAGATGGCAGTCGGCTGTCCGCTCCGTTGAGGCAGCACAATAATCCACATTGTCTCTCTTTCTGCCTGTGTGTGTCTCTCTCTCTCTCTCTCTCTCTCCGACGCGTGGCGGTGCGCATGCGCACTGCCGCCGCCGCGCCGCCGCGCCGCCAGTGGTATACTAACCCGTTCGAGACGCTTGCTTGATCCTACTTAACTAACTTGGCACTCCCGCTTCCCACGGAATACTCGACTCTGCGACTCGCTAGGCAGGGCAGGGCACGGCAGGGCACGGCATGCCGGGGCATGCCGGGGACTTGCTGAATCAATTTACCTTTCAAGTTTCCCGCCCCGCCCTGCTGCAGTCCCCCTCCCTTGTCTTCGAACGCCCCGCCGGCCAAACAGTTACTGTACTGCCAATTGTGTGTACTGTATCGACTCACACAAACATGTTCGGAATTTGCTTTTAATCAGTTGAAAAGACAAGAAATACCCTGAGAACATATTCTTCCAGCTGGTGTGTTTGTGGGGGCGTAAGTCTCCGCAGTGATGAAGCCATGTCATCGTCCTTCCTTGACCCACTGCGGAGAGGGGAGGGGTGGTTAAGGGAGGTTCGCTACCTGCAATCCGGCTGGCGGCTCTTAGAACCGCGAATAAGTGCCGCCAGGCAGCGCTGCGCCGCGCTGGGCGCCCTGCGCTGCCGAGCCGAACGGCTGCGTGACGTTTCATCTTGTGGGGGTGAAATATGAAAATGCGTTTGGCGCCTCAACGAGCGATAAATCTTGGCGGCTAAAGAAGGGGTGGGGGAGGGGTGATGGGGAGGGGGCGGAGTGAAGCGAAAATCTCTCGCGACGGCCGGATTGGGTTTAGCTCCGACAGGGATTCGAACCCCGGCCCAGCCCGCTGCGCGGGGACGCCGCACACAGACACAAGCCGCGCCGAGTGATTTTTCTGCCGCCTGCCGTCGTCGGTATTCGAACCCGCGCCCCGCTGGTGGCGACACACTAATGACGTGCTTTCCTCTGCCGCCTAGGTGCGCGTCCTGACGGAGACCCGCCAGGGAGTGCACGCCTACCTGGGCGTCCCCTACGCCGAGGCCCCTGTCGGCGAGCTGCGCTTCTCGGTGAGTATCCAGCTGACCCTCCCGCACCCGTGAGGGCGTGAAGGTGACGGCACCTGGACTAATTTAGAGTGCCTTCACGCCACGGGCCACGACCCGGGGGAGAGGAGGTGGGGGGGGGGGGGTCCCCACACGGGGCTCCAGCCGGCTCCAGTCGGCTCCAGCGTGCTGCGGCCCCATGAGAGTTGCCGCTCCGCTCCTCTCCGCCGCGCCACGAGATGTCACCGTGTCTGTCGACGCAAAATCGCGGGCAGAGTGTTCGAACCCTCGACGTCGTCCTCCGTGCCCGCGACAACGCAAATCCTGCCGTAATATTGCGGTTGTTGGTCTGGGTATATGAGTCAAGGTGAACGGTGAGCATCGATTCGCTTTGGAATCGACGAGTGGGATGTACATCCCCCCCCCCCCACCACCACCCTCCCCTACCGCAAGCGGATCGGGTGGCCGTGCCGATCAGCGCCTGCCTCAGGCCTCAGGCAGCCTCGAGCAGCCTCAGCCACAACCTGAGGCCTTCGGCACCGCCGCACCACCGCCGCGCCTATACCGTTGCCTACCTCCGCTCCGCCCGCTCCGCCCCAGGCCTCAGGCCGCCGCCCCTCGGGCCCGCGCCCGAACGCCGAGGAGAATGGAACGCTAATGAGATTCCGGCGAGGAATTATCCTGTGTCTGGTGACGCACTGGAACTGGAAGCCAACGCGGGCCGGGGCGCCGGCTGCGTGCCACCGGCAGTCAGTGGAGTCAGTGGAGTCATCGTCAGTCAGTGGAAGTCGGCGGAGTCAGTGGCAGCCAGCCAGTGAACCGTGTTGTCCATAATTTTCTTCGGCCGCGTTTTTAGGTCGCTACTCCGTGCCCAGCCTCTCCAATGATTAACTCCGCTGGCTCACTCTGACGGCAGTAGAATTATGCGTGACAGCACGTCGTCGTCAGTCCCCCCCCCCCCCCCCCGGTCGCTTTCCCGAGCAGAGGCTTTTCACCGAGTTTTCATTTACCCTGGCCCCGCAAAATAAGGAAATAAATAAGCAGGCCAAGGATGTAAATTTTAGTCCCAGGATAAGCTGGGAAAAGCTTTGTGTACCCTGCACGGTTATGTTATATTCATGCGCGCAACTGCCTCTAAGAAGAGTTTTGCACTCCCGCGTCCGTATCTGTCCGCCCCTAACCCTCCGCCCCCTCCTATTCTTCTTGTCCTGCCCCACCTTCTTTGCCTTAGGCATTGGGCTCGGGAAGGGTAGGGGGGGGGGGGGCTACCTCCTCGCATGTCAGTGTCCCTGGAGGGAAGAGAGAAATGGAGCCCTCCATGTCTAGTCACCGGGCTCCAGCCGTGCCCGGCCGGGCCTGCCCTTAAAAGTTGGCCGCCAGATGAAAACGTCATATCTGTGCACATCATGCTGGACGCGGGCTGCCTCCAGCCGACTGCCGCTCCGCTGCAGTGCCTCGGCTCGCGTTCGGCTCAGGGAGTCTAAGAAACACGCATATGTCAGGGGAACACCTCGGGAAGCACGCACCTACTTTCATGGAACCTCTAAGGCAAGGCTTGCAGCCGGAGAATAATATTGACCTCACTGGGTTTTTTAAAATTTGCAATAACGTATTGTAAAAAGTGTATGTACTGCAAACTGTTTGCACAAACGGGGTCCTTATTTCTTACGGGAGTGGGGAGTGTGTCACGATTTCTTTGCAAGAACGATTTATCGCAAATTTTAGTGATGTGTTTTGCTATTCCGTGAACAGTGTACAGGTGCCGCGCATCGCCCCGCCCAGCGCCTGCCAGTGCCAGGGTAGGCCAGCCCGCACGACACGCGTGCATGCAGCAGTCAGGGCTGTCTGGCCACCAGGCGCCATGGTCCATAGTGCACACTGGCTGAGTTAGGGCGCACGCTGAACGTCAGACCCTGATTGGCCCTACTTTCTCGTTTCAGAGTCATCTCGGTGTTTTACGATGCTCTTGCATTTCTCGGTTTCGGCTTATGAAAGTAAGCGCATTAATTTCGAGTTTTCCGCTTTTGCGGCGTTTCTATCCTTTTTCCTTTCTATCCTTGCCTGAGCCATTTCGCCGTGAGGAATGAACATCGGCCATCCAGCCCAATTAGCAGAGATGACACGGGACCATTATTCGCTGGGGTCCTCCTGTTTCAGAAACAAACACAACGCCCGTCGAACCCACGAACTCTCTTAGGATTTTACTGACTCGTCATACGAACTGCCATTGCGGTGGGAAAGAAAAGTTTGTAAACTGCAAACTAAAAGCAGGATAGAACCCTAGAGTACAACCCTCACAAACCGGTCAGCCCAGGACCGACTTGGAATCGTTTTTGCTGTGGACTCAAGCAATTTAAACATAGTCTTCTGGTGCAACTAAAACTTTGTTTCGTTCGCAGGCTCCGGCCCGCCACCGCGGCTGGAACGGCACCCTGGCGGCGACCAGCTTCCGGGCCGCGTGCCCACAGCCGGCCTCGGCGTCCTCGGCCGCCGGCTACTCCCCCGGCGGCGGCCTCGGGCGCGGGTCGTCGGCCTCGGGCTCGGACGGCGTGAGCAGCCTGGAGCAGGACGAGGACTGCCTCTTCCTCAACATCTGGTCCCCGGAGGTGAGCCCCGCCCCGCCGTGGGCTCTGCGCTGGCCGATACCCGCATTACAGACGAGTGTTGTTGCAGGGGGCGACGCCGTTCCGGCCGCTGCCCGTCATCCTGGTCCTGGAGGGCCGGGGCTTCGTGACGGGCGCGCCGGCCGCCCTGCCCGCCCAGGACCTTGCCGCCGAAGGGGTGGTCGTCGTGACCGTGGCCTACCGCCTCAACGTGTTCGGTGAGCACCTCCAACGGCCGCGGCTGCCACGGCTCCACTGCCAGGTCACGATATAACTGGCATTCGCCCCCCTCCCCCCAAGCGACACCCTCATATAGCCCAGCCTCGGTCAGCGGGTCGCGGCTCGAGTCTCGCGCCATCCCGTTAAATTTTAACGCACCGCCTCCAGTTTCCCGATGGCGTGGCGTGGCGGTGCGCCACCTCAATAAGCGTTTGACTGGGGCCTCCTGGCCTGGCATCACCGGGAGTGGAGTGGCCGTAGACTGGCCGCCCAGACGGCTTTCATGGCCACGGCGCGCCCCGGCAGCCCCCAGCCCCCAAAGCCCCCAGCACAGCCTCCGCTACTGCCATGCCGGCGAGTTTCGCGAGAGGCAAAAGGTATGGAGGTAACTTTGAGATCGTTGCGTGGCGCGGCGCGGCGCTGCGCGTCAGGGAGTCGGGGGCTGCCGGGGGCTGCCGGGGGCTGCCGGGGGCTGCCGGGGGCTGCCGGGGGCTGCCGGGGGCTGCCGGGGGCTGCCGGGGGCTGCCGGGGGCTGCCGGGGCTCGGGGTGCCAGGCCATCACATCACCCTTTTACTCGCGGGCCGTTACCGGAGTTATGACGTTAGCCGCGCTGGGCCTCCCCCCTCGCCCCCTCCCCCCAAATCCCCTGTCCCCTTCCGGCCCCCACCACTCCCTATCGGACACCTGCCCGCCCCGTGGCGTCCCTGGATGGATACGCCGACGGCTGACGGTGACTGACGTTTTGCCAAACACAAATTGCGGCCAGCTTGGGCCTGGGGGGTTTACCTGGCCGACGACGATACCACGCCGACGCGCGGCTGGTCGGAGGAAGAGACACAAGCAGAGCCAGAGGGGCAGAGCGGGCAGAGGCGGGGGCAGACGCGGGGGCAGACGCGGGGGCGGAGACGGGCCGGGGGCAGAGGCAGGGAAAGACCCTCGCCTCCACCTCCGCCCCCGTGTGCTGCAGTGTGGCCTACCCTCCCGACGGCAGGCGCTCGCCACCAACTTTATTCCGAGGCGGGAAGAAAAAAAGACGACGCGGCGGGTAGCTTGAGTGAGTAACATTGTGAATTAAACGGTGCCGCTACTTAGTGAAATTGTAATCTGTTCTCCCTGCCGCTTTGGAGAGAACGATTCCGCGCCTGCTGAGAATACGAAGTGGAGGCGGAGCGGGAGGGGGGGGGGGGGCTACGGTGCCCCTACAGGTGTTAGAGCAGCGTGCGGACGTCGGCAGAGGAAAATAAACAGACGTTGGATTAAGCGCGCTCCTGCTTCTGAGTGGAAATTTCATGAGCGACCTAAGGAAGAGGCAGACCTGTGGGTTTACCGAGAGTCAGTGCCAAGCGTGCTGTGGGAAGGGATGACACGGGCGGCGGCGGGCAGCGAGCGGCGGGCACAGCTGGCACAGCCAAGGAGGAGCGCTTTTGGTTTCGCTTTTGGCTTTCAAAGCTCGCGGGTCAAAGCGACACGCCGCCCCCGGCGGTCCCCGGCGGTCCCCGGGCCGGGGCCAGAAGGCTGCTGTACTTACTTGCTCCCCCTTTTGTGGCGCGGAGGGGAATTATCGCACCGGCAGCCCCCGGAGGCTGACTGGAGCCGCGGTCGTCGGGCCGGAAGTCAGCCAGCCACGTTAAAATCACACAATTTACCTTGGAAAAGTTTTAAAAATGGACATTATCGAGGGCTGAATAGCATAGTGGTTAGCATGCCACCGCCTGGGACCTCTCCCGCGGCAGCCCGTACCACCAGCCTCGGCCTACCCCTGACCCGACCCGCCCTTACCCCCCCCCCCCCTCCCGGCGTCACGTACGCGAGCAACGCGGATGCCGCTGCGCTGCGCTACATGGCGCGGTGCATCAGAAACGCATTTCCGACACGTGTTCACAAAACGCCGGCGGACCGTGAAGGATTGGAACCCCAACCCCCGGATGGCCATGGCCAAGCCATGTGCTGCGAGCTGTCACGTCGTCTCGTCGCAGAGCCCTGTAGGCCTGCAGGGGATGCCGAGAGCGGTGCCCTGCGGTCTGTGTCCTACTGGGGGGCGGGGCGGGGAGGGCCGGGCCGGCCAGCGCTATTCGGGCTGCGATGCGAGGGAATACGGCCCAAATCCTAACTAGATATCTGCTCCAAGCCGAGCCGAGGGATAGGGTGCAATGGGGACGGGACAGGACGGGCGGGCTGGAATGGGATATGCAATATAGGGATTGGGGGCTACTGGGCCGAAAAGTGCCAGGTCGGCGGGGCGTGGCGTGGCGTGGCGGCGTGTGGCGGGGCGTGGGGGCGTGTGGCGGGGCGTGGCGTGGGCATGGCGTCCGCGACGCGAGGAGTACACACCCGGCTCAGCCCAGCTTCCCACGCATTATAGATTCATAACCCAATCTGCGGCCCAGCCAACCGCCTCTACTGCCGCCACCCCGCGGGCCGGGCCGGGCCGGGCCGGGGCCTCGGTGGGGACAGACGATGACACGACCTCACGCCTCACGCTGACGGCCTGCTTCGCCTGCTTCGGATCCGCAGGCTTCCTATGCCTGGGCGACGGCGGCGCGCGCGGCAACCTGGGCCTGCTGGACCAGTACCTGGCGCTGCTGTGGGTGCGCGACAACATCGAGGCCTTCGGCGGGGACCCCCGCACCGTGACGCTGATGGGCCACGGCGCCGGCGCCGCCAGCGTGGCCATGCACCTCACCAGCCCCAGGACTCTCGGTGCGTAGCGCGGTACAGTACAAGCCAACCCTCCCTCACAAATTTTTCTACTTTAACTTTCGTCGCTGTCAGGCTTGTTCCAGCGTGCCATCCTCATGTCCGGCTCCGCGTCCTCGCCGTGGTCCAGGTCGCCGTCGGCGACGGCTGCGTCCCTGGGCGTCGCCCGCAGCCTGGGCTGCCCGCTGCCGCTGCTGGCGTCCTACCCGCTGCCGCTACCGCCGCTGCCGCCGCTGCGCCCGGCTTCCGCGCCGACGCTGGACTGCCTGCGCACAAAGTCCACCGCGGAGATACTCCGGGCCTTCCTCACGCAGTACCAGGCCGGCAACTGGTCGGAGCTGCCGCTGCCCGTGTCCGACTCGTTCCTACCCCCCGAGGAGCAGTACCTGCCGAGGGACGCGGTCGAGGCCCTGCGCCAGGGGGCGTTCCACCAGGTGCCCGTCCTGGCCGGCGTGGCAGACCAGGACGGCACCGTCGCGCTGTGTGAGTGCAGCATACATTACACTACTGCCCTACTGACGTACGGTTCGCGGCTGAGGAGCCGTTCACAAATCACGTGAAATCGTCGAAATCGTTTTATTCCGGTTTGAAGCCTCGCGGAGGGGAGTCGCGCATCGGGAACCGCCTGTGGGAATCGAGCCCAGCAGGCCTGGAGTGTTGCCGTGCCCAGCACCGTCCGGGACGGCCACAAATGTCACGTGCTTCCTGGACGCTAACCCTCTGCCCCCTCCCTCCATCCCCAGCGGAGCACCGCGACCTGTCGCGGCAGAGCTTCTCCCAGCTGCGGCGGTTCGTCGTGGACGCCGCCATCCCCGCCGCCGCCAAGCGGTACGGCTTCACGCACATGCCGACGCGGTGGCCCCAGGACGCTGCCAACAGCGTTGAGGGCGCCGACGACGACCGCCTGTACCACCACCAGGCTGACCCGGGCATCGAGGTACCCGTCGACGCCACCATCCGCGCGCTGCTCGAGTGGAAGTACGTGAGCAGCGCGCCGCAGGGGGACACGAGCGCGCTTCTGGCCGGGCTGCTGCAGGTGAGAGAGAGAGAGAGAGAGAGAGAGAGAGAGAGAGAGAGAGAGAGAGAGAGAGAGAGAGAGAGAGAGAGAGAGAGGAGGGGGGGGGCAGGGGGGCGGCACTTTCCAGACCAGGGGACTCCCACCCACCCGCCGCCCGCCGTGCCAACGCGCCGACCCTTTTCACCCTACCCTTGTTTGGAAGGACCGCCGCCTCCGTTGTTGTCCTTTTCTCTGATTGCTGCAAGCCCCCATCTGTTTGCAGATGTACACAGACGCGCAGTTCAAGGCCCCGCACGCCCGCCAGCTGCAGCTGCTGGCCTCCAGGACGTCACAGCTGTTCGCCTACCGCTTCGACCAGCCCGGCCCGGACCTGGTGGGCTCCGGGTACCCAGGTCAGTCCATGCGAGCACGCACAAGGGTCCCGGCGGCCCAGCTGAGGCGGCTCAAGTCTTCGCGATGCCACTACACCCTTATTTCCGACGCGATACACACAAAGAGAAGATAATGGAATGTTAGCCGGCTGGGGAGAAAGAGAGAAGCTCTTTGAAACCCCCCACTTCAAAGCCTCCCAGTCGTCGGTCCGGCAATTAACTCCGGGCGCGAGCAAGAAGAAGGCAAAATAAGGAAAAGACCTATTTATGAAGAAATTGTACGATTATGCTAGGCCTAGATCTGGTCCCCTTACTGGGAGACTAACGAGGAACAAACCCGCCGACAGGAAAAATTATCATCTCATCCCATTTGTTTACGGTTCGGTGCGGTTATGGTGGGTACGAACTGTGCTCCACGACCCCAGCGCACTCTGAGTCCTGGAACGCCGTGGGGGTAGGCAACACATCCGTCAGCAGCGGAGCCTGGGAGTGGTAGTAGACAGTTCATCCGACCTGATAAAACCCAGAAGGGAGGAGGAGAGAGCCACGCCACGAAGAAGTGGTGGCCAATAGTGGCGAAGATGATGCTGATGAGGAGGGACAGGACAGGGAAGAGCAGGGCAGGGGTTGGGGTGAGGGTTGGGGTCGTGCTCGGGGCGCTCCTTTAAACTTTGTTTTAATTGCTTTATTCCCAACCAAATTAGCTTATTTTCTTTCGCATCTTTGCTCGCTGAAGGGAGAAACAAAGAGACCGGAGGGGCGGGGTTGGGGGTGGGGTAGGCCAACGGGCCGCCGCCGTCGCGCTCGCGCCGCTTGCGGATAAAGGACTCGCCCCGCCCCGCCCCGCCCCGCCCCCGACTATCCAACTTTGCGCGGCCAGAGCTTCGCGGTGAGCCCCGAAGTGGCGTGGCGTGGTGCGGCGTCCTTGATATTTTGTCATTTCACGACAAAGCCCCCCCCCCCCACCTCCACCCCTATCGGACGCTGTACCTTCCCCACCTCGCCCCCCCCCCCCCCCACGTCCCGTTGCTCGTAATAAGTCAAGAGCAGCGACAATCTTGTTTTTTTTCCTCCTTCCCTCCCGCCCCCTTCTTTTTCTCTGCCGAAATTAACTTCAGGTAACAGCTTTTGTAAGCGCAACTCTCGGCAGCAGCTGGGCGTTTTATAATTACACGAGCCAGGAATGGCCAGGCGGGGGCGGGGACATCCCGGTCATGTTACCCGTGGTGGTCCGTGGTCCGCGCCGGCACCACGGAAACAGGTCAGTGGGCTTCCTAGAGATGGGCGCGTGGGCCGTGCTGCCGCTCGTCTACGGCAGTGCCCGATACATGAGCACACGACAGGCGCCTGTGCCGCAGCAGCCAGCGGCAGCCAGCACCGGCAGCTTTGTGCCTCCCCTCCCCTTGGAGCCCTAGGGCCCAGCCCCTGCCCGGCCCGTCCGGGGGTGTTTTAGTCAAAGTGATTCTAATCTCAAGACTTGGCCGCCGAGGCAAACTTTGTTGCCGGGTCAGTAAATCCCCCGGCAAGGCGAGTGAAAGGGTGCAGGGCGGCGGGGTGGGGCGGGACGCGGTCCGAAGGGGAGGCGAGACAGCAGCATGACGAGGGCGAGCGTGTGTGGCTGGGCTGCTATACACGGGCGGGCACTGCTGTTGATCCCGAGCCCTGCGCTGCGCCCTGCATCGCTGGTCAGAACGCCGTCTTCCCGAAACGAGTTTCAGAGTCCAGTTTAGGGAACGAGAGTTCAAGTACTCTGTGAAGTGTTAAGTTGGGGGTACTTTCAGTCGGCTTGCAGTTATGCCTCTTTGGCCTGCATGTCAATTTTGCTATTGCCATGTTTGTGAAACAAATTTGGACTTTCGAGTTTGACTTTCTGTGACAACTGTCGTCACCATTATTCGCTTGCTCTTTCAGTTGCCCCGCGTTGACCGGGCCCGCTCAGCCTCAGCCCCGGGGGTCCCTCACTCGTGCGTGATGCAAACGTACCATGATTTAAATTTTTTTAATGTGAATTTTTGATCCCCCCCCCTAATTTTTCCAATTTTTACGGATATTTGCTGTTTTTTTTTTTTTCATTTTTGTCTGATTTTTTTTGGAGGGTGTACATTGATTTCTTTTGAGTTCGGGACCCCTTGCTCATGTCAGCCCCGCTCGCATGCCCGCAGGCGCCGGGTACGGCTCGGAGCTCGTGCTGCTGCTAGGGCCCACGATGACGCGCCAGCTGGCGGGCCGAAGGTTCACGCCCCAGGAGGAGCGCCTGGCCGCCTATCTCAAGAGGATGTGGGTGGACTTCGCCAGGACCGGGTGAGTGTCAGTGTGTCGTGTCGGAGTGAGGAAGCAGGAGTAGAAGTACTAGCAGAGTGGGGTTCGAGTTGCAACTGACTTTATTCAAAATTTAGGCAGTGCATTTTATAGGCTGTAACAGCTGACTGTCAATGACAGTGATACCAACATACACTACATCTCCCCCTCTAAAAACTTACAGTCATTTCAAGTTCAGTTTACAGAGTACATAGGGCCTATGCACTCTGTAAACTTCCACTTAAATAGCTTCCACTGTTCCTCTAGAGTTTCTCCTGCTTGCAACGGGCTCGGTTCTGGACGGAAATCCATGTTGCCCGGGACAACTATAACAAGCGCTGCACGGACACGGGTTGAACTCGGGATGCGCACTTGTCCGATTCAACCTCCCATTCACGTCACTCGCTTGCGGTTCTTGATACTCACCACTTTTAATAGCACCCAAGTCCGGTGTCTCCACGCCGCACACACGTTTTCACAGAACTACCGACTGCGCCATGTCGTGTCGGAGTGAGGAAGCAGGAGTAGAAGTACTAGCAGAGTGGGGTTCGAGTTGCAACCGACTTAATTCAAAATTTAGGCAGTGCCTTTTATAGGCTGTAACAGCTGACTGTCTATGACAGTGATACCAACATACACTACACAGTGAGCGTGGAACGTGGCCAGCCAAGGCGTGCAAAACGCCAACCTGGTAGGCCACCTCGACGGGTGCATCGCACGGGTGTCGTGCGGGCTGGCCTACCCGGCTATTCGCAGGCGCACACCGCGGTACCAACCGGCTCTGTGCACTCTGTGGCTGTGCAGCAACCCCACGCCGGGCGCGCGGGGCTACGGAGTAACGTGGCCGCGCTACACGGACGCGGACCAGGCCTTCCTGTCGCTGGTGGCGGACGGGACGCAGCCGCAGCCGCTGCCGGCGCGGTCCTACTCGTTCGCGCTGCCGTCTGAGGACGTGGACGCTGGTCAGGGGCAGGGCCGTGGCCGCAGCGGGGCCGGGGCCGTTGGCCGGGACGCCCTGGACGCCCGCGCCGCCGCCTTGTGGAACAACTTCCTGCCGCGGCTCCACAACGAGAGCATCAGCAGGCGCGTTGCCAGCTGGGTCGCCTCCAGGGAGGCGCCGCTCACCAACGGTAAGGGACCCGGGCCCGGGGTGTGTGTGCATGTGCGCGCTCATCTAAAATATTCAGGAGACACCAGTATTTGAACCCGCGGCCCCACCGCACCGTTTTTGTGTCGACAGCCCAGCCCTTCCGGTCCGCCATGTTCACGCTGCTGGCCCTGGTGCTGCTCCTGCTGCTCCTGCTCATCCTGTGCCTAGTTCTGCTCAAGCGGCGCGCCAAGGAGCGGGGCCGGGACCGCGATTCCTTCTGACGGCAGCTGGGGGCGGGCAGGGGCTTCGGCGTGGATGCTGGCCTGTGTGGGCTTGGCCGCTGCCTCACCCGCCTCCGAGGATTGCGTTTGGGGCCGCGACGTCGACGGCGAGGATCCGGTCTGCCGGCCACGCCAAGCCCCGAGCCGCCCCCCGCCCCCCAGCCGCATCCCCCACCGCGCGCGCCTTCACGCGCCGGCCCCGCCCCCACGGCGGCAAGTGCCAGTGCTACCGCTCACGGTGCACGTGCCTGGAGGTACAACGTGACGGCAGACCGCCTGTGACTGACGTTGTCAACGAACGTGACACCACGAGAGCATGCCGGAGAAGAGCAATAAGGTATGCGTGGTTACAGGTAGTCAGAATCCTGGGGATTTTCGCCTCTGCGGTGGCCAATTTGGCACTCTTACCGTGAGTTTCCACATTAATTTGCGAGTTTCCGGTTGGCTGCCAGGGTACACTGCCCGCAGTTGTTACCATACCAATGTTTGCCACTTCTCCACTTCAGTCCCATTACTGGATTTTAACACTTCCATGGGCATGAGATAAAAGCATGTGGCCAACTTGAGGCCCGGGGTTTCCTTCAAGGAGATCAACTTCAAACAATTTACCTTACCATGGAAATTGATTTAATGGCTGCTGGAGGAAGCCAGGTCTACATGTGGACACATCAGCATAGATGCAACCTGACATTACATTCGCATGACAAGCAACAACTCTGGCAACACACAATCCACCTGAAGGTCTGAAATATGTCCTAGAATTTCAGTTCCAGATATTTCCACAGCACAGCAGATTGTTACTGATAGCCATGATAATAGTTGCATGCAGGAAAATGAAAAAGAATATGAAATATGTAAAAATTATTTCTGTAATAAAAAGAATATTTATTTTAAATACTGTTTACAAACAATATGAAAAAATTAAATACATTTGGCTTAAAAACAGACATAATTTCTTCACAAAATTGGTTTAACAAAACAATTCATATAGAAAAGTATAGTCAGAACTCATTCCCCCACCAACTCCGCTTTGCCTTCATTTACTAATAATTGAGCAATATCAATGTCAATATCACCAGCAGTGTCAATGAGCTGCACGCTAATCCGCCATGAATTTGGGCCAGCCTCAGGGTTCCTTTTAATGACTTTGCTCACCAACGCTTTATTTTCTGCCAGCTCGTTGAAGCGGACACACTCATCCACTGCCCAATCTATATTTATAGGTTTTACACCTGCAAAGAAAGAAAAGGTTACTTCTATATTTCAATAGGAAGTTTACTCATTAATAGAAACAACTAGGGAAAAGCATACCATGAAGTTTAGCTCTTATTGCTAGAGCTGGGATGTTCCTAAATCGTGGATCGAGGTATCTCAACCTGTCAGTAGCTACTAGTCCAAGATCTCCATAATCCACATATCTTACACTAACCATAGTTTCACTTAGAACAGCGACTATAGATACTCTGGAATATGGTTATAAAATTAGTAAGGGCAGGCACAATATTAATACAGATTACAACTGAAACAATCACATTTACATACCTATACCATGTAAGATCTTCTGGGTGTTTTGCAGCAAATGTGCTGTTTTCCTGCAAATCACTGATGGATGGAAGTGCCATTATGCTATCACAACTGTCATAAAAATCTTGGACTTCCTTCATCATTACATTGAATGAAGAATGCAGTTCTTTCACAGGTTGTACCTAAAAGAAGAAAAACAGTGAATTTGATGCTCTTCATCTACAGACATTAGTAGATAGATCAATTACCAAATTCAAACATACCACAAAGTTAAAAGGGTTTGACGACATGCACACATATATGTCAAAAAACTCCGAGTCAGATGGAGGAGAATAACTCGGTATAGGGTCTGTGCTGCAGCCCCGAGAACCTGCTGTTGAAAGTACAAACTAGTTACATTCAAGACATCTTTACTACTTGTTCAACATCCTACACAAGACAAAAAAAAGACAAGAGAAAGAGCAAAATTTAAGAAAAACCCTTTCTCTACTTTGTCTAACAAAACCACACAAATCAAAAGGTACACCTGCTAAAGAAAGCTGAGAAGTTGTTAAGTTGGGTAATATTATACCACTGACCTTCATGTGAAGTGAGGATGTTAGCATCAGTTCCATTAGTAACTTCATCTGGACACTTGCTGTACCTGAGGCACAATTTTATTAGACAAAACAAAAAAAAAAAAAAAAAAAAAAAAAAAAACAGGAGGTAAAATAAAATCAGCTGGAAGTGTGCTTACTCATCATATTTAAACAGAAGGTCTGAGTTAATGGAACATATTAAGCTATCTGGCTCAACACGCTTGAAGAATTCAACAACTGGCAACTGGTCACCAGCCCCAGACTCAGAGTCTTTCTTTTTTCCAATAACAAAATTGTCAAAAGGAGCCAATTCTTTGATTCTCTTCACAATTCCTGACACAATTTGGGGGGGATTAAGGCCATACAAATTAACCTGAATTGCCTGAAACCAAACGAATTGTAAGACTCATGTTGAGATCAACATAAAAAAAAACTACACAATTGTTAACGGGCATAAATTTGGCAATGTCATACCTGTGATGGGAATTTAACTAAGGGAGGAATAACCATTGAAAGATCAAAAATTGAACTCAACATTACGTTCTCAGAGTACCCATGGTCAATAAAGTGCACCTAAAAAGCACAATGTAAAATTAACCAGTTAAAATTGCAGTCTAAGACAATCCCTCTAAACTGAGCTTACCAAAGGATTTCTGGCTTTTTCTGTGTTAATAATTACACAACGTCGCCAAGTTCGCGGACACCGTCGAGAACGAGCAAGGAACATGTGCTTGTCCTTTGCTTCCACTTGATTCAACTTTGGATGAGCATTGACCCCATGCTGTTCAACTAAATCCATCTTGGAGATATCTTCCAGTATTGTCTCGAGCAGACTTAAGTCTTTGGATCGAATTTGAACGAAAGGAGGTGTTTCTTTTGCAATGTGAGATATTCTCAAATTGCCAAAAGGCTGCAACAAATAAAAATAAAATCACATGCAAGAAAGAAACCCACAAATGTATGCCAAAACTCAAGGAATAAGAATTGCTGACTGACCTCTGGCAATCGAGGTGTAGACAAGGTTTTGCATATCTCATCTAAAATACAGTAGTTTAAATTTATAGGCTCCCCATCCACCTCTGTATTGTAGAGGACTACAGCAGCACAGAACTCTTCCGGACCGGGATGCTGTAGCACCTCTGCTACAAATGCGTTACCAATGACATTATTTACTAGATAAGTTTGAGCCTCTTCATAGGAAATGTCTACATAAGACAGTCGACAATTAATTGCCTGCAAGGGTAATATGACCATTAAAAATGAGAAACATAACAACATTGAACTCTAAAAAAAATATTTGTTCACCTGTCCTGGTAGATTCAAGTATCTATCTTCAAGTACTCTCAAGTCTGTCACATTGATTTTGTCTCTTTCCCCGTGGTCTATGAGGAAGACCACTGCTTCTTCCGTGTCCTTGTTTATTTCAAGTAACTGAACCCTCAGCCAACAATTATCACATTTTACTGCAAAGTACTCCCCAATTACAGGGTTCAGAGCCAGCTGTCCATCATTTTCCAACATTTTCAGCTCTAACTCATTAATAACATCATTGTATAATTCCTAGGAAGTATTCAAATAAAAGTTAACATAGAGAAAAAATTATCTCAAAGGAACATCAGCTGCATGAAAGAATATAGGTGCCATTGTTTTTGTTTTTTTTATTAGACCAGCTCAAAATTACAAAGCAGCCTGAAGGCTGGAAGCAAACTTGCTTTGACCTATACTTACGTCATATTCTTTTCCTATCAGTCTCACAAACACATGATCTAAAGATGCACTCGTCACAAAAACATCCCAGGTTTGTTCACTTGGAAATAACAATTCTGGGAGTCTTCTTGAACCTTCCCTGCTGCCAGCAATGACAGTGTTTGCATTGACGTCTGTGCATAATTTTGCAGAAAAATTATCAAGAACTGCACTCTGCACTGTAGAAGGCACGGGCAAAAGTGGCGAGGGTAGATTTAGAGCATTTGAAGTAAGAGGTGGTACTGATGGAATCTTGTCCTGTGAGCCAAACTGGAGGTCAGATTATGTGATTTAGCCAGAGGTAAAATATAAAGAGCAGTACTTAAAGATGCTGCTTACCTTTGAAACAGGATAGGCAATAGAAGGCACATCGGAAACAGTTGGAGTAATGGGAGGAGTAACAGATGTCAGTGAAATCTTGTCCTGAGAACAAAACAGGGTAGGTCAGATTTCATAATATTGCGAGAGGTAAAATATTGAGAGCAACCAGATACATCTTGCTTACCTTCGCTACAGGATAAACTATTGCTTTTCGGTTAACACCTTTCAGACTTTCTATAGTGAACATAGGGCAGTTTTGTAACGATTCAAGCCAATTGGCTGGTAACGCTGTTTTAAACTCCTTTACATACTCTTGAGCTATGGCCTCATCGAACATGCCGTTTCGTTTGTTTTCTATAATCTGTTTAACAAGTCAGACAAAGTAAAATAAATCAGAAGTCTTCCTTACATGAAAAGAAAGGGGCTCAATACAGAATTTACTTACATTGTATATTCTTTCCTTAATTTCCTCAAATTTGCGCAGACTTGCAGCTTTGTCTCTAGGAAGTCTAGAAACATGTTTGGCCACATGCTTACTTTTAAGTTCTTCTGTTGCAAGTTTTGCAACACATTCTTGAGCCTCCTCTCTGGTAGGCTTCTCATCCGGATACGAGGTAAATACATAATTGGAGTTATCGATTGTTAGCTGGAAGACAATAATCAATTTCATTAATACTCCTAAACACAAATTGAAACGGGAAGGAGTAGCTTAGAAACAGTTTACCTTTACTTTGGCTGTATAAACAGGTTTGCCGCGTGACGGACACCTCTCCACATATTTGTATTCTGGTTCCCCAAGTGAAAGTTCTGCCACTAAGGAGGCAAGCTCCTCAGCATGAGATTTAAACACTACTTTTTGATCAGAAGGACTCATTTTCAACGATTTAGATGGTTGAACAGCAGGTGGCTGCACTGGCGGTGCAAGTGATAAACTCATCAATGGTACTGGAGGAGGACTAGTTTGCTGTACTAGTGGGCCATTAAAAGTCGGTAGAGGTGTGGGAGAGGCCAGTTTGTCCTGTGTGCAAAGAGCTTAAAATAATTATTTGCTTACACACACACACACACACGTGGATACTATGTGCACGCAAAATGACAAAATTGTAAAGTCTGAAGTTTCTACAAGGATTAAGAGGACATATTGTTTGATGAAAGTAAGAACAAAAGATTTAGCACAAGATTAAAAGCACCAAAAAAGAAGCAGTACACTTACAAGTGATGGTTTCTTTGACACAACTTCTTTATCAAGTTTCCCATTGGAATGTACTTTCCCGCGAAGCCACTAATCCAGCAAGGAAAAAGAGATTTCGATACAAGTTGAAGGAACAATAGGACAAGACAATTGATCACTTCAATGGACGATTAGCAAATGAAAGTTAATAAAAGGATAAAACAACCAGTTAATAATTGAGTTAAGAAAGCATCACAATATTTTACAGGATGCCGAGACCAAGATGCCATGAGTTCTGAAGAAGTTCTGAAGAAATTCATGCTTACGAACATCCAATCATAACAGACATCATGACAGGAATGATCACATATTGGGGAAAAAAAGAGTACCTGGATATCAATGTAAGATGCATCCTCAGGCTCGCCGGGTGGAGTACATGGCTCCTAGAAAGATGCAGTTAAAGCAATAGATAAGCAAAACATGCTGAATAAATTTTGTTCACCACTGTCTTTTCTGTGAACCCTACACTGACGACATTTGAGAGTTGATTTGCATAGAGAAAAATTGAAGGAACAAGAACATAACTTCTTAATTAAAAGTAGAAACTATAAAGTCACACAGAATAGAGCAAGCAAAGGTTCACATGCATGCAGATAGGCACTCCGAACATGCTACATGATTTTTCTCTATCACCAAGCAATGTACTGTAATGTTACCTTTGAATTGGAAGTCTTCAGGGAGTCATCAGGATTTACCTGCAAGAACAAAAATTTAAAAAAATTTGCTAAGGTGGCCAACTTCAAAGGAAGAACTCTAACTTCTGTAACTACTTCCATTCTTCATTAAACATCAATTGAAATGATCAAATTAAAAGTTAATCAGAACTACATGACTGATGTATGTATCAACCGTACAAATAACATGCCAGGAAAGGTAAATTAATTTGCCCCAAAAATACTTTAAGATCAATCATTTAAAAAACCATTTACTCACCGATAGTATTTTACTTTGAGCATCTTTAATATCTAGAGATGGGCCATTACGTGCTAAACCAAAGCAAGAAGATACATTAGAGCATCAGCTGAGAAGATAAAATGTCAAGATTGAAACAAATCAATACCTTCTATATTTAATCTGTTTTGGACTGATGTCAGTTTCTTCAGAGGTGGAGGTTCTGGCATAGTTTCAAGGCGCTGCCTTTGAGGAATAATTGGAGGGTTGCCTAGTGGCTGTCTCTGAGGAACAATCGGTGGGTTGCCTAACGGCTGCCTTTGAGGAACAATCGGAGGGTTGCCCAGAGGTTGTCGTTGAGGCACAACTGGTGGGTTTCCATATCTAGGTTGTATTGGAGAAGATCTTACAGGTCTAACTGGATAATTATAGGTTGGCGTTGGTCGCCTCAATTGATTCAGCCGGTGTGGAAGTGTGGGCCGTGAATAGGAGGATCTCCTCTTGCTCTAGAAAAAGAGAGGAAAGGGAAATTAGGTGAGAAGGAATTATGCAACAAGAATTTCAATGACAAAATAGCTGTTACCTTTGCCCCAGGCTTCTTCTTTTGACCTGCAATTAGCTTACTTATATGGGCTGTTTTTTCATTATAGCCGGCATTAATTACATCACCATGAACATCCCTTGTATAGTAAAAGCCTCCAAGAGATTCTATTAGACTTCGTAGATTTCTGTGGCCTAGCTTTTCATAAGGAATGAAGCCTCCTACCAGACTTCTGTAATCATCTGCAACAAACAAACAAATTCATAAAAGATCATTGGCATCTGACATTCTTGCAAGGTCTAGTTTCAGGGACTCACTTATGAATTGTCGCTCAGAGAGGCGTCCTCCACCTGACGTCAGTATTGCACTAAAATTTACTTTCAACTCTTCCAGATCCATGGCCATGGTGGACCAGCAGCACTGCAACAAACAAGGACATCATCTTCAATGAAAGTAGGCAGGTTTGCAACAAGAACAACTTACAAACAAATGGGGTCCATTCCTAGAAAAGCAGGGCAGCAAAAAAGAACTGAAAAATTATATATAACTCAGTCCACAGCCAATGGAACTCTTTACCCTGGCCTACCAATGAGAATAATACTGTTATCTAACAAATCGAGGCCCGGACCGGGACTGAACAGGACAGGCTGCCCAGGCAACCTACTTTCACTGGCAGCACTCAGCTCAACGTCAGGTCAGACGCAACACTGCCTCCGGGTTCACAAACTGGGCGGCTGGTCTAAAACCCGCGTCGTGTCCCTGTCATTCCTGGGCGCGAACATCTCGTCCTGCGCCGGGCTGCCATCCAGTGGGAGAGGGTTAAGGTTTGAATGTCTAGGGCCGAATACCCAGCCCACCCGCCCAGTCGCCCGCCGCCCAGCCCAGCCCAGCCCCAGCCCGGCCCCGCCGAGCCGAGAGCATCTGTCATGTTGGCCGCGTTAGACACCACGCTACTCACCGATGCTTCACAAATACAAGGTGTACTCAGTCGGAGTTCAAGAACGTCACGAAATATTTAAAAAAGTTGCGACACCACTACACACTTCACACGTCAAATCTGTCGCACGGGATAACAGGGGAAAACAGACCTCTCGGCACGCCACGATACACGAGACTGAAGCGGAATGGAAGGGGGACTGGCCTGGCCCGGGCCGGCCGGCCGAGGTGCAGCGAGGGGGCGGGGGGCGGGGAGCCGGGGCGAGGGGGCGAGCCGCCGGCGGTAAGGGGGGGGGGGAGGAGCGGCGCTGCCTGCTCCTGCTGCCAGGCAGAGATGGCCTCACAGAGCAGCGCAGCCAGGACTGGCAGTTGTCGGTGGTCAGGAGGCCATCAGACATGAGCCAGACCTCCCGGTTCAGACCACGGTTAGGGGTGGCGTGGTGGGTCCAGTTGACATGTTTTCCCGTGGGATCAGACAACAGTCACAGCACTAACGCTCGCTGGATAGCGGCGCATCTGGGCGCATTGGTACCATCGAGTCCAGCGCGGCCTCTTGCTGACTCGGCAACGTGGCACGACGCTGGCAGCGCGGCAACCGCGCGCAACGCGACGCTTGCCATCGTGTGGTCCTTCCCTACCCCACCACTGCACTACGAGACGAGCACTGTACTGCGAGCAGCTGCCGGAGGGCCGGCGGGGCGGGGCGGGGGGTAAAGTGGGGTGGGGGCCGTGGGGTGGGCAACAAGCACCGACCAACACCAGTCCCGGGCCAGGACACATTCTTGTCTAGAACCCTATCACGCTAGATTGATGCGCCATGGATATTATTTTGTCTCATATTCGCGACACACCTCCGCTTTGGCTCCGGGACACGTTTCGTCGCGAAAGCACCCATGGAGTGACGGTGGCAGCTTGAGAGAAGGGCCCTTCTCGCAAGGTGGCAGTGCATGTAACGTACACCAGAGGTTACAGTGGCAGTGGCCCCGGGGATGGCACACTGACCGGTTGCCACGCGACCACCGACCAATCAGGGGCCGACGGCTTCTGGCTGGGGGCGCTGCCATGTGCGGCACGGGAGGCCCAGGCCGTCATGGCATGCTCGGCCCCGCATGGCAGTGACCATGTGAGACTCGGCGGGCTGGGCTGGGCTGGACGAGTTCTATGGCAAAGCCCACTTCCGTGTTGACGCCTGGTTGGAAATGCCTAATTCCCCCTTTCCCTTGACCAGGCATCGTGCCGCGGCCGCCCTGGCGACCGCAGCGTCCAGGACGTTGACGGCGCTGCCCAGGGCGCTGTCGAGCGGGCCGCGGGGCGCGCACCCCGACCTGCAGCATGCGTTCGACGTCACGGCCAAGGACGTCCTCTTCGACATGTTAAAGGGGCCCGACGACCGCGTGGCCATCGGCAAGTTCCTGTCGGTGAGCGGCAGGACAGCCGGGCCACGTGGTTTGCGGACGGTCCCTTATCATAGACTACAGCTACAACGTGGCCAGGCCAGGCTGCTAGCTCTGGCGACGCAGCGGCTGCCAGCGACAGAGACATCACTGCAGTATATTCCCCTCCATCTCTCTCACTCCCCCGGGCTTCGCCGAGCCAGACAGAAAGAGACAGGGCGCGGCACGGAATGTGGTTGGCGCGGTGACCCGGCCGGACCGCGCGGCCGTGGCTGTTGGCTGCGCCATGGCTGCGCGCCGAGGCACCATCCATCCCGATGATAACACTGACATCGAGCCGAAGCCGCCCATCCGGAGCCCGACCGAACCGCAACAGTCAACTTCGTTCCGAATCGGATTTCCGGCGGGGGGGGGGGGGGGGGAGCGTCCGTCCTTGTCGCTGTCTTGGCCGCATGGGCTGTCGCTATGCGTGCGACAGGGAGGGGGCGATGGGCGATGTTGGTATGTTTGATTCGCTCATCGGGTCGTCTAGTCCTGACCGCCCGCAACGCGAGTCTCCTTGTCCGATCTGGCGGGCGGGCGCTGCGCCACAAGTGCCCCCCCCCCCCACGCACTCAGGACTGTCGGATGGCGTATCACCACATAACAGCAGAAGCTGATGGTGACGACACGTCAGTCGTGACCATCGGGCGCTCGAGCGCGGGGTACCTTCCCGAAACGCTTTTGCTGACGTCTGAGTCACAGCAACAGCGTTAGTTTTTGTGGACGGCCCGAGGCTCTCGAGGGAAAGTATAAAGAGCAAAATCACTGTTATTATCACATGGCCGCTCGGAGCTCAGCAGGCTGAGGGAAACGCAAACGCGGCGTAGGATGTCGTCGGGCCGCGTTGTTTCCTCGTATTTGGGTGTTAGTGGCTCGGTTAGTGTCGATTTAATATGTGGGATACCGAGCCGAGCACCTGTCCACTTCCAAACGTCCTTTTTACTGCGCATGAGGACGAGGCATGGACGCGCCCAGATGTGGCGGTTGTACTGAAAGTGCATTTTCGCTGAAATGGAGCTGGAGGAAAGTCGGACGAGACGGAGTGGGGTGGGGGGAGGGGGGGTTGACGGGTGGCGGCCGGCTCAGCCAGCGACGCTTTCTCGGAACTGTCCTTCATAAAGCAACTGACGGCGGTGCGTCTTTGGCGCATTAAATGCCCCAGTATCATTGACCTCCCCTCCCATGCCTATGCTGGTGACTGCGTGTGCGTTGTGAGTACTACTTGTAACGTGACCCAAACAATGGTGTCTCGGGCAGGTTGGTTTATGGCTTTCGCTCGTTTGGGATGCCATTAGGCGATTTGCACATGTGGTGGGCCGGTGGGCTGCCGGAGCTGCCGGGTTCCAGGCACTCCCAAAGCACCCAAAGGATACCGCGCTGCAGCACTGCAGCGCTTCCAAAAACGGGAAGTGAGTCAGTCGGACATCTCTGTGGTGCACTGGGTTGGGGGGTGATGACCGCGGTGGGTGCTGGCATGTCTCTCTCTCTCTCTCTCTCTCTCTCTCTCTCTCTCTCTCTCTCTCTCTCTCTCTCTCTCTCTCTCTCTCTCTCTCTCTCTCTCTCTCTCTCTCGCACTCGCTGCGGCGGAAGATGGCGGACGGGACCATCCGGCGAGGTGGCGACGGCGGCAGCGGCGACGCAAACAATGCAATAATAAAATCCCGCTCTTACACAAACAGCAGCAGTTTGGTCGCACGCTGGCTCGCCCCCTCCCTTGCCCGCGCGCTTGGGAGGTCGAGCAGTGGTGGGGCGGCGGGAACGAGTGAGGGGGCTAGATCGGCTGGATCGTCCTGAAGCACCGCACCTTACCGACCGTGCCTGTGCCAAGGGACCGTTCGCAAACACGTGACACCCACCGCCCGGTGGCGCGTGTCAATGTCTTCCGAAATCCTTGTGCAGATGTCCTCAAACCGCACACCGGCGAGAGCTTCTTTTATGACGTCTGTCGGGTTCGGTCTGCAGAGCCTGTCGGTGCTCGGCCTCCGGCACTCGGACCCCCGGCTCAAGGAGATGAAGCAGCGCCTCATGGAGGTGGTGTCCCACGACGACCTGGTGCTGGACATCCTGGACTACGGCCCGCCCCCGGCGAACTCCGCGGCCACCCCTGGAGCCGCCCCCAGGACCGCCCCCGACCCACCGTGTGCGTGGCCCACGGCTAGCCTCGGCCGGGCCGAGTTCAGGCGGTGAGTGCGCGCTGTCGCGGTGGTGGCGGCGGCGGCGGGCCCCTCACGTCCTGCTCATGTCCCGGCGCAGCGTGGTGGACGCCAGCATGCCTCTGCTGTCACGTGCCTACCGCGGGAAGCTGGTCATCGAGGACTTCGGCGAGTTCTGCTCCCGTCTGCGGGGCATTTTCGAGCGCTGCACGGACAACCATAACGGCAAGGTCCGGGTTCAAATACTGAGGATGCGCGGTTTTCTCAACTGTAACATATCGTAACGCCCGCGCCGGGGCGCGAACCCGGGCCCTACAGGTGGCGTCGTACATCCCGCAGCTGGCCCTCGCGGACCCGGACAGCTGGGGGGCCAGCGTGTGCAGCGTGGACGGGCAGCGCTTCTCCGTCGGCGACGCCAGGACCGCCTTCACGATACAGTCCATCAGGCGAGTGCCGGGCTAGTGCTTGGCTATGCTAGGCAGTGCAGGGCAGGGCGGGGGAAGCCGAGCCTTATCGTTTTGGCTTATCTTCTGCGGCTGCTGCGAAATCTCCCTTTGGACCTGAGAACGGAAAACACACACACGCTGGCACTACACCAACAAAATTTCATTGATGTTTGATCGACGTGCCGAAGATACCATCAGCTGTAAAAGCTGACGTTATGGGGCTGGTCGGGGGCCACGGGGCTCGGAGGCAAACCTCCGCGCTGCGCCGCGCCTGATAGTCCAGTCAATCATGTCGGTGTGTCAGAGCTGCTGGCGGCCGCAGACTTTCGCGACACATTCGGTCTGCTGCCCCTCCCCACCCACTGCTCCGCTGGCTCCGCTGGCTCCGCTGGCTCCGCTGGCTCCGCTGGCTCCGCTGGCTCCGCTGCATCTCCGTCTGTCCGAGTGAAGCCGACCTAACCTGGCCGCAGGGCGGGTGCGGGGCAGTAAGCCGCTGACGTACACGCTGTGCCTGGAAAACCTGGGCGCCGACATGGTGCACCGGTTCGTGGGCCAGGAGCCGAGCGGCCGGAACTTCAACGAGCTGGTCCTGGACGACAACAGTGAGGGCACGACCCGACAAGGTCGAAAGCAATGCGGGAGTTACTCCGTCGTCCGGCGCTCGAGCGCGGGGTAGCTCCCGGAATGCTTTTACAGACGCCTGCGATCCACGGAGACGGTGTCGCGTAATTTAAGGACGGCCCCTGTGTAGCGCGGCGTGGCAGCATTGCGGCCACTTTAGCTGCCATTAGGGCCCCCGCCTATGCAGGAGTCTGCCATGCGGCCGTCTATCCCGCCTCTGTCTTGGCCGGTCGGCCTCCGCTGACCCCCTCCCCTCCCCTCCCGTCCCCTAGAGCGGCCCCACAACCCCATGGTGAACTCGGGCGCCATCGTGCTGTGCGCGCTGATCAAGCAGCTCATCAGGCCCGAGATGACGGCCGCGCAGAAATTCGAGTTCACGCTCAACTTCTTCCAGGTTCGCAATGTGTGCCTATGCGGCTCTACGTGATTTGTAAACGGCCCGGCGAGGCTCATGCGGGGTGCTGCCCTGCCGTAGCGGATGGCGGGCGGGGAGAGGCTGGGCTTCAACAACGCCGTCTTCGTGTCGGAGCGGGACGCCGGCGACCGCAACTACGCCCTGGCCTTCCTGATGCGCGAGCACAACTGCTACCCGGAGCGGGCGCACCTGCGCTCCATCATGGACCTCTACTTCCAGGTGGGGAGCCCGCCAGGGCTGGCCAGGCTGCGCTGACGGCGCGTGGCGTGGCTCCTGTCCGCCGTTACCGCGCCCCGCACACTCGGAATGCTTTCTCTTTCCCCGCCGTCGCCGCGTCCTCCGCGCCTTCCTCCCCCCCCCCCCTCCCCCTGCCTCCAGCCCACGGCCCCCGCGGCCCCCACGACGTCCGCCCCGCCCGGCCCCGCCCCGCCCCGGCAGCGGCCCGGCAGCGGCCCGCGGACGCGGCGCGGGTTACACGTTCCGCCCGGCGGCCGGCGGCGGCCACTCATTGGGAATAATCGAAGGAAACCGATGTGCGTACTGCGTACCTACCGCCCGTACCCGCACCGTGCCCGAGTGGACCTACTCTCGCGTCGAGGCGGGGGAAAAGAACCGGCGAGGAAGGAGAGTTTCTCTCACGAGTTTTCAAACCGCCGGCTCAGCCTATTCTGCGGAAGAAAAGAGCACTTCAAGAAAACACGTTGCTGGAGGCCGGCTTTTGCTGTGCTGTCAGTATAATTAGCCAGAGTCCCACCCAACACGGGATCAACCTGCTTATCCTCACCGACTTCTGCTCGAGCACGGGCTCGGGGCCGCTGCCGCTTCGCGGAGCAGCGGAGCAGCGGATGGCGACCGCTCTCGGCTGTTTTTGGCTCGATCCTGACGGGCCTGGCAACGACTGAAAGCCTCTGTCACTTCCTCTGGTCACCGAAACACACATCTCAACTCAAATCGAGCCGAGCTGACACTACTGCCGTGCCCACCGGGTTCGGCTGGAAACAACAGGTTAATGGGGAAGGTTGGGATGGTGCGGGGGTTGTGCTGTGAGGATGCTGGCGGCACGCTGAGCTGGCAGCGCTTGTGGGCACAGAGACAGGGACGAAACACTTTGGCCATCCTACGCCATTTTTTCGTGTTTGCCGCGGCAGGGTAATGTGATGGGGGCTGCCTGAAAATGACATGACATGCGCCACGCTATGCTGCGCCCCGTGCGGATGCCTGCTTGGCTGCCGGGCTGCGCTGTTCGGGTTCGAGCCGCGGGTCACCGACCCCGGCAGCGCCGGCAGCGCTGGACTGTTCACAATGGTTTTACGACCCCAGTTACTTCAGGTGCTTCAGGTGCACGGGCGCAAAGTGAATGCAGGTGAATGAAAGACATGGCCTGGTCAACGGAGCTCGGGAGGACAAAGGAAAAGGATTGCCTCGCACAAAAACAGTGGCGAACGAGTGTCTGACGCGACGCCTGGATCACTATGAATGTGTGCCGGAATTAGGGCCCGCACACAAATCACGTGGTAAATAACGGGGGAGGGGAGTATACGGCCAAAAATCACGTCCCTGCAGTTAAGTTTGGGTAAAGTTAGGTTAGGCTGACCACGAAGGGGGAGGTGGGGGTGGGGGTCTGATGTCAGTACAAATTTGGCCACGTGGTTCGTGTACGGCACCTTGTCCGGTTTCTTGGAAACATTTCGTCCGCCGTCCGCCACTGTTTGGTCCTGCCTTGGTCCAGTCGTAAACGGTCTCGTTCCCACAGTTTTGGTTGGGGCCCACAGATGGGTGTGTAGTGCGTTCAGCCGCGCATGCGCGTGGTGACAATGACTCTTGTGCACGTGAGGGCCAGGACCAGACCCGGAGCAATATTTTAGCTTTCGAGCAGAGACAACCAGATCGCGCCGAGCTCCCGACACGAGCACACCGCTCCGCTCTCCGCGACGCGATCATTCGAACGACTCAGAATAATTAGGCTAAGATTAAGTCAAGTTTAGCGGGTACGTAACAGTAGGTAACAAAACAAGTGCCTCGATTTTGATCGAGCCCTTATTGAAGAAGACGCCTCACATTTACCCTACATATGTTGTGCAGTGCTGCTCCATGGAGATCACCTGCGACTCCCTGGCGGTGGTGGGCGCCACGCTGGCCAACGGCGGCGTCTGCCCGCTGACGGACGAGCAGGTGCTGGGCGCCGGGGCCGTGCGGGACGCCCTCAGCCTCATGCACTCGTGCGGCATGTACGACTACTCGGGCCAGTTCGCCTTCAAGGTACCAGCGGGAGGGGCGGCGTCCAAAAATTGCCTTATACACCGTCGTCGTGCCTCGGACGTCTGCAAAAGCATTCCGGGAGATACCCCTGACCGCGGGTGGTGGTCTGATGCTGACACTGTACTGCGCCCTGCGCCCGCCGATGGGCGTCACGAACTTGGTGGACTGCCTCCGACTCGCGGGGGCCGTTCACGAACCACGTGACACTACAACCGCGCCCACTGAGTCTCAGTCGGCCGCGGAGCCACGGGTGTATGAGATCCCGGGGCGCCCATTTTCTAAGAGTACGGGAGACGAGCGGTACTTCTAGACAAGACCCCGCCCCAGCTATGGCGGTTGAGACTTGCGCTGCCTAACCCTACCAAATGGTCGTGACATATCGTCAGCGAGAGCTAAGCCTCCAAGTTTTTGACGTTGGCTTGTGCCTGACGCCGTGGCGGAGATACTCTATCAAGTGCGCTCGTCGCATCCCGATAGGCATGTGACATGCTGCAAGTGACCCCTGCGCTCAGCATGACTCACGCGCCGCGCTTCACAAGGCCGCCGCTCAAGGCACATGATGCGCTGCTGCTGCTGCCGCTCGGCCCTAAACAACCGGCGGCCAAAAAGTGTGACAAACGACCGTAGCGCGCGGCTGCGGCACGGCCACGGCACCCAGTACATTCGGGAAAGGGGTCGTTCATGACTAGGGTACTTCGGAGAAGGTCCAAACCGAAAACAAAGAAGAAATCGAGAAGACCATCAGCGGGTATCATTAATTGAACCGCATGGTATCTCCGCCACGGCGTCAGCCACGAGCCAACGTCAAAAATTTAGAGGCTTAGCTCTCGCTGACGATATGTCACGACCACTTGGCAGGGTCATGCAGCGTAGAAATGAGAGGATGTTGGGGGAGTGCTCGCACGTAATGATTGTGACGTATCGCCAACTGGAGCTTATCCTCTTTACTATATTGGCGTTGGCTCGTTGCTTAACGCTGTGGTGCTTCAGCGGTAACCCGCATCATACCCGCATCTTATTTCCGCTGATGTTCTGCTCTGTTTGACTTCTTCACCGAAATACTCATAACGTAGCTAAGACGTCTTGAGATACCACGCGCTCGCGCGCCTCGCCCTGCGAAGACCGCGTCTGATTTTCTGATTCTGGCGCTCTGCCGACAGATGTGTTATGAAGTTTGTGAACGGCCCCGACCAGCTGATCAAACCGCGCGCTGCGCTGCGCTGTGAGCTGCTACGAGCGCCGCGCCGCCGCGTCTGGAAAACTCGTGTTCGCTCCCTCCCACTCCGCCCCCCTCTCCGCGCGCCGCTGCTACATCCGGACTGGCGGCGCGGGGGCCCACGGGGTGGTTGCGGGGGTCCTGCTGACCAGCCCAGCGACATGAGACTCCAAATACCCGAACGTCACAACAGCGCTGTTTGGCGGCGTATGAAAGTTGTGCAGACATTTCTCAGAAAGTATCGGCCGTGCGTCGTGCCTCGGGGGTCGCTTGTCGCTTAGCATTCAGAAAGCGCACCTGATATCCAATCATTGCGGCCCGTACGGGGACCGGGTGCGGCGCGTGCCGGCGCGTGCGGGGCCGTGCGGGCGCGTGCCAGACTGAAGGCGCGTCACAAACGGCGCCGCCGAGTCAGACCAAGGGTGCCAGGGGGAAGTACGGTGAAGGAGTGACAGGGGCGCGTCCACCGAGTGTCCACCGAGTGTCCACCGAGTGTCCAGCCCACTGCCTCCGTGCACCTCACTGCACTGCAGGGCCTGAGGCTGAGTGAGGGGCCGCAGCCGCAGGCACCTGGAGGCTAGGCACCGCAGCCGCAGCACGGACACAGTCCAGGCTGTCGGCGCTGGACTACCGCGGTGGCCAGCTGAGAACCGCCGACCGCCGACCACGCCCACCGCGGGACGGCGGGTCACTGTCCCACCGAGAGGGAGGGAGGGAGAGAGAGAGAGAGAGAGAGAGAGAGAGAGAGAGAGAGAGAGAGAGAGAGAGAGAGAGAGAGAGAGAGAGAGAGACACTGCGTGCGTGCTGACGTTCGTGGTATGCATAGGCATGCAGTCCCTCCCCCCCCCCCTCGTACGCGTTGCGGTCAGCGTGTTAATGAGGGTCCGGTCCGGACAACGTGCGCCATAAGGCCGGACTTGGACTTCCCTCCGGAGGGTTTCTGACGGTGGTGCCGCGCCGCCGCGTGAAGGCGAAGGACGCACGAATTTGGAAAGAAAAGAATGGTGTCTTCCGGAGTAGAACTGAAGAAGAAGACAAGAATCACAAAAGCGAATACAAAAGGTGTCGCAAAAGTTTCGCAGCTCGTTCCGCGCCGTCAGCCGACTCTAAAATTTGCAGGCTTAGCTCTCGCTGACGATATGTCGCGACAATTTGGTAGGGTGAGGCAGCGCATAGCTCTACCGCCATGGCTTGGGCCGGAGTCTTGTCTTGTGGTACCGCAGGTTTCCTGTATTCTTTGGTTAAGTCACATTGCGCCGGGGAAATGTTGCGCTAATTAATGATGCACTTCCTCGGGCCGCGCGGTGTGACCCTGCAAAGTAGCCGTAACATATCGTCACCGAGAGCAAAGCCTTCACATTGATGAGTCGGCTCCCGTCATTTTAGCAGCCGAGGGAGGGGAGGTGCCTGCTGCCGCTGCTGCCGCTGCTGGCGCCACACTCGGCTTGTCGCCTGTCCGCTACGCGTGTCTGTCACAACAGGTCGGCATCCCCACCAAGTCCGGCGTGTCCGGCGGGCTGCTGGCGGTGGTCCCCAACGTCCTTGGCCTGGCCTGCTGGTCACCGCCGCTCGACAGGCTGGGCAACTCGGCGCGCGGCGTCCAGTTCTGCGAGGTAAAATTAAAAGTGAAAGCGTACAAGTAGAAGGCTCCACCACAGCCGGGAATCGAACCCCGGCCGAGATAGGACGGCTGGGTTCAGGAAGCCCGTCTGCCAAAGTTATCCGCCGACATACTTAACGCTCGAGCGCGGGGTATGTCCTGGGATGGCCCCACCAGCCTACAGCCTCGCCGCTCCGTCCCCACACCCCAGGACCTAGTGGCCGAGTTCGGCTTCCACCCGTACGCTGACGTGGGGGTTCGGAGGCCGCGGTGGCGGCCGTCGTGGTCGCGGGGCGCGGACGTGGACAGGCAGCGCGGCCTGCACGCCCAGCGGGTCTCCGAGCTCATGCTGGCCGGCAAGGACGGCGACGTGGCCGCCCTGCGCAGACACCTCCTCGCCGGCCACGACGTGTGCGTGTCGGACTACGACGGCCGCACCGTCCTGCACGTGGCCGCCGCCGAGGGCCACCGTGACACCGTGCACCTGCTGCTCCAGCGCTGCGGCTTCCTGGCCAACGTTCGCGACCGGTACGCGGCAGGCGGCAGAGTGTCACGTGTTGGAATCCCGCCGCCGGCAGGGGCTTTGGCTTTGTACACGGCCCGGGCTGTTTCATCGCGCTTCGCGTGTACTACTCGCTCCTACTGTACTCCGCGGCGGCGGCCCGGCCCGGGCCCCGCCCTAATGCACCCGGCGCCCCCGCCGCGGCCTCGCCCTGCCCCGCCCTGCCCCGCCCTGCCCCCCGCCCTGCCCCGCCCACCTCTCCCTGTCTTGCTCTGCCTGGCTTTGCAGCTTTGCCCCGTGCCCGCACATCCGCACATCGCCTCATCTACCCGGACTGTATCGATGCACTATTCTCTGATCTGTTCGGCCGCGGCCGATCGAGGCGATGGGAAAGGCTTCACTGCA
The DNA here is from genome assembly GCA_038380765.1 of Odontothrips loti. Taxonomy (NCBI): domain Eukaryota; kingdom Metazoa; phylum Arthropoda; class Insecta; order Thysanoptera; family Thripidae; genus Odontothrips; species Odontothrips loti. The sequence continues at coordinate 26,136,729 of CM076243.1, forward strand.
CACTCTGCCAGGCCGCGGCTGCGGAGCCATGGCGGAGCGTTGCCCCCGCGAGTCATTAAGGGACTCGCCCCGAACGCCGCTGAGTCAGCACGGCACAGCCAGGCACAGCACAGCACTCAGGCTGGGCCCCGCACCGGCAGGCCCGAGGGCCCGAGGCCCGGCTGGGAGGGATTTAGACTTTTCAGCAGGGGGCGTCCCTAAGCAAGCCGCACACCCGCGACACGGCCGCCCGCCCAGCCGAGACGTAACCGGGACGGGGCGGAGGACAAGCGGTCATTACGGCTGGCGTCAACAGATGGGGTCATTTGCCCGTGGACGACGCGAGGCGGTTCGGACACGTGGAGGTGGCGACGCTCCTTGAGGAGCACGGGGACCTGCCGGAGCCGGGGCCGCCGCCGGAGACCTGAGGCTGTATGTACTGACAGCACCGCAGGTATCACGCAGACTCTATTATCTTTCCCGCTTTTTTATCCTCTCGTTTTCTCTTTCGTGTTTTATTTTCGCGAGGCCCTCATCGTCGCTCACCCTGGCCCGGCCCCCATGCTAGCAGCGGCAGCTGACACTGCGGACGCATCCGAAACCCTGAGCCCTGAGGTCTCTGGGGCCGAGGGGTATCGCACCGGCCCGCTAGAGTATCTGCGCGCGCGGAGTGTTGAAGCGACGTGGGGTACTAGCAACTTTAAATGGAATGTTTTCGCGTGTTATTTCAATGCGTGTTGTTGTTGTGATAATATATTTCTAGAATAGGATTTTAATGGTGCAAGTGGTTTATGTATTTATAACTGATGAGGGTAGTGTCACAGAAAGTTACAATAAGAGCAACAACTTTTAAAAATCAATAGTAAGGGTTTTCTTTTATTTCTGTCGGTCACAATGAGACACTTATATTTTGCTGCTTTGCAGCCTGATGACAACATTCAACATTATTTTTCCATTTTATTAGAAGCTCAGACATTATTGATTCAGTTTTTAAAAATGTGTTAAAGATTTGTACAGTGTATATCACACCAGCAACCTCCTTTGGAGAAGTCCCTGATATTTACACTATACAATTCAGTCAGTTTCTGATCACTCTCATCAAAATCACAACAATTTTTTTATCAAAATTAATTAACGGAACATACTGGGAGAGCGTTCTTAATTTAGAACTAACTAGCTATTTCCAGTTCCTAAAATGTGCAATTTTTTTTCTTACACTGGATGGTTGCACTGAACCAAACAGTTTCAGAATCGAACGACACTTCTAGATTACTATTATATCAACATGGTCTGTGACATCTAGTTTTCCATATGGTTGCTATTGCCATGCTGTTGTTTGACTTGTTAAACTGTTGGTTCTGAACCTATGACTAGTCTACACCACATCTACCATGATAACTACTCTTCTACAAAATGTCTATAGAATAATTTACTATGAATGTCAATAAGGTATTTCAACTAGAAAGTGCCAGCTATTGCCAGCAAACAACTCCGATTGATAAACAACTGAACTATGATATGAAAATGAACAAATTGCTTAATTGCTCAAATCAGCTGGAGTGCTTGTAGCAGTTCAAGTTCTATACAGGGTCATTTACTGGTAATCTATTGCTAAGATACAGTTCTGTAATTATGGTTGACTAGATCATTATCTTGACAAGCTATCCATTCATTGTTGGACCTAACTTTTCAAGTGACACCACACGCTCCCCCAATCAACAAAAAAGGATTTGGTAACTCTTAAAAAAATTTCCCTATCACCTTCATAATTTGTACACTAGATATGATGTATCAAACATCTTTGTACAATGCATAAAAAACTTAAACCCGACTGTATATTATTTGTACACCGTCAGGTTACATTCATAAACAAATTTTCACTTAAAACATTCAATTATTTAACAAAATCACGATTGAATGAGAGACATTCTTCTCAACATGGTTTTAACATTCTAGTCAATAAAATGACATCATCAATTTGATCAGTCCTGGGGAGGTAGGACGCTGCCCTGGAAAAGTCATTCAATGTTCTGTGCCTAGACCGCGTACAGTATTGAATCTCCTTTTGCATTGCAGTCTCAACTTCCTCGGCTGAAAATTGTACAACAGTTGAGGGTTTGCCTCAGCCGGCCTCAGCTCAGGCCTGCACCTGCAGGCTGGCGGACTGGCTCTCCAGACTCTGCTTGAGCTGCTGTAGGGTCTCCATCAGGATGTCCTTCCGTCTCGTCTCCTCGTCCTGGATGGGGGTCGTCGGCGTCCCTGCAAAAACGGAAGTTAGCGTTTTCAAGTTTCATAAGACAACCAAGTTGGAAGCTGCTGTTGGCGGTACCAGTGCCGGTGCCTGCAGCCTCTACTCACTGGGCATGATCTCGGTGTGCTCCAGCTTCTTGCTCAGCCTGTCCAGGGTGTGGCTGTTGGCGTACACCTTTCGCTTGACGGGCTCGCTCTGCGGACACGCGTCCAGCATGTCCAGCCGGTGGTCCACCGACTTGTAGGTGACCAGGGGGATGGGAGGCCGCGAGGACGTGGGCGTGGTGGCCGTGCTCTTGGCCCGCCTGTCCAGCGCCAGCGGCGCCGGCGGCGCCCTGGACAGCCTCGGTGTCATCGACCCATCCGAATCGGACGAGCTGGCCTCGATGGCGGTCCAGCCCTTGGTGGGGGCGGCCACGGCTGCGTGGTGCAGCGGCTGCAAGTTGAGTTGGAACGGCTTGCAGACCCGCGGCGCCGCGGGGGCGGGGGCCGGCGCGGGCACCGCGGCGGTGGCGGGGGAGGGGACGGGGAGCGGGGCCTTGGGGGCCGTGACGGTGCGCGGGGGCGGCACAGGCGGCGGGCCTCGGCGCCGTCCGCCGGGTGTGGACGCTGGGGACGCATCCACCATCCCGGGTACACTGCGTTGCGGGGATGCCCGCGCCGTGTCGTCTCGCGGGTAGGGTGCCGGTGCCGGCGGGGGCCCTAAGGGCGGGGGCCCTGAGGGCGGGGGCTCTGAGGGCGGGGGCCCTGAGGGCGGGGGCGCGCGCCGGAAGTCGTTGGGCGACGGCGTGAAGCACTGCTTCCGGTGCGGCCGCAGGTCCGGGTCTTCCAGCGCGCGCCGCGGCATGACCAGCGGCGACCATCGGTTTCGGTTCTCCTCCGCGTTGTCGTTGAGGCGGGGGTCACGCGCCAGCGGCGAGGTGCAGTGCGACGGCACGGGGTGGCAAGGCGGCATCGGCACCGGCGTCAAGCCCTGCTTGAGGTAGTCCAGGCGGCGGTTGAGGTTGTGCCGCTTGGACATGGGCGGCGTGCCGTAGTGCGGCGTCCTGCTGCTCATGAGTGGGCTGCCCATGGGGCTGCCCATGGGGCTGCCGCTCATGCTGACTAGGATGTGCTCGGCCTGCATGATGAGCTGGCGGTACTTGCGGTCCGCCTCCCGATCGGCCTCGGCCATGGCGTACTCGTCCATGCGCGGGTGCGGCGCAGGCGGTGGCGGTGCGAGCCTGTGGTTGCGGCGCGCGCTCAGCGGCGTGTTGCCCGCGCTGCGGGTCCCGAAGCCTCCGCCCAGTTCGGCCGTCCGCAGCAGCAGCCTCTGCATCACGATCCGGTTGAGGTTGGGGACGGGCGCCGCCGCGCCGCCGTCGTGGGTGTGGGCCTGGCTGTGGCCGTGGCCGTGGGTCTGACGGGGGGCGCTGCGCCGCCGCCGCCGGTCACTCGGAGTCCGACTGCTCCTGGGGCTGCCCGCGGACGGGTCCCTGGACGAGGCCGTGGACGAGGGCGGCTCTCTCCTGCTGGCGCGCCGTCGGCTGGACTGCCGTCGGCCGGGCGGGAAGTTGTGGAACGTGCAGTGGCCTCGGTTGACGGCGGCGTACCGGTCGTCGCAGCAGATCTCGGTGAGCGAGCCGCGGTCGATGAAGTCGAGGTCGTTGTCCTCCTCCGTCTGCTCGTCGCCGGCGTCCACGTCGTCGCCGTAGTCCTCGACGTCGGTGGGGTCGCTGTCGCTGAGGATGTCGGTCTCCTTTTCGTACACGTAGCTCTCGTCGAACTTGCCCATCATCTCGTTGAGCGTCACGTCCTCGTTGTCGGACAGGTTTGGCGGCGATCCGTTGTTGGCGGTGCGCGACGAGGCGGACGACGTGGACGACCCCGAGGACACGCAGGACGCCGACCTGGGCGCGCGGGCCGGCGGGGGCGCGCACACCGCGCCGCGGGAGGACGCGGACGACGACCGCAGCGGGCCGCGGTTGCAGGCGCGCGACGCCCGCCCGTTGCCGTTGGACACGGCCGGCGGCGCTGGCCTCCTGCAAGTGGAACAGAACACAGCGGTGTTAGATCCTCACGGGGTAGTGCAGCTGCATCCTGCGGCCCGGCCCGCGGGGACCAGCCCAAGCCTGCTGCCTCAACCACTGCGCCCAGTTTGCTGCGGTACGCGGCCTGGCGGAGGGAGCGCCGGCGGTGCCGGGTCCGGCCGCGGCTGCAGCCACATAACTCACAATCAAGCACGAAGACGGCCTTTAAAATGCAAACGGCGTCGCCAGGCGGCGCGGCGGCACGGCACGGCGGCGGCCCTCGGCTGGCAGAGGGGTTGGATAGACTAGACTAGGGCTGTGGGGCTACTCACGGGCTGGGCTGGTGGGGCTGCGGGGGCTGCGGGGGCTGTAGGCCGGCCTGACCCGGCGGGCTGCAGTGCCCCCGCGGCAACGGCTTGTCCTCCACGGAGGGGCTCTCCTCGTTGAGCTGGAACAGTGGCTGCGGCCGGGCGGAGCCGCGCGCGCCGCCCCTGGCCCGCGGACGCCCCCCTGCCCCCGCCCCTGGCCCCGCCCCTGGCCCCGCCCCCGGCCCCGGCCGCCGCTGCAGGGACACGTCGGAGGCGGAGCCATACGAGGAGGACGACGACAGGGATAGCGAGGAGGAGCAACCGCCTGCGAGAGACAGAGAGAGAAAGCATCATTTAAATACATTGGAATTCATGAAGTGGCATTGACATCTTTTCCCTCCGATTTCCGATTTGCGGCTTTGAGCCGATATGCTGCAATCGATAGTTGTCGTGTTATCGAGGACTCAGTGCTGCGTGCTCACCAAGGCCTTGCCTGCCGTTGGTCTGGTGGACGGGCTGCTGTTGCTGCTGCTGTTGCTGCTGCTGTTGCTGCTGCTGGTGCTGCTGCTGGTGCTGCTGGCTCCGTGTCCGCGGCGTCGGCGTTGCGTTGGGAGTCGGCGCGGGGCTGTTCGGCAGCCAGGGGTTGGTCCGGATCCTCGTGCGCGCGCGCGGGGACGAGACGCACTGTAATAAAAACGGAAATAAAAAAAATACTCATCAGACTAGCTTTTTTTACCCTTCCATTTTCCCCATGACTTCGTTCAATGATTGGATTAGGGGGCGGAGGGAACTAGGCCATGATAATAAATATTACATTCTAGGTGCAAACTAATGAATTCCTTTTCAATAGATAGAGAACGACAAGAGAATATGAAAGAAAAAGGGAACACCTGCTGACATTGATTTGCCGTCAATCATAACGGTGACGCTGAGGTGAGGCCTAAGGCCGCCTGAGACCCTCTGCGGGGGAATGGGAGATTGATGTTTTAGACGGGCCGACACTGTCAGGCAGGTTGATTAGTGGAGGCCGTGGTACCGGAGTAAAACCCTTGGGCTTCCCAAACCACAACTAAACTGACTGAAAAATAATGTCTGCAAAAGGGGTGAATGTGAATAACCCGGAGGTGAGCCTCAGCGACCTGCCAGGGCCAGGTGAGATGTCGTCTCCCGCAGGTGACGTAGCTCCCTTCGTATTCTCAGTTACCGTTTTCAAAGACAGCCAGACTTCGCGAGAAAAAAAAACCCTCCGAGAAATTTGGAAAGAGGAAGAATAAACGAGGGACAAAGGCGGGTGTTTGGTTAACGAGCTGGCAGAGGGGCACGCCGGCCAGGCCAGGGTTTTATCCAGGGTCCTGGCCTGGCAGTGTCTGTTTGTCTGCTCGTCTAGAGGCTCTTCAGCTTAAAATATTATTCTTGTTTTTTCGTTGCCTCTGAAAATAATTGGAGGCGAACGGCTTTTGTTCCATCGTCGTCTTTTTGTTTTTACTTGCATTTTTTATTTTATCAAGTACTATTATACCCCCTCCATCTTTCCACCCCACTGCGGACGGAGGAGACCGCTTCCGCTTCGCTAAAGTTCCGATCCGGGCCGGAAGTACCGGGGAACCGGGAGACCCGTATACTCACGTCAGAGGGCTGCCAGTGCTGTTGCTGCTGCTGCTGTTGCTGCTGCTGCCGAGCCGAGGATGCCGCCGAGTGCGAGGACAGCGTGGAGGATGACGTCGAGGAGGGTCTACCGGCCTGCGAATACCAATCAAATAAAACGTTTATCCAACCAAATTCCCAACCTAACCTAAACGTACCCACGAAATAGTAAACCAAATCATAGCTCTGACCAAAACCACCAATCGAAAAAGGCAGCACTTGAAGATTGCTTCTTCCTAACTTTTTTTTTTTACCACCGCCCGCCCGCCCGCCCGCCCGCCCGCCCGCCCTCCCCGCTACGAGACAAGCGCCCGCGAATCGGAGGGTAGGCAACCCAACGCACAGCTGTGTGCGGCACGAGGCCAAGCGTCTGGTGCTCGCCGCCTATCGTATCAGATTCCATTTTGTATTTATTTATTCATTTTTTCCCCTTGCTGCTTCTTCACGATAACGTCCGCACCCCTCCTTCCCTCTCCTTCTCTCTTCTTGAAGAAAGTCGTGTCGCCGTCCGATGGATGGCCAATGCTGGGCTGGGCAGGCTCGGCCCTACCCAAAGCCGACGCTCCCGCTGTTTACCATGCAAACCTCGCTTGCCAGCCGGCCAGCGGCCGTATAGATTGGGAGATTACCCGAGTCAGCAGCGCTCGGTTCCCTTTGGGTTCTCTTGGCTTGTCTCTGTGCAATAAATCATATGGGCTTCCGATCATCAAGGGGAAAACGAAGGCAAGGGGCCGGAACAAGACGGGTAAGGAGGAGGGGGAGGGGGAGCTGGCACAACAACTCGGCAAGAGTTGTGAGAGGAAAGTGGGAGGCCGGAGAGGAAAGGGCATGGGGGGCGGAAAGAAGGGCTGGGGGAGGGGAAGCAGAGTGGGACGGATACGTCTGCGCTGCTAACTTTTGATTTCCAAGATGCTGGCGAGAAGGCGACGAGAGAAGGGAGGGTGGGGTAGGGGCGTGGCTGCGTTACGGAGATGGGAGAGGGAGACCGTCACTGCAATTTCGCTCATAAAATCTCCCCGACGAGTTCTCAGCCCCTCGCCTAGGCCGTGTATTAATTACGAGGTGGTCCGTGAAGCAGCCAGCCCGCCTCCGCCTCCACGACATGACGGCCGTATTGTCGGCCAAAAATTTCATTGTAACTCCCCGGCCGGGAGCAGCTGCGCGCGCTCACCTTGCCGACGAGGTCCTCCTCGGTGGACGACTCGGTCCTGGCCAGCGCCTGCAGGTACTGCTGCTGCTTCTGCTGCTTCTGGTACAGCTGCTGGTGGTGGTGCAGTAGCTGCTGCTGCTGCTGTTGCTGCTGCTGCAGCAGGTGCAGGTGCTGCTGCTGCTGCTCCAGCAGGAGCTGCTGGTGCTGTTGCTGCTGGTGCTGCTGCTTCCGGCTGCGGCCCGGCGTCAGGTAGCTGAGGCCCTGTCCGAGCCGTGGTGGCTCCGGCTGCTGCACCAGCCCCGTCGGCCAACCCTGATGGGACGGAATGAGGCGGGAATGGCCAAGTTTAATCTCGAGAACGTCGCGGGCACGAGAGAGAAATAACTCCGTTTTCTCAGTGTGCAGCAAAAATTTAAATTATAACTATATTTTAAATTATTTTACTCATTGACGTCGTTCAAACGTAAAATAAAATATTAAAAAAACCTCCGAAATTCAATTAAAAATATCACAAAAACTATCTAATTTTTAAGAAGTTTCTATATCTGACCTAACTTGAAAGTTATTCCCGCCCGGTGCGGGCTGGAACACCTGACGTGCGGTACTCACCCATGCTTGCCGGGCCTGGAGGTGGGGCTGGAGGGCGGGCTGCAGCGCCGCGGGCAGCGGGGGCAGTCCCGGGGGCAGTCCCGGGGGCAGGTTCAGCGGCAGGGGCTGGTGGGGGTGCGGCAGGCCGGCGGGGACCCCGGCGGGGAGGCCGGCGGGCAGCGCGGCCGTAACGCCGTGGAAGTAATGCGTGCCGGTGCGCAGGTTGATGTAGTACTCGGGGGGGAAGGACGTGCCCGGCGACGTGCCGTCCGTCGAGTACCCCGTCGAGTACGCGCTCTCCGGCGAGCTCAGGTTGACGTGCGGCCGCAGACCGCCCCGTTCGCTGCCCGTGGTCGGGCACGTCGAGATGCTGTCCAGGCTCTCTGCCGTCAGCGGGCCTCGGTGCAGCTGTGGGGCAGACAGGACAGAGCACTGGCGTCAGACAAGCAACACTCCCAACGACAGTTACGATAAGGGTCCACGGAGAAACACACAGGACAGGCAGAGTCACGGCCGATAGCGCCTGCTGTGTAGGCACCCACGGCTGCTGCAGGCACGTGTGCACTGCGGGCCGGCCTACCCTGGCACTCGCAGGCGCTCCGCGTCGCCGTCTCCGATTTTTAAGTTTGGAGGATTTCCTGAGCAGATCCGCTTTGGTCACATTTATGAGGTGGGACGCACGCAGAGGGCTTCAGAGGGATCACTGCACTCCGCAGCCTAGGCCGGCCTGGGCACAGAGAGCCCCGTGCCGCTGCCATTGAATTGCATGGTTGTTTGGCGCGGAGGTTATCTGCTCGTCGTCCGTCTTGAGGGAGGAGGAGAGGGACACACACACACACACACACACACACACACACACACACACACACACACACACACACACACACACACACGGCTTTTTGCCGTTTATCACGACCCGATCGGCGGTGGGCGGAGTGAGGGATGGACGGTCCTCTGCGCGGCGCGGCTGGATATAAATCTCTGGTGAGGTCCTCCCGGTCCTGCTGCCGAGGTCTGCGACAAGAAATGCAATAATACCAGCAGACGCCGCGCCCCACTTCCTAGACCTGCCCCGCCCCCAGCCGCCCCCAGCCGCCCCCAGCCGCCCCCAGCTGCCCCCAGGTCACAAGCCGCCGCTGCGCTGGGGAAGTCAGACGGAACCAGTCGGAACGGGCCGATTACAGCGTGAAGATAACAACCCCGAGTCGCTCGGAAAGCAAAAACGAAATCAAATGATTTTTTTTTTGTTTTGAAATTAGGCGTTTCCAACGAGGCTCGATGTAGAGGAAATCTAATCCTGGGCCCTGGGCCTGCCAAAATCATGGGAGAAATAGATCTAGAGAAATAGAGAAATTCATGTTGTTTGCGCGTGCGGTTCTAAAAATGTCGGGGAGAGATAGTCTTCGCGTCGTTCATGTGTGGTCAGTGTAGGCTTTTATAGCATTGCCAAATGTTTATTTACACTTGCAGTGCGGCCACGCCATGCCAAAGCCTCTATAAAACATGACAAACTGCAACACGAGGAAGGAAAGGGGAGGGGGATTGATAGAGCGGCAGTATTTGAACCGCCGCCCCAGAGCTCCTCGGAGCGGCAAAGACCAACAACGGGACCGAAACGGCGGTCTGTTTTTCTTTACCGACTTGTTTCATTGGGATCCGCCCGCCCGTGCCGTTTGGGGGACGTTCATAAACTACGTGACCGGTTTTAGGCCACTTTTTGACCCCTGACGGTTCGTGACCAGGCCTCAGACCCTTCCCCTCCCCCCGTTACGTGACCAAAACCTTCAATTGCATTTTTCGCTATATAACGGTACAAAAGTGCATTTAAACAGGAAATTAGTAGTATTTTTTCGTGTAAAGTTAGTTTTTATTGAAGTAAGAAAGCGTGGGTTTTACTAAGAGTCGAATACTAAAAGAATTTATTAAAACAACAAATAACAACAATTTAGATATTGAAGAATCAAACCGTCGTCATATCACACTTCCTCGAAGACCGGGGTGCACAACTTAGCGATGTTCTCGATGACATCAGCCCTTAGCTGGCAAAGAGTCCTCACAGACGGCCTAAGCTCCGCAGCTCCGATCAGTCAGGCAGCGACGCCGGCGCGCTGCCCTGCAAGCCGGCCGGCAGCCACGCGGCGCAACGCGACACCGTCCGGGTCACTCTCGCTCAATCCCCCCCCCCCCCCCCCCCCTCCCCCTCGTGACCTGGCGTGACTTTTTCGAACCCCCCCCCTCCCCCAAATCAGTCACGTAGTTCGCGGAACGAGCAGGCGGGCATTAGCGAACCGCGAGGCGGAGCGCTATCAGCGACCGAATATTTTTTTGTCCGTTCGTCACCGGCTGACGCCCAGCCAGCGGTCAGCCTGCGTGGTCAGCAGTAGGATCAGACTGGATGGTCAGTCTTTTATGGGGGGGGGGGCACACAGTCCCCAAGGCTGGTGTGCTGTGCCCCCGAGAAGGCGGTCCGAACGTTCCCGAAAGTTTCCGAAACGTTCCCGAACGTTAGTTGGAACATTTCTAACTGGTATTACAACTGCGTTGGCTGGGCCGAGCCCAGCAGGCACCGGGACGTATGTCGTCCGAGCCACGGGGACTGTGTGCCCCCCGGCTGACCGTCTCACCGCACCCCACACAGTCCCCAAGGCTGGTGTGCCCTCACTAGGCGTCACGTGTTTCGTAGTGGTAGTTTTAGTCCTTTAGGGGGTTCAAAATTCGCGTCGCTCGCTCGCTTATTGTAATTAATCAATAAATATTCAAGAACTTATTATGCTACAATAACAATATTTCAGTCATTAGTTTCAATCATGGCGTATAAGGAACGTCACAGCTGATATGCACCCATAAGGCGGTGAGCAGCGGGCACACAGTCCCTAGGGCTGGTGTGCCCCCAATGAGGCGGTCGGCAGGGGGGCACACGGTTCCTGGGGCTGCTGGTGTGCCCCCAATGAGGCGGTCGGCAGGGGGGCACACGGTCCCTAGGCGAGGGGTGCATCACATGGCAAAGTCACTGTACACCCAACGGAATAGTGTCATGTGCAATCACGTCCAGTCCCTTCCCAATCATTCCAATCACCAGACACCGAAATGATATTCCGAAAAAAATTCAGAGCGAGAAAAAAGCCTGATGGCATGTTTGACCGCTGTTGACAAAACCTATGTCGTCCCGGCTTCCGCCAGGACCCCTGCCTTCAACTTCGGTGATCTTACGGGAACCGGTGCTTTACGGCTGCTAGTTGGCCCCGGGACACAGCACTAGAACCCGCTACCCGGCTTGCGCCGGACGGATCTCCCGGCAACCCCTAGCCCGCGCCAATGCCAATGCGCGAGGCCCCCTCCGCTAACCACGGCCTCCGGGACTCCATTATACTGTAGTGCCCTTCAACCGCAGTCTGGTTTGGCCCCATTAATCATGGGAGTCCGCCCCTGCGAAGATTTGGAGGACATAGGTTCCCTTCGTACACGGCCGAAGCCGCTGTACTCTACTCGCTACGTACCGAGTAGCGGCATGTCCGCACCTGCCAGATTCAGAGAGAGGAAAACAGAAGCTTCGAACCCTAGAAGCTCCCGTACATCCCCCGAGTCTCCCCCCGGGATTGCTCCCGAGGCACAGAACGCCCCCCCGGGCGGGACCCTCGAATCTAGGGAATTGAACCCTAGACCCTCGGGACCGGGGGTTTGTGCCGGCGGCGCCTTAGCCCGCACGGTCGCTTGGACAGCCATACCTACGTCACGTTCGGAAGTATATTTTAGGTACTGTCCGCCAAGCTGCGTCACAAGAAAAAGTTGAGCGGCTGGCAAGAGTTGAACCGTGGACCTGTCGGATTCCGACCGGTCCACTAACCCATGCGGCTACCGAGCCACGGTGTTGTCAGCTGCGCTCCCGGCAATCTAGCTCCGCAGAGTAGAGCTGAAAATCCAGAAAAAAATTTGGAGGCGTTGGCAAGAGTTGATCCCGGGACACCGTCCGTTAGAAAACAGCGCCTCGACCGGTACGGCTACAGCTACTGCTACAGTATCAAAAGCTACTCTGTGGAGCTAGAGTGCCAGGAGCGCGCAGCAAGCACCATTGTGGCACGGTAGCCGCATGGGTTAGTGGACCGGTCGGATAAACCGACAGGCAGGGTTCCGTAACTTAACATAACACGTAACGTCAAAATGTTGCAAAACTTATATTTTTCGTCTTTGAGAAATTACGTTATGTTATTTATTTTATATGCCGGAGCTATACAAGCTGTGTCACAAGAAAAAGTTAGGCGACCGGCAAGAGTTGAACTACGGACCTGTCGGTTTCAGCCGTCAGGTCCGTGGTTCAACTAGTGGTTTCATGGTTCAACGTAGCCTTTGGCCCGAAGCTTTCTGTAGTATAGAAATAGCTGTAGCCGTACCGGTTGAGGCGCTGTTTTCTAACGGACGGTGTCCCGGGATCATCTCTTGCCAACGCCTCCAAATTTTTTCTGGATTTTCAGCTCTACTCTGTGGAGCTAGATTGCCGGGAGCGCAGCGGACATCACCGTGGCTCGGTGGCCGCATGGGTTAGGGGACCGGCCAAGAACTGACAGGTCGGTGGTTCAAATCTTGCCGGCCGCTCATCTTTTTCTTGTGACACAGCTTGGCGAACAGTGCCTAAAATATACTTGCGAACGTGATGTTGGTATGGCTGTCCAAGCGACCGTGCGGGCTAAGGCGCGCCGGCACAAACCCCCGGTCCCGAGGGTCTAGGGTTCGATTCCCTAGATTCGAGGGTCCCGCCCGGGGGGGCGTTCTGTGCCTCGGGAGCAATCCCGGGGGGAGACTCGGGGGATGTACGGGAGCTTCTAGGGTTCGAAGCTTCTGTTTTCCTCTCTCTGAATCTGGCAGGTGCGGACATGCCGCTACTCGGTACGTAGCGAGTAGAGTACAGCGGCTTCGGCCGTGTACGAAGGGAACCTATGTCCTCCAAATCTTCGCAGGGGCGGACTCCCATGATTAATGGGGCCAAACCAGACTGCGGTTGAAGGGCACTACAGTATGATGGAGTCCCGGAGGCCGTGGTTAGCGGAGGGGGCCTCGCGCATTGGCGCGGGCTAGGGGTTGCCGGGAGATCCGTCCGGCGCAAGCCGGGTAGCGGGTTCTAGTGCTGTGTCCCGGGGCCAACTAGCAGCCGTAAAGCACCGGTTCCCGTAAGATCACCGAAGTTGAAGGCAGGGGTCCTGGCGGAAGCCGGGACGACATAGGTTTTGTCAACTGCGGTCAAACATGCCATCAGACTTTTTTTCTCGCTCTGAATTTTTTTTCGGAATATTTTGGTGTCTGGTGATTGGAATGATTCGACGTGCGGGACTGGACGTGATTGCACATGACACTATTCCGTTGGGTATACAGTGACTTTGCCATGTGATGCACCCCTCGCCTTGGGACCGTGTGCCCCCCTGCCGACCGCCTCATTGGGGGCACACCAGCCCTAGGGACTGTGTGCCCCCCTACCGACCGCCTCATTGGGGGCACACCAGCCCTAGGAACTGTGCACCCGCTGCTCACCGCCTTATGGGTGCATATCAGCTGTGACGTTCCTTATACGCCATGATTAAAACTAATGACTGAAATATTGTTATTGTAGCATAATAAGTTCTTGAATATTTATTAATTAATTACAATAAGCGAGCGAGCGACGCGAAATTTGAACCCCCTAAAGGACTAAAACTACCACTACGAAACACGTGACACAAATTCGCCCGCGATTGGCCTTTGGGCAGCCTAGTTTATGAACGTCCCCTTGGTACGAGAAGACGAGAACGCGACGAGACGGGGTGGAGGGGGGGGGGGGGGGGGCGCCCACGCGCTCACATAGGTTCCTTCTGACTCTGACTTCATCGAGGCCTTCGGGTGCCTTCGGGGGAGGGGGAAGGGAGAGGGAGGGAATCCCTAGCTTTCTCTCCCGCTGACCCATATTGCTGACCACGCCGATCTCATGATTTACACGACAGCCTACGTGTGGGCGGGTGGTAGGCGTGTGCGCGGCGTGTGCGCGGCGTGTGCGGCGTGTGCGGCGTGCATATGGGCTGCCTGCCTGCCGGATAAATGCCGGGGCCTAAGGAGCACGCGGCGGTCAGCCCACCGTAAATCAAAAGGCCACCCCCGACGCCCCGATTTGGCTGAGCCGTGTTGATCCTTGTCCCCTCCACAGCTGAGCCCCGCTCTGTCTCTGTCCCGCCTCCTCCACCTCGATGACGGTGGCTACCATTATTATTATGGCACCTCTCTCTCTCTCTCTCTCTCTCTCTCTCTCTCTCTCTCTCTCTCTCTCTCTCTCTCTCTCTCTCTCTCTCTCTCTCTCTCTCTCTCTCTCCCTCCCTCCCTCCCTCCCTCCCTCTTGGTCTCTCTCTACCTCCCTCTTTGTCTCTCTCCTCGCCCCTCATTCTTCCTCTCTTATTTCTGTGTTTCTCTTCATGACAAATAATAATAATAGTAGTAATGATAATAAAAACGAGATCGCGCTGCGCCCACCCGCGATATTGCGTCACGCTCCACCATATTTCATAGTTAGGACTGGACGCGGGCGAACGCGTGTGGCGCGCGCGTGTGTGTGTGTGTGTGTGTGTGTGTGTGTGTGTGTGTGTGCGTGTGTGTGTGTGTAGCTGGACCGCCGCTGCCTCTCCGTGTCGTCCACCTGCCGTAACGCGGTCTAGCCATCTGCAGCTCTGCTCAACTGAGTTTTGTTATTTCGGGAAGCTTTTCTTGTGCAATGCAGGGACACGACTCAAATAAAGAGGGTATCAAGGCAGCAACGGTTGTTTTCTCTCGGAGAAAAGGAGAGGAGAGAATCAACATGGCCAGACACTGGTACTCGAACCCTACACTCAGTACTTACGTGCGACGAGGCGGGCAGGTCAGTGAGGTTGACGGTGGCCTCGGGGCTGCCGCTGCTGCTGCCGATGCCGCTGCAGCGCTGTTGGCCGCTGGGGACGGCGTCGGCGGCGCGCGCGGCGGCCCCCTTGGCGGCCTTGTCCTTGTGCTGCTTGTTCTTCTTGGGCCGGCCCAGGTGGGCCTCCATCCAGGACCGGAACTTGCCGGCGAACATACTTGTGCCCCGGTGTGGCCTCGGGGTGGGGGCCGGAGCGGCGGGGGGCCGGGGCCACTGGCCGGGGCCCCTGGCCGGGGCGTCAGCGGTGGCCCTGTGGCTCAGCCCTGTGGCTCAGCCCTGTGGCTCAGCCCTGTGGCTCAGCACTGCGGCTCAGTCCTGTGGCTCAGCACTGCGGCTCAGCACTGTGGCTCAGCCCTGTGGCTCAGCACTGTGGCTCAGCCCTGTGGCTCAGCACTGTGGCTCAGCCCTGTGGCTCAGCACTGCGGCTCAGTCCTGCGGCTCAGCACTGCGGCTCAGCACTGTGGCTCAGCACTGTGGTTCAGCACTGTGGCTCAGTCCTGTGGCTCAGCACTGCGGCTCAGCACTGTGGCTCAGCCCTGTGGCTCAGCACTGTGGCTCAGCCCTGTGGCTCAGCCCTGTGGCTCAGCCCTGTTGCTCAGCCCTGCGGCTCAGCCCTGTGGCTCAGCACTGCGGCTCAGCACTGTGGCTCAGCCCTGTGGCTCAGCACTGCGGCTCAGCCCTGTGGCTCAGCCCTGTGGCTCAGCCCTGTGGCTCAGCACTGTGGCTCAGCCCTGTGGCTCAGTCCTGCGGCTCAGCACTGTGGCTCAGCACTGTGGCTCAGCACTGTGGCTCAGCACTGTGGCTCAGCACTGCGGCTCAGCACTGCGGCTCAGCACTTCGGCTCAGCCCTGTGGCTGGCGGGGATCGCCGTCGCGGAGGCCGGAGGAGGCGCCCCCGTCCGGGTCCCACCGTGCCTTGGCCCTGGGACTCGGCACCCGCCCGCGCACCCGCATCTGCAACAACAACAACAAGAGCTGCATCAACACCGGTCCGAGGTCTGTGGTGGGCTGGGGCGGGCTGGGGTGG
This sequence comes from Odontothrips loti, assembly GCA_038380765.1. NCBI lineage: Eukaryota > Metazoa > Arthropoda > Insecta > Thysanoptera > Thripidae > Odontothrips > Odontothrips loti. Next base: position 26,152,587 of record CM076243.1, read on the forward strand.
CATGTGCAGGTGGGTAGGAGGCAGGACCGTGCCCAGCGGGGCCAACAGCACGGCGCCCACGTCTCCGTGTTTTGAGCGAAAACAAAAGGCGCAGCGCTATCGGGGGGCTCACCGCCTGCTGTTGTTGCTGTCGGTGTTGTTGGTGTCGGCGGCGCCCCCCCCCCCCCCCCCCCCCCCCCCCCGCCGTCCCCCTCCGCACAGCTCCGCTCCACCGAATCCCGATCCCCGACTATTTCATTCGCGTGTTGTAAACGCGATTAGACCGCGCGGCGATGGAAACTGACTCAATGCGCCGCCGAGGGCTGCGGGGCCGCGGAGAGGGTGAGGAGAGAAAGGGGGTGGGGGGGAGAACAGGGCGGCTCCGGCTTCCGGGAATGCAGATGCCGCCCCGTCCCGGTAATCCGAGGCACGGCCAGGGCACGGCCAGGGCACGGCACAGGCCCCCCCAGCCCCGCAGCCCCGCAGTCCACACGCCTCGGTGCGAGCGATAATGGCTGCCGGGACTCATTGCACAGTCCGCCGCCGCCGTCCGTACATATGGAAAACTGCGGGGTGAAACAATATATGGAAATCGGCCCCATTATTCCATAAAGCGTCGCCCGCTCATGCTGCGGTTTTAATATTTAATTTTCAATCAGGCCGTCGTTGTCGAAATTAACAGCGCAGCGCGCAGCGGGGATGCAGCAGTAGCGGGGCGGTGTCAGTAGTTGTCACCCTCCCGGACGGGCCGGCGGGTAGGGTGCGGGCGTGAGTGGAGGCGAAGCAGGCGAAGGGAAAGGGAGGCAAGGGCACAGCGAGAGGGAAGGGAGAGGGGAAATCAGATTTTTGCTTTATTTTCCCAAAGGGGTTGGTGGTTGGTTGGATGTGTATGTGGATGGTGGCAAGCGAGCTGCCCCCCCCCCCTCTCTCTCTCTCTCTCTCTCTCTCTCTCTCTCTCTCTCTCTCTCTCTCTCTCTCTCTCTCTCTCTCTCTCTCTCTCTCTCTCTCTCTCTCTCTCTCTCTCTCGCCTTCTCTCTCATTTCCATATGGATGTCTGTATCGCTTTGTGCCCCTGACAGGCCTGCTGAGTAGGATTGGGGTTGGTGTGGCGGTGGCTGGTGTCGGGACAGGCCGGGGTGCACTCAGTCCGCTCCTACTGGTACGTTCGTTGGTGCTCGTACAAAGCTGGCATACACTCTCCTCTCCCCATTCCGGGTTTACCGCCCCTTTGCTTCAGCTTCGTTGGACGGGTTCTGAAGCTCTCGGTACAACCTGGATGGCGGAAGGCGGCGGCCCCAGTCGGCAGTGGGAAATAAACAGCCAACCGGGGAAGCGATGATGGCCGTAAGGAAGGGCGGCGAAACAGCGGCGTAGGTGGGGTTGTAGCGCAGCAAAGCTGGAGGCCTTTAGCAGCCCCACCCGACCCGCAGCCAGCAGCTCCGATGGAGCGCGAAATGTAATGAGATTGAAGCGGCGAAACAGCGGCGTAGCGGCGTAGGCTGCATGCCTGCAGACAAAGGGGGTGAGAGGGAGGGTACGTCCCGATATAATATGCAATCATGGCAAACGGCTCTGTTTTCGCCTCCCCGCGTCCCGGCCCGGCCGCTTGGGCACTGGGCAGCGCAGGGTCCCGGTGCCGGCAGGCGCTGCTCGGGTCCGGGCCGGGGAGATCGGAGGACTCTGGAGGTCCTCAGGCCGGCCGCAGACCTCCGGGGACAAAGGATCCGTCGCGACAGGACGAGTGTTTGCATAGGGAAGGAAAACGAAGCGGCCGTCCGCGTCTCAGTGTCGTGATGGTAAAGGACCACCACCACTACAGCAGCAGCAGCAGCAGCAGCAGCAGCAGCAGCAGCAGCAGCAGCAGCAGCAGCAGCAGCAGCAGCAGCAGCAGCAGCAGCAGCAGCAGCAGCAGCAGCAGCAGCAGCAGCAGCAGCAGCAGCAGAGTGCCAACGGACAGGGACGGAACGGGGCTGGGCCGTCCTAGATGTAAACACGCCGACCGCATCGCACACACTGTGTGCGTGTGTGTGCACGCGTGGGGATGTGAGGGGTGGTCCCAGTGACAGGACAGGTTAGCCCATAAGGGGGACGCCGGGAGACGCGACGTTTGTGTTGTCGTGTGCATTTTTTTTTACCGCCACCCCCCGGCACGCCACTGCCCGCCAGCCACCGCCACCCCGGGCCCAGGCCCAGGCAGGCTTCTCGGCCTCGGGGGCCGCAGGGCTCCAGCCCAGGCCACAGGCCCCGCTGTCTCCCATATCCGGCCCCTGCACAGGGCACAAGAGAGGCTGCCGGGGGCTCCAGCGATACGATACGCTCCTGCCAGTGCCGCTGCCAGTGCCGCTCCCCACCATCTGCTATTGCTGCTCTACGCTTCTTGAAACTTGTCCCCTCAAATCTGGCGGGCGCCGCGGCTCGCCGCGGTGCGCTGCGGTGCAAATGAGAGGCCGCTATCCTCCCCTCCCTCCTCCCCATGCGCCACCATGCGCATAGCAGGACCGAGCCGGGGCCTTCTCTCTCTCTCTCTCTCTCTCTCTCTCTCTCTCTCTCTCTCTCTCTCTCTCTCTCTCTCTCTCTCTCTCTCTCTCTCTCTCTCTCTCTCTCTCTCTCTCTCTCTCTTTCTCCCTCCTGCTCACGTCTCACACCATTCCGCGCGCTCCGTGAAACTTTTATCAGCGTGATTAGAGGAATTTGAGGGACGTCATCCAGGAGACGCCAACGTCGTCGTCGCCTCCCCTCGCCTCTCTTGCTCTCCCTCCCTCCCCCCTCTCTCTCTCTCTCTCTCTCTCTCTCTCTCTCTCTCTCTCTCTCTCTCTCTCTCTCTCTCTCTCTCTCTCTCTCTCTCTCTCTCTCTCTCCTCTCCCTCTGTCTCTCCCTCTGCTTCCCGCGCCTCGAACGCAGCCTTCAATTATGAATACCTCAGTCGTACTCCCCAACTTTCATCTCGTCGGCACCCCAGCCGCTCTGCTGGAAGTTGGACTGTGCGGGTTCGAGTCGCTATAGTCACGGCACGGCGGCGGCGGCAGTAGTGTTCGAACCCGCGTATCTGCGCCGCCGCTGCCGCCGCCGCTGCCGCCGCCGCTGCCGCCATCGCTGCCGCTGGTCCGCAGCGGCCAGGCTTAGGCCAGCAGGCGGCGGCGGCAGCGGCGGCAGTCAGTGGCGGTTTAAGGGGGGGGGGGGCGATCGCCCCCTCTGTGAGATCAGCAGCCGGCCGGCGCTCCGCCTGAAAGGTAGGCAAACACCTGAAATTTTTCAGGATCGCCCCCCCCCCCTTGTGATGGAGCTGTTGAACCGCCACTGGCGGCAGTGGCAGCGGTCATTGTCAGGTCAGTAGCGGGGAGTAGCAGCTTTTGACGGGGAATGCGACGGTCGTCCTTCGAGAATGAAAGCGCCGCCCACCGGGCCGGCCGGGGCAGCAGCAGGGGGTATAGAGTATAGAGACGTGGCCCACCCCTCTGCTCCTGGAATGGGGTGGCAAGAAATAGAATCGCCGGCTGGCCGGGGGCTGGCCGGGGCCCGCGCTCCGGGGAGGGGAATTTGAGGCATGCCAGGGTGGGTTCAAATACTTTGTCGGCGCCGGAGAAGGTCTCTTTTTCTTGGCGATATTTTGACGGGGCGCTGGGAGAGTGTCGTCGGGACATTAGTGTGGCGGCGGGGGAGGGGGCGGCCGGTGCTCCATCAGGGCGCGGCACAGTGGGCGCAGCTGTTTGATGGATGGGCCCCACGGCTCACCGGCAGCCCCACCAGCCCCCGCCGGCCCCCGCCGGCCCCCGCCGGCCCCCGCCGGCCCCCACCAGCCCCCGCTAGCCCCCGCCAGCCCCCGGCTTGGCAGCCCTCCGCCAGCCCAGCCCGCACGGGCCAGCCCTTAACGCCCTTCATTTGCACGCTCATGCCTTTTGTATGACGCGCGCGCATCTCTGTCACTCTGGGCGCGTGTAGCGTGTGCGGGAGCGAGAGGGAGCGAGGCGGACAGCGGAAGTGAAAGGGAGCGGGTGAGAGGAGGGGAACTGATGAAGAGGGGCCGACCGGGCCGGGCCTGGCCGGGCCTAGCGCATACACGCAGTGCAGTCCTGTCGGGGCCGGCGGCTGGAGTGATGTGGTGCGGGGCCAGAGGGCTGAGGGCTGATGCTGAGGGCCGAGGGCTGAGAGCTGAGGGCTGATGCTGAGGGCTGAGGGCTGAGGCTGAGGCCTGAGGGCTGAGAGCTGAGGGCTGATGCTGAGGGCTGAGGGCTGAGGGCTGAGGCCTGATGCTGAGGGCTGAGGGCTGAGGCCTGATGCTGAGGGCTGAGGGCTGAGGCCTGATGCTGAGGGCTGAGGGCTGAGGGCTGAGGGCTGAGGGCTGAGGGCCGAGGGCTGAGGCCTGAGGCCTGAGGCCTGAGGCCTGAGGCCTGAGGCCTGATGCTGAGGCCGAGGCCCGAGGGCCTGAGGGCTGAGGCTGATGGGCCGAGGGCTGAGGGCCTGATGCTGAGGGCTGAGGCTGAGGCCTGATGCGGAGGGCCGAGGGCTGAGGGCTGAGGCCTGAGGCCTGAGGCCTGAGGCCTGAGGCCTGAGGCCGAGGGCTGAGGGCTGAGGGCTGATGCGGAGGGCCGAGGCCTGAGGGCTGAGGGCTGAGGCCTGATGCAGAGGGCCGAGGCCTGAGGGCTGAGGGCGCGGCCGGTGGGCTGGGCGTGGCGGGGCCGGGTTCATCTCTCCAAAGGCGCGAATGCCGACCACGCGCCCACCCGTAATAGGTTTGCTTGACTGGACTCACGGGGAGCGGCGCGGCGGCGCGGTGGGGAGGCCCTATTCGCGGCTTTTGGATTAGTTTTGGCGTGCGGGACAGGCAGGCAGGCAGACAGACACACTGCTGACAGTCTTCGCGCCCACAGTCTTGCTGTACACAAAGGACTAAGGCTCCGGCAGCCAGTGACGCCGCCACTCCCTTCACACAGAGCTGTTGGCGGGCTGCACGCACACGCACAGCCCCGGGCACAACGGCTGCCTGATGAGCAGCCTGGGACCGCGGCCCCCGGCCGTGCTGTGTGCGGCACGCAGACAGCTGCGAGGCTGCGGATCTGAAAACGATTCCCGCTTATGAGGCGGCGAGCCGCGGCGAGCAGCCAGAGCGGGAAACGCACACCGCACAGTCAGCGGTGCTGCCGGTGCTGCCAGCCCGGACTAATCCCACCGACAAAGTGAAAATTATTTAACCAGGTTTAACTTTGGCTGCCAATGGAAGTCAAACTGCCGAAGCCAATAAATACTAATGCCACGGGAGCTGTGCTGGGTGGTCCGGTGGGAGGAGTGAGAGAGTAATCCCCTCTGAGGAAGTGAACCACGCAGAAGCCTTGGCAGAAGTCTTGGCAGAAGCCTTGGCCGCGAGGGGGAAGAAGTAGCAGCCCCAGGGCCCAGTCCGCTCCCAGCCGGCATAAAAGTTCTCGGTCCTCCCCACTCCCGCCTCACTCTTTTCCGGTCCTTGTCGCATCATTATACTTTTTTCAGCCCCATTCAAATGCTCCCTTTCTCTCGCTCCTCATTAATTTATCCACTCGGGGTCCTCGCGGTTTGTTTCAAACTCACACCTTATCAAAGCAGGGCGGGGGCTGCAGTCCATCCCAATTGGTTTGGAAGAGTTCCCGCGCTGTCGAGGTGATTGCTGCGGGAGGATGTGGAGGGGAGGGGAGGAAGGGACGGGAGAGGGCAGGGGCGCAGTGTGGTGGGAGCTGAGGGATTATCAAACTGCATTCGGCGCACATTTTTAATCCCGCTGTCGCATCCCATTTTCCGGCCGGTATCTCCGTGCGCCACAAACTGGACGCAAAGTTTGGCAAACTATCCGGGAACTTTGACAGGCGGAAGGCGGGGAAATGGAAAAGTAGGTCCCATTGCAACGCTCCACCGATCCCGTACGCACACGCCGGCTCTTGCTGACCCGGAAGTCCGAAGTGTGGGCAACGCGCTGCCGGGCTGTGGGAGCGCCTTGCAGCATAGGCAGTCCCGTTAAGCACGGGAGCGCGCGCGTTGCCTACCTGCCGGGCTGTGGGAGCGCCTTGCAGCATAGGCAGTCCCGTTAAGCACGGGAGCGCGCGCGTTGCCTACCTGCCGGGCTGTGGGAGCGCCTTGCAGCATAGGCAGTCCCGTTAAGCACGGGAGCGCGCGTTGCCTACCTGCCGGGCTGTGGGAGCGCCTTGCAGCATAGGCAGTCCCGTTAAGCACGGGAGCGCGCGCGTTGCCTACCTGCCGGGCTGTGAGCGTGAGTACACACACGCCGGGATAGCATACTGAAATACGAGTGCGTAAAAACAGGCTGCGAGCGAGGAACTAGGCCAGCATGGTGAGCCGTAATGTGTGCCAGTGAGTCACGGGGACGGACTGAAACCAACTTCTTAGAGGTCGTTACAGACGGCCCTGCTGCTCTGCCGCCCTGCCGCGCCGTGCAAGAGGCCTCGCCATCATCAGCCGGAGCCCACCCCCTCTCCCCTCTCCGCCTCACCCCTTCGGCCCTCGCTCTGCGCTGCGGTCCTGGGCAATTAATTACAAATTATACCGGCGGACCGGCCTCTGCCCCTGCCGGCCCCTGCCGGGCCCTGTCGGCCTGGTGGGTCAGGTGGCCCGAGGTGCCGGCATGTGACGGCGCACCGCTTATGACCCCGTGACCCGGAAAGGGGTGGGGCGCTGGCGGCCTAGCAGGGCCCCAACGGGGCTCCAACGGGGGCCCAGTAGGGCCCCGACAGGGCTCCAGCAGGTCTCTACGCAGGGGCCCTATGGGCCATGAACACCCGCAAAGGCGTGTCATACCGAAGGCTGTTCCGGAACCGGACGATTTTGCAGCTTTATTTGACTGACTAACACGCTGACTAACACTCGGTGAAATCTCGAACATTCTATCTGCGATACTGGATAGCGCGTGCTCGACCACTTCGACTCAGGGTTGATTCTCAACGTCATGATGAGCCTTGCGGAGCACTGTTAGTGCGCGGGCATTTAGGGCTGAGGTTCCGCAGTCTGCTGCGGATGTGATTCTCACTCTCACCTGCGCGGCTCTCGGCTCCCTCCCCTCCCACTCCTTCTCCTCCTCTCCCCTCCCCTCCCCCTCCCCTCCCCCGCGCTTCCGCCTGCCAGCAAGCTCCGTGGCCAGACAATCAGGCGGCAGGAAATGACTGCGTATTGTAGCGGCCGTGCCGTGCCGTGCTCCCCCACTGAGCCCCACACCCCACACGATTGTAGCTCAGCGGCTTGTGCGCGCACCTTATTGGTCCAAACAGCGGGAATTAATAGGCAGGACGCGGGGCCGGGGCCGACACCGGGGCCGAGCGCCGTACCGAACGCCGCCGAGCGCCCACTGGTTCGTGAAATGACCGAAAGCGACCGAAAGCCTCGGCCCCGGGGTACGTGCCGAGGTGCGAGAACATTACCCCCCGCCCCTCCACAGAGCTAGCGGTGTCGTGGCGGCTCAGCCGAGCCAAAGCGTTTCCAGCAGGGTACTGAGCGGAATGAGAGAAATGGCGGGCGCTGCCGAGCGCTGTCTGGTGCCACCGAACGTGCCTCCAGGCCCGTCCCGTCCCATCCCAGGGCGGCGGCGGGCGTGCGTGTCGGACGGGAGGCGGCTGGAGCCGGCGGTAGCAGCTCCTGGAGCTGGAGGAGGCCGCGCTCTCCGGCACGCTCAGGTAGCAGGCACGCCCCGATCCCCCGCGGCCCTGTGGCCCCGCCGCCGCGCGCCAAAGTATCCACGAGACCGTGCCGGATTTTCTTTAAAGAATTTGGTGCCAGATGCGGTTAGAAAGATCAAATAAAAAATATTTTCTATTTTTCGACGATTACCATATCGGCGAGGCTTGCGCCTGGTGATGCCCGATGCCGGCCAGTGCCCCCCTCGCCCCGGTCCCTGCCTCGGCCCCTGCCCAGCACACGGTCGCCTGTTTTTTCTCCTTCTCTGGCGATAAAACAAAACGTAGCGGAGCAATAAATAAAAGGCGGAGGAGCGCCGCGCCAGCCTACCTCCTGTCTCGCTCTAACACCCTGAGCCACGGGCAGCTGGCGGGCCTCTCCCCTGTCTCTCTCTAGCACAAACATACCGCCGCCCGCCCGCCACCGCTGCCCTCGACACACCAGAGAGCGAAAGCGGAGGGCAGAAAGGGGGCTGGGACAGCGGGGATGAGGCAAGGGACGGTTTTCGATCAATATAAATATGAATGTGTTTTTTCTCCGCGCGAGATATTGCGGGCGACTTTTCGCACCCACAAATGATAAAGAGGAGGCTGTCCGTGTGGCTGGCGTGCCGTCACGGAGGGCGGCGTGTGCGAAGCGACGGCAGAGGGGGCGGGAAAGTCACGTGACAATGCAGCGATGCGATACGGCGGGGTGAGACGGGACGGGACGGGACGGGACAAGGACAAGGGTCTTCGTCGAAGCGGAAGCCTTCAGCGCCACATCAAGCGCGGCGATCACCTGAATCGGCAAGCAACGGGCTGCGGGGGCTGCGGGGGCCGCGGGGGCTGCGGGGGCTGCGGGGGCCGCGGGGGCTGCGGGGGCTGCGGGGGCCGCGGGGGGCGCGGGGGCCGTGGGGGCCGCGGCCGCGGCCTGTCACGGGGGGTCCCCTAGGTCCCCGCAGCCCCCAGAGCCTCCCGGCTGGCAGGACTAGGTGGGTCTATCTGGGCCCGGCCGCGCAGCAACCACAGCGGCGGTCGCGGCTCCCATCTAAACTAGGCTGCCCAAAGGCCAATCGCGGGCGAATTTGTGTCACGTGTTTCGAAGTGGTACTTTGAGTCCTTTAGGGGGTTCAAAATTCGCGTCGCTCGCTCGCTTACTTGATTGTAATTAATCAATAAATATTCAAGAAATTATTATGCTACAATAGCAATATTTCAGTTATTAGTTTCAGTCATCGCGTATAAGGAACGTCACAGCTGATATGCACCCATAAGGCGGTGAGCAGCGGGCACGCAGTCCCTAGGGCTGGTGTGCCCCCAATGAGGCGGTCGGCAGGGGGGCACACGGTTCCTGGGGCTGGTGTGCCCCTAGTGAGGCGGTCGGCAGGGGACACACGGTCCCAGGGCGAGGGGTACATCACATGACAAAGTCACTGTACACCCAACGGAATAGTGTCATGTGCAATCACGTCCAGTCCCTTCCCAACCATTCCAATCATCAGACACCGAAATGATTCCGAAAAAAATTCAGAGCGAGAAAAAAAAGCCTCATGGCATGTTTGACCGCTGTTGACAAAACCTATGTCGTCCCGGCTTCCGCCAGGACCCTGCCTTCAACTTCGGTGATCTTACGGGAACCGGTGCTTTACGGCTGCTAGTTGGCCCCGGGACACAGCACTAGAACCCGCTACCCGGCTTGCGCCGGACGGATCTCCCGGCAACCCCTAGCCCGCGCCTATGCGCGAGGCCCCTCCGCTAACCACGGCCTCCGGGACTCCATCATACTGTAGTGCCCTTCAACCGCAGTCTGGTTTGGCCCCACTCATCGTGGGAGTCCGCCCCTGCGAAGATTTGGAGGACATAGGTTCCCTTCGTACACGGCCGAAGCCGCTGTACTCTACTCGCTACGTACCGAGTAGCGGCATGTCCGCACCTGCCAGATTCAGAGAGAGAAAACAGAAGCTTCGAACCCTAGAAGCTCTGTACATCCCCCGAGTCTCCCCCCTGGATTTCTCCAGAGGCACAGAACGCCCCCCCGGGCGGGACCCTCGAATCTAGGGAATTGAACCCTAGACCCTCGGGACCGGGGGTTTGTGCCGGCGGCGCCTTAGCCCGCACGGTCGCTTGGACAGCCATACCTGTGCCGCGTTCGGAAGTATTCTCTAGCCACTGTCCTCTGAGCTGTGTCACAAGAAAAAGTTGAGCGACCGGCAAGATTTGAACCCCGGACCTGCCGATCGCCGGCCGGTCCGCCTACCCATCCGGCTACCGAGCCATGATGGTGGGCGCAGCGCGCTCCCGCCACTCTAGCTCCGCAGAGCAGAGCGGAACATCGAGGAAAAAAATTGGAGGCCGGGGCCGCATTCAAACCTGGGGTAAAAGGGACCACTTACCCCCCTGAAACTGTAAACCCCCGGTACACCATCCCCAGGGGCCGTGTACCCCCCCCCCCCCCCAGCAACCGACTCGGGGGTACACCATCCCTAGGGGCCGAAATTTGAAGGCTCGGTTTCGAACACCGTACCGTACACTATCCCTAGGGGCCATGTATACATGGTACGGTACCGTACGGTACGGTGTTCGAAACCGAGCCTTCAAATTTCGGCCCCTAGGGATGGTGTACCCCCCAGGGGGTACATGGCCCCTAGGGACAGTGTACCCCCGAGTCGGTTGCTGGCGGGGGGGGGGGGGGGGGTACACGGCCCCTGGGGATGGTGTACCGGGGGGTCACAGTTTCAGGGGGGGTAAGTGGTCCCTTTTACCCCAGGTTTGAATGCGGCCCCGGCCTCCAATTTTTTTCCTCGATGTTCCGCTCTGCTCTGCGGAGCTAGAGTGGCGGGAGCGCGCTGCGCCCACCATCATGGCTCGGTAGCCGGATGGGTAGGCGGACCGGCCGGCGATCGGCAGGTCCGGGGTTCAAATCTTGCCGGTCGCTCAACTTTTTCTTGTGACACAGCTCAGAGGACAGTGGCTAGAGAATACTTCCGAACGCGGCACAGGTATGGCTGTCCAAGCGACCGTGCGGGCTAAGGCGCCGCCGGCACAAACCCTCGGTCCCGAGGGTCTAGGGTTCAATTCCCTAGATTCGAGGGTCCCGCCCGGGGGGGCGTTCTGTGCCTCTGGAGAAATCCAGGGGGAGACTCGGGGATGTACAGAGCTTCTAGGGTTCGAAGCTTCTGTTTTCCTCTCTCTGAATCTGGCAGGTGTGGACATGCCGCTACTCGGTACGTAGCGAGTAGAGTACAGCGGCTTCGGCCGTGTACGAAGGGAACCTATGTCCTCCAAATCTTCGCAGGGGCGGACTCCCACGATGAGTGGGGCCAAACCAGACTGCGGTTGAAGGGCACTACAGTATGATGGAGTCCCGGAGGCCGTGGTTAGCGGAGGGGCCTCGCGCATAGGCGCGGGCTAGGGGTTGCCGGGAGATCCGTCCGGCGCAAGCCGGGTAGCGGGTTCTAGTGCTGTGTCCCGGGGCCAACTAGCAGCCGTAAAGCACCGGTTCCCGTAAGATCACCGAAGTTGAAGGCAGGGTCCTGGCGGAAGCCGGGACGACATAGGTTTTGTCAACAGCGGTCAAACATGCCATGAGGCTTTTTTTTCTCGCTCTGAATTTTTTTCGGAATCATTTCGGTGTCTGATGATTGGAATGGTTGGGAAGGGACTGGACGTGATTGCACATGACACTATTCCGTTGGGTGTACAGGGACTTTGTCATGTGATGCACCCTCGCCCTAGGGACCGTGTGCCCCCTGCCGACCGCCTCACTAGGGGCACACCAGCCCCAGGAACCGTGTGCCCCCCTGCCGACCGCCTCATTGGGGGCACACCAGCCCTAGGGACTGCGTGCCCGCTGCTCACCGCCTTATGGGTGCATATCAGCTGTGACGTTCCTTATACGCGATGATTGAAACTAATAACTGAAATATTGCTTTTGTAGCATAATAATTTCTTGAATATTTATTGATTAATTACAATCAATCAAGCGAGCGAGCGAAGCGAATTTTGAATCCCCTAAAGGGCTGAAACTACCACTACGAAACACGTGACGCCTAGTGAGGGCACACCAGCCTTGGGGACCGTGTGGGATGCGGTGAGGCGGTCAGCCGGGGGGCACACAGTCCCCGTGGCTCGGACGACATACGTCCCGGTGCCTGCTGGGCTCGGCCCAGCCAACTCAGTTGTAATACCAGTTAGAAATGTTCCAACTAACGTTCGGGAACGTTTTGGAAACTTTCGGGAACGTTCGGACCGCCTTCTTGGGGGCACACCAGGCCTGGGGACTGTGTGCCCCTGCCCCCCCCCCCCCCCCCCCCCCACCCATGAAAGACTGACCATCCAGTCTGATCCTACTGCTGACCACGCAGGTTGACCGCTGGCTGGGCGTCAGCCGGTGACGAACGGACAAAAAAAATTTCGGTCGCTGATAGCGCTCCGCCTCGCGGTTCGCTAATGCCCGCCCGCTCGCTCCGCGAATGAGAAATCAGGAAGACAAAAATCGACTACAACAGAGAAACAAGAGGTCGGCGCGGGGAGGCGAGCGGGGCCGCCGGCCGCGGGGCGGAGGGGAAGGGCAGGCAGGGCGGCGGTGCACACCGGACCCCCGACCCCGGACCCCGGACCACCGGACCCCGGACCCCGGACCACCGGCCCCTCGCCGCAGTCAGACTAGACATGGCGTTTGCAAATTCCTCGACCGGCTCCGGCGGTAATCCGTTTAGCCCGCTGTGTTGTCCACGCCACCCCGGCCGGGCCTGCTCCTGCAAGGGCAGAGGAGAGGAGGGACAGGACGGTCTGGGACCTGCCCGGAGCTCGGAGCCCGGAGCCCGGAGTCAGCGCCCGGAGCCGCAGCCAGCAGCGCCAAATTTCCGATATAATGCGAGGCAGAGTCCGCAATATCCCGTTAGCGGAGGGGCGGGGGGCCGCAGAGCACATTCCGTGGACTCTGCGGGGCTGATGGAGGAGGACAAGGGTTCTGCAGCCCCGCCCCTCCCCGCCACGGCCCGCCACGGCCCGCCACGCCCCGCCACGCCGACCCCTCTCCCGAACTCATTATGCGGGAGACAATCGAACAGCACGGCCACCTCCGCAGCTCCTGCCCCCGGCTGCCCCCGGCTGCCCCCGGCTGCCCCCAGCTGCCGCCGACACTGCCACTGTCGCCCTTGGCGGGGGGCCGTCCTCTGCGGAGCAGGGAATCACCTGGCAGCCGACACTCGGGTCAGCTGCCCCCAGCTGCCGCCGACACTCGGGTCACCCTGTCGCCCTTGGCGGGGGGCCGTCCTCTGCGGAGCAGGGAATCACCTGGCAGTCGCCTTCTGGCAGCCCGCGGCCGCGACGCCCTCGGCAACGCCATCGAGTGCCAAACGGAGGTGTCGTCCGTCGGCAAACGACTTGTCATCAGCCAGGCGGCGACGCATTCCGCTGATGTTCGTTTGCACGGCGCTTCGGAGGAGGGGGCCCGAGGGTACGGCTCTTTCCCTTCGTTAAATGGCCCGCCAAGCAGATTCTTGCCCCGGGCCTGGCCGTGCCTCTGCCCTAAGGATCCAATCGGCGGCGTGTCGACGGAAGACGTAATGTGTCGCGTCGGCGCTGCGCAGCGCTGCGTCTCTCTCTCTCTCTCTCTCTCTCTCTCTCTCTCTCTCTCTCTCTCTCTCTCTCTCTCTCTCTCTCTCTCTCTCTCTCTCTCTCTCTCTCTCTCTCTCTCTCTCTCTCTCTCTCTCTCTCTTCTCTCTCTCTCTTTCTCTCTCTCTCTCTCTCTCTCTCTCTCTCTCTCTCTCTCTCTCTCTCTCTCTCTCTCTCTCTCTCTCTCTCTCTCTCCTCGCTTTGTTTTACTCGCCCGCAGGACGAGAGGGGAGAAGATGGAATTCGCTGCGAGAGCCGATACACCCTTGGCAAGCCTTCTCTGGAACCGATGCAAAACCTGGGAGGAGGGGGCGGGGGCGGGGGCACGAGGAGTGGGCGGGGGAGCGTAGGCGAGGGGGTGGAATGAGTGAAGGAAAGGGGTCTGGAACGGAAAAGGGGGGTGGTCCACGACGCCAAATTGGGCCACAAATCGCTCTCGAGATATCACGTGTATGGAATGGCCAGCCGCCAAAGTCTTGGCGGAAACCCTAGTAGCCCGGCCGAAGGGTGTGGAGTGTGGAGAGGTGGAGAGGGGGCGCGCGTGTGGCGCGGACGGGGCGGCGGCCGGCGGGGCCGTGGGGATTGAGCAGTCTACGTAGGGCAGCTGGCAGCAGGCAGGCAGGCAGGCCGGGGCGGGGTGGGGCGGGGGCGGGCCGGGTCGCTATTACTCGTTTAATTGCCGCACTGCGACCCTCCAGCCTCCATCGATACAGCAGCAAGAGAGCACCGGCACACCGGGCGGGGAGACGGGACGGGCCGTCCTGGGCGGGACTCTCAAATGGCAATTAAATTCTTCCAGATGAATACAATGAGCTGAGTAATAATTCCGTTTTTTTCATACGAACCCCCCCCCCTGGAGGCATTGCGGTTGTGAAACCATGCACAGTTTTTCACTCCACTGGTGCAGTGCGAGTGCAGCACGTATCGGCCGTGCCTGCGTGTTGCGGTGAGCCGGCCAGAGGCCAGACCAGGGGACTAGCCTATCTCGCTCCACATTTCACCGTCCCGAGAAGCGGAGTAGTGGGAGGGAAATTCTACCCCGATTTCGCCCGAATATTTGTAACAGTGGAGGGAGAGTGGCCGCACCCCCCTTGACGTCGCCGGGCTGTGGCGTTAATGTATTCGTGAGATTAGCCCGAGGCCCGGCACAGCCCGGCACAGCCCGGCACAGCACAGCTCGGCGTGTCGTGGAGAGCTGAAACATTACCGCGCGCATTGCCCTGCAGGCCCCCCGGCCTCGGCCTGGGGAGGCAAAGACTTTTCCATCATTTCGCGCGCCCGGCTGAAGGAGCACTGAATAAATATGATTTGCTCGCCGCACCTGGATTTCCGATGACGTCGTTTCCTTTTTTTAGCCACCGTCGTCGTCTTTGGCGGTGGCTGCAAAGAAATGGGTGGTGGGGGTTCTTCTCGTTAGACTGTTTGCAGTCGGCGCCCCCCGCTGATAGAGGGGGGGGGGGGGGGGGGGACTCACTTGAGCCGTGTACGAAGTAGTACCATATTATGACGTATTATATACAGTACAACTAAAATTTATGAAACTGAAATGGCTCTAGTAAATTTGTTTATTGATGCTACCTCTCAAACTTCAAACAAAAATTCCAAAAACTAAGGTTTTCTGAGGTTATCTTGGTAACTACCATACACAAATGCAACAAACTCTTCAAAACTTCCGTATTTCTTTTCGTGGGGGAAAGAGAGTATATGGTGAAGCGTCGAGGTGAGGGGGGAGTGAAACTACTAACTGAGGACGGGGCTGAGGGTGTGGCCGGATGGACGGCAAACATTAAGCAAATTGCAGGACGTGAGGGCGCTGCGTTAATTATATGGCGACTTTGTTTCAATGTCCGGCGCGTGCACATGCGTACACACACGCATGTCACACGTGTGGTCAGGCGTGCGTTGGGCCGGGGGACGGCCAGGCCGGTGGCGGCGGTGGTGGTCGGCGAGGGTTCGTTGCTCTAATGCACGCTGTCGGGGCAGAACACATGGAGCCGGGTCTGGCCGGCCAGCCTAGCCGGAGTGTGTCCAGCTTTATATACGCCCCGCTTTTACTACAAACAATTTGACGAGTTTTTCCGGGGTTTATATGCTCCTTATAAGGCCTGCTTTAGGAGACATTATCAGGCAAAGGCCGAATTAGGACCGCTGCGACGGAAAGGCGGAGGGGGAGATAAAATATAATTCTAAAATTTCGTTTCGTGTACGAACTTTTCTCACTACTGGTGACGACTCTGAGCAGGAAACGACATGCCTCGACAAAAATGTTTCATTTCAAGGAGCAATTAAGTTCCAATGTCCTAAAAAGAGGAGTGCAATGAGTGCGATAAGGACGGGACGAGCCGCTGGGGCAGCGGCTGGGCGGGGGGGGGGGGGGGGGGGGGGGGTTATTGTGCCGGGCGGTGAGGTCTGCTCCTCTCTCTCCCCTTCCTCTCACACTATATGCTTCTTTCTCGTCCCCTGTTCCCCTCTCCACTTCTCCAAAATTAGTCCGGACGTTGGGACGGGAAATCACGTCCGGACAGTCAAAGAGCCCGACGAGAAAGAGTGAGAAAGAAACGGATGGGGTTAGGGAGGGGCAGAGGGGTGGGCGGGGTGATGGGGCCGAACAATGTCGCGGAGAGGGCCAAATTGAAAGTTTTCAAAGTAGCAAGGCGCGGCGGGGAGAGAGATGAGAGAAAGAGTTGCGTGTCAAACGGCCCGTGGCGCCCTTTCGGCCTTCGGCAGCGACCGGGAAAATCAGAAAATGGCTCTGCTCCCCCTCCCTCTCCACGTGCTTTCCTTTTTTCCCTCTCCTTTTTCGCGTGTTTCAGGAGAAAAAGAACAGGGTGAAAAACTAGGGATAAATCGGTTTGATGGGGACGACCGAAATGCAGTGTGCGTGTGATTGGAGGCAGGCCGGGGGTGGCAGGCAGAGGCGGCCAGCGGGGGCGGCCGGCGGAGGCGGCGGCGGCTGGGGGCGGCGGCGGTGGCGGCTGGGGGCAGGGGGCGGCGACGGCTGGGGGGCAGGGGGGCGGCGGCGGTGGTGGCTGGGGGCAGGGGGCGGCGGCGGCTGTGGGGCAGGGGGCGGCGACGGCTGGGGGGGGGGGCGGCGGCGGTGGCGGCTGGGGGGCAGGGGGCGGCGGCGGCTGGGGGGCAGGGGGCGGCGACGGCTGGGGGGCAGGGGGCGGCGACGAGGGCCCACCTCCGATCTCCACCTCCGAAGAGCACCTCGCAAAGTGGAAAGGAGTAATGCAGGGCGTTAAGGCCGCTGCCACCCCCGCCGACACGGCTCGCACACGGCTCGCACACGGCCGATGCTGCATGGCCGAGCGCCTGGCTCGACTTCCTTGTTTCTGTTTCTTTTTCCTCCCGCCAGGAGGGGTTGGCTGGTTTGGTATGGCGGATGCGAAGCCAACGGAGAGGAACAAACCGGAGCACGGAACAACAAAAACGGCAAAAGGGGTGCGTGTATCAGCGCCCCTCCCCTCCAACCCCCTCTATTATCATCTTTATTGCACCGGTAACAAAAATATTGGGGGGCGCTGCGACGACAGCAGACGACGCCTTCAGACAAAGCAAAGGCTATGAGGGGTGGAGAGGAGAGGGTTGTGAGGAAGTGGGAGGTGAAGGGAGGGAGGAGTTCGACGTCACTGTGTGTGTGTGTGTGTGTGTGTGTGTGTGTGTGTGTGTGTGTGTATACGCGCGCGCGTAGTGAAGCAAGTGCCATCCTGTAGCGAATTCTCTGGGGTGGGTTTCGCCGGATGGCGGGGCTGATCGAGAGATGGAGGAGGGTGGTCCTCATGGGAGTGGGAGGTGGGAGTGGGAGTGGGAGTTGGAGTGGGAGGTGGGAGGGAGTGGGAGGGATGGGAGTGGGAGTGGGAGTGGGAGTGGGAGTGGCCGGCTGGAGGCCTCGACACACCATCACCTTCCCTCCCGGCGGCTCTTCACCAATATTATACGGCCTCGGTGGACCTTGGCGGAAGAAAGTGACGGAAGTTTGGCTGAAATCCGCAGGGCGATCATTCAGACGTTGGCTTCAGCCGCCTTCAGCGAGTCGTGTGATTAGGGCTCTGAAAATAGCCGCGGCCGCCGCATCCCCCCGTGGCGGGCCCTAGAGGGGCCGGGCCCCGCCCCGCCCGCCACTATAAAGCAGTTAGTTTCACTTTGCATGGGGGTCAGACTCGGCCGTCAGCCGTAAATGTTTGTCGCCCTGGTCGATTGTAAAATCCCGACCAAACTGTAACGGCTCCCAGCAGGTTGGCCGTGGCTAGTGACGGACTCTGCCCGGCTTAGCAGCTGTGGTCACCACCACATCCGTCGGTCCGGGTGATTATAAGTGTGCGTGTCCAGTCCAGCCGTGTCCTCCAGGGTGTGCTCTAATTTCCCCGGGGCCAAGCCTCCTTTTTGACGCCGGCTGTCTGGAGGCTGGGCTGGAGGCTGGCCTGGGAGCGCTGGAGTGTGAACGCGCTGTTGTATCGGGTTATTCCGGACTCCAGCACCGGCCTCGGCCGGCCTCGGGGAGGAGTGGTCCAGATGGATGGTGGCAGGGCTGGGCACTGGACGTGGACACGGGTGCCGGCCGGGGTGCGAGGGCGGGCGGCATGACGTCCAGTTCCAGCCACGGCTCGCTGCGTTTGGTTATTATATATATATATATATATATATATATATATATATATATATATATATATATATATATATATATATATATATATATATATATATATATATATATATAACGCCGTTGGTAGCTCAGAGGTTAGCGTCCATCGGGGGCGGATGGACCTGGCCAGTCTCGACTTTACCAAAAGCACAAAAAGAGTGACGAAGAAGAGTTTGCAAACTAAGTCTGGCCGGGACTTGCGAGGTGCCGGGCGGTGCCGGGCGGTGGGTATGAAAGATCACGGCGTTGCTGGAGGGGAAACTTGGTGACCGTACGGAGACTTAATAAGCCCAGTAAAGCCGGTGGCTTTGCTCCTGGCTGCGCCGCTGCCGCCGCTACCGCCACTGCCGCCGCTGCCGCCGCTGCCGCCACTGCCGCCGCTGCCGCCGCTGCCGCCGCTGCCGCCGTGTCCTCGGGTGCGCCTCTCCGGGCCGTGGGTGGGGAGAGGATGTGGGGAGGGGGGGGGGGGCGGCACTCGGGGAATGAGACTAGCTAATGAAGCGCTTAGAATGCTCCGGCCTAGACGCCGCAGCCCGGCACAGCCCGGCACAGCCCGGCACGCCCCATCATGACAATGAATGGATCCATGGATATGGCTTCGGTCGGCGCCTCCAGGCCCCAGGCCCGCAGGCCCCAGGCCGCAGGCTCCGCAGAGGGCCAATGGGCCACACGTTAAGCCAGAGGCCTGCGGCTCAAACCACCGCGCCATAAAGTCTATCGCTTCTGGGAAGCAAATTCGCAGGCGGCTCAGCCGACAAAGCAAGGGCAAGTGTACTTTATACAGTGTCACTGCAGTTATGGTGGCGGTCTGTTGAGATATATGGCGATTTCTCATACCTGCGTGTCGTGCTATCTCTCACAGCCCTACTATAGTACCACTCCGAGATGTACACCTAATGTGAATAAGTCATTATGCAATGTTGACGAATGAGAATGGGCAAGACTGTCGTACGAGAACAGTTCCGAAGTCTCAAAATTGTGAAATTTCGTGGCCGTCTCCGTCTGCGCTTTAATGTGGCTGCGTGGGCCGCTCCCCGTGTCCCCTATGCATCAGGTGGCGGCACACCCGACGGCATGGCCGGATCGCGAGTTTAATGGACCGGAAAATGAATCTAATATTGACAATCTCTGTGACGCTCTCCAAAGGGGGGCCGCGGGGGCCGCGGGGGCGCGGTGCTGGGGGGCTGCGCGTCGGTCTGTCCGGGAGGGGCGTCATCAGATCATTAATTTTGGGGGCGGGGCGGGGCGCGTTGGCACCCGAAGCGGCCGGCCGGACCCGAGCGGCGCCAGTGGCATCAGGGGCGCCAGGACCGCCGGGACATTCGTGTGATAAGGACAGATAAGAGCCTTTGATGTCTGCCGTCCCCCCTCCCCTCCCCATCCCCCAGCTGGTCCACAGCGGCTCTCGCTAGAGAGGGTTAGTTTCACTCTTGATATTAGCGCCGGGCTTTGGCTGATTGCACGTTCCGTCATTTGTTTCTTTTCACTTTCATGACGCCTGTAAAAGAGGCCGTCGGGACGCGTGACGGCCCCCCGGGGGTTACGGTATGGATCCGGGGCGTGAAATCACCGCTTTTACCGCCCTGCTCATGCCGACTCCTTCCCGCGCGCGTCGGGTCCTTAAAGTGAGGATGAAAAATTCAGAAGCAGATGCGACTACGGGCCGGCCGCCGCCGGCTGCCTGTGAAATGGAATCTCTCGGAAGATTCTCCCTCGGCACTAAAAAGGAGGAGGAGGACGGGGAGGCATCCACCTGACGCACCACGCGCGGGAAAGAGAGGGAAAGTAAAATGAACGAAAGAATAAAATGCTGCATTTTTCAAAACAGGCCGCTCCATTCTGAGCCCTCTCCGTCTCTCTTTCTCCCACTCCACAAGGGTCATTTGTCGTTGGCGTGGACTGCTGCTTGGCGTGCGCCAGGCTAATAATGAAATGCAGGAAAAGAGGGGGGGGTCCAATGAAGGGAGACAAAGGCGTAAGGGAGACAGTATTATTTTATTATCACAACCTACTTGGCCATGAGGCTTCCTCTCCAGCCGGCTGCCTCCATTGCGAAAAGGGAGCTTCTCTCTCCATTACATTTCAAACTCATGGCGGGAACGGTCATTACGCCGTGCCGTTTGGAGAGGTTTGGGGAGGGAGAGAGAGGGGAGACGGACGGGCAGCGCGGCACCGCCCTCTGTAATATGCCGGCGTCCCGCAGTTTACTACTGTAGTCTTTATTTCCCCCGTCGTGGGGCTCGAAACAAAGGGCCGCGGTCCTGTTGACGGGGGGGCTGACGTGCCACCGTGGTCCTCCCCTGGGAGCCCCCGCAGCCCCCGCAGCCCCCGCAGCCCCCGCAGTCCCCGCAGACCCCGCAGACCCCGCAGCCCCCGCAGCCCCCGCAGCCCCCGCAGCCCCCGCAGCCCCCGCAGCCCCCGCAGTCCCACCGCCCCGCCCGCCGACCCCATACCGGGGCACCGGACGGAAGTTTGGCCGACCGCCGGCCGCCGCAAAGCACGGGTACGTACTTCTAGTGCAGGCCGAGGCCGAGGCCATGCCTAGGCGCACCGCAGCGCACCGCAGCGCGCAGGCGGCGAGGTGATGGTGTGGTGCCAATGGCCGCGGGCGTTGGCAGGTCCGGGGGCCACCCGAAGCCGGGGATCACTCGGGGGTGGGTGGGGGCGGGGTGAGGGGTGACGAAACGCATAGGGGAAAAATAGGGGGTGGATGGGGGTCTGGCGGCGGGCGGCGGTGAAAGTGGCCTAATGATGTGGGTGGAGCAAACTTTCTCTCTCTCTCTCTCTCTCTCTCTCTCTCTCTCTCTCTCTCTCTCTCTCTCTCTCTCTCTCTCTCTCTCTCTCTCTCTCTCTCTCTCTCTGCGAAAAGACAAGTTGTACGTAAATGTCTCCCCCCCCCCCGGGCCCTCTCGGTTCGACACGCAGCAGCGCTGGCAGCGCCCGTTCCGCCGCCTCTGTGCTGCGGCTGCATGTTTGTTGTGGTTGACGAAATGGGGCGCGGGGAAGCAAAAAAGAATAATAACGCACTCGCCGTGTGTTGCGATGGAGCGAAAAACGTAGCCCGCGCCCCCCTCGTGTGGCCCCGTGTGTGCCCCCACATGTAGCCCCCCGCCCCCTGCCGGTGACGGAGGGGAGAATTCATTATGCTCCAGACGGGAACAATTCCATCGCGTTCAGGTGCGGTTATTATGGTGGCTGGTGTCTGCGGGTGAGGGCTGGCATACTAATGGCAAACTTTGTGAGTGTACGTGTGTGTGTGTGTGTGTGTGTGTGTGTGTGTGAGGCGATGAAGGTGTTCTGAAGCTACGCGCGCCACAACGCTCACCTGCATCCTTGGCAAGACAAGAAGTTGCCTGCAGGCAATTAGTGAATGGTGAAGTGGGAGGACCCTTTCGGAAGGTCATCGGCCCTCAGCGGAAGCCGGTGGAAGCCAAGCCCTGGGCGGGGCCGGAGCCTAGGCTGGACCCGCTGGACCCGCTGGACCCGCTGGACCCGCTGGACCCGCTGGACCCGCTGGACCCGCTGGACCCGCTGGACCCGCTGGACCCGCTGGACCCGCTGGACCCGCTGGACCCGCTGGACCCGCTGGACCCGCTGGACCCGCTGGACCCGCTGGACCCGCTGGACCCGCTGGACCCGCTGGACCCGCTGGACCCGCTGGACCCGCTGGACCCGCTGGACCAAGTCCATTAGAAAGTTGTCGACATTCCAGCGGGGATGGGGATTCCTTGGGCTTCATCGGCTTTCGAACGGCTCCGAACGGCTCCGAAAGCATCGGCAGCCACAACTCTGCTGTTATGGAAATGGTGCCGGGACCTGGAAGTAATGACATTACCGACGCGTTGTTGCATTAGGGCGCCGGGAAGGTCCGGGCCGGGACTGGCAGCGCTACGCATGGAACACGATGTTTGCCACCGCTGCCCGGCGCCTCCCGGCCTCCCCCACCGAACACAGCAGCGAGGACAGCAGGCCCGGCCAGCACAGAGGCCGAGGCCGGGCCTACCCCGCTCCGCCCACACAACACTGCAGTACAACAGCACGCCCCTACGGCCCCTACGGCCCCTCCGCCCGGCACCGGCTTATGTTGGCTTTGGTCCGCTGTCGTAGGGCGGCCATCTGTATCGTGGTTACCAAACTCTGATTACGCTTCCCTCCCTTCCCTGGCGCAGCCCATGGCGCTCGGCTCGACTCGCAGGCGGAGTCAGACTTGACTCCAAGGCCCCGAGAATCCACGCCGACACTTGTCGAAAAGCGGCAAGACGAGCCTACAGCGAGGTGGTGGCTGTGCTTGGAGCCCAGACTCCAGCAGACGACGCAATAACAACAAGTGCACACGTGTGCACACTGTGTCGGGGCGGCCGCGCGCCCGCAGCCGGCATATTGCACATTACACACGCAAATAGAAATCCGTGGCTGGCAGGGTTAATTAAAGGCAGGGAGCCAGGCGAGGCGAGGCGAGGGTGCGATCCGTCCCGTCCGCCCTAACGAGTTATGTACTCTGCGCGGTGCTGCGCTGTGCTGCGCTGTGCTGTCCCGCCCACAGTTAGTGGTTATTACCGCAACAGTCTGCGAGGCTGGTGTCCGGCAGCCGACCGAATGTTCTCGGCGTCAGACAATACCGCATATGCATGTCCAGGGGCCGTCAACAAGCTACACAGCTCCGAGACGTCTGCATGCCAGGAGTCCTCACGGCAGTGTGGGTCCGGGTTAGTTACCGCGGATGGTTGTCTCATTCTGACATCTTAATTTACGGACGTCCCCCTACGTACCGCACAGATCCTCATCAACGTGCGGTTCTAGTGGCGAAGCGGCAACCTGTACGCTGACTGAGGAGCAGTGAGGGTGAGCAGTGAGCGGCGGCGGCAGCGGCTCATCTCCAGCCGGCTGCCCCCGGCCTGCCCCCGGCCTGCCCCCGGCCTGCCCCCGGCCTGCCCCCGGCCTGCCCCCGGCCTGCCCCCGACCCGCCCCCGGCATGCCCCCGACTTCCCTCGCCCGCCCCCTCCTCTCTCCAATCCCCGCCGCGCGTCCCTTCAATTTCCTCCTCCATTATTTATCTGTTCTTGTTCATTATTCGGGCCGTCGACCCCCCGGGCCGCCTCGGCCTGCCCCTGCCGGGTCAGTGCGGTGCTCGACTGTTGGTGCTGCGGCCGGGCGGGGCGGTCTGGGGCCGCAGGCCGTGTGGGGCGTCGGCGGCATCGGCGGCCCTCTGCGGGGTGTGGAAAGGGCCCCGGCAAGCCGCTAACCAGGCCGTCCCCAGGCGCCTCCCCGGCGGGTACCCTGCGGCCCCCGGCGCCCCGGACGGCACCCCCGCACCCCCCGGGCACCCCCCGCACCCCCCGCACACCCGGCACCCCCCGCACACCCGGGCACCTCGCATGCAAGCAGGTTCATCATCCCGCCTAAATCAATCACCCTGGCCAGCGGCCCCGGCCCCCGGCCCGGCCCCCAGCACGGCCAGGCTGCGTCCGAACGCGCCGCCCCGACGGCCAGGAATCTCTCATACAAAGAGGATAGAGGGCCGTCTGTTCGGACGCAGCAGCGCAGCAGACACAGAGGGCTGCCGTCCTGACATTGCTTGTTGGCCACAGACACCCATAACAACGCCATTACCATTGTAGCACAAGACATCTGCGCAATGTTCCCCTACATCGGAGCACACGGTTATGCCCGGTTTGGTCATTACTCTCAATACGGCACACAGAACGCGAGCGCATGCTTTTGAAGTCTGGCGAACCAGGCAGTGCCAGCGGGCGGCCAGCGGCCACCGCCTGCAGAGCACAGGGTAGGCAGCGCGCCGCACTCGGCTGTCCCACGCTGGCGGCGCTGGCCTACCCGCCCGCCGTCGGGCGTCAGGCGCCGGGCCGGGCGGAGGGACTGCTGCTACCGCTGCCGCTGCCGCTACCGCTGCCGCTGCCGCTGCCGCTACCGCTGCCGCTACCGCTGCCGCTGCTGCCGCTGCTGCCGCTACCGCTGCCGCTGCCGCTGCCGCTGCCGCTGCCGCTGCCGCTGCCGCTACCGCTGCCGCTGCCGCTGCCGCTGCCGCTGCCGCTACCGCTGCCGCTACCGCTGCCGCTACCGCTGCCGCTACCGCTGCCGCTACCTGCCGCTGCCGCTGCCGCTGCCGCTGCCGCTGCTGCGCTACCGCTGCCGCTGCCGCTACCGCTACCGCTGCCGCTACCGCTGCCGCTACCGCTGCCGCTACCGCTGCCGCTACCGCTGCCGCTACCGCTGCCGCTACCGCTGCCGCTACCGCTGCCGCTACCGCTGCCGCTACCGCTGCCGCTACCGCTGCCGCTACCGCTGCCGCTACCGCTGCCGCTACCGCTGCCGCTGCCGCTACCGCTGCCGCTACCGCTGCCGCTACCGCTGCCGCTACCGCTGCCGCTACCGCTGCCGCTACCGCTGCCGCTACCGCTGCCGCTACCGCTGCCGCTACCGCTGCCGCTACCGCTGCCGCTGCCGTTTTGTTCTCTCTGTCAGTCTCTGCCCCGGGATGCACGGCACGTAAAGCCTCTTGCTTGCTTGCAGTCACACACACACACACACACACACACACACACACACACAAGGCCAGAAATGAGTGTTTTGTTGTGCGGAAAGAACCGCACTGCCCCCTCCACTGCGCACTTCGCTCTCTGCTCTGCTCTGCGCTGCTCCCTTTTGTAGCTAACACCATTCAGAGCAGAAGTCTGAGCGATGAGGCGGCCGCAGCGTCCGCAGGGTCCGCAGCCTAGCCGTGGGCGGCGCTGTTCTTTGTTCCCGCCTCTGCCGTCCCTGCTGCTGCCCCTAGCCGCCACCGCCTCCGCCTCTGCCGCCCCCGCTGCTGCCCCTAGCCGCCACCGCCCCCGCCTCTGCCGCCCCCGCTGCTGCCCCTAGCCGCCACCGCCCCGCCACCGCCCCCGCCTCTGCCGCCCCCGCTGCTGCCCCTAGCCGCCACCGCACAAGCAGAGCCAGCAGAGCTCATCCGCAGTCTCGCTCATCTGGCGGCAGTAGACTACACCGAAAGAAAACGCAGCCGGCCGGCCTCCACCCCTTGCGAAACTGTGTCCTCCTTCTTGAAGTGGACGCCCGGCCTAGTCCTGATCGGCCCACCCAGCCCCGCCCCGCCCCGCCCCGCCCCGCCCCGCCCCCCCCCCCCCCTGCCCCGCCCCGCCCCGCCCGCCCCGCCAGCCTCTTCCCTTTTTGACCCCTTCGCTCCGCCGAGAATGACTTGCTCCACCAAACTTCGTTAGTTTCATTGTGTTGCGAATCGTGCAGCCGAAGGGGGTTCGGGGCGGGGCAGAGTATGGCCTGTGTGTCCCGCCACACTCCGCCACACTCCGCCACGCTCCGCCACGCTCCGCCACGCTCCGCCACGTCACGCCACGCCATCAGGGGCGCCTTGGATTTAGACAATAGGGCCGGATTCCTCGCCTTTCTCTAGAAGCCGGCTCGCCTCACTCGCTGCTCGGTGCCGGGACACCGGGACGTGCGCTGCTGCGTGTATTGGCGAGGAGTGCCCCCGCGGCCCCCGCGGCCCCCGCGGCCCCCACGGCCCCCGCGGCCCCCGCGGCCCCCGCGGCCCCCGCGGCCCCCGCGGCCCCCACACTCCGCCCCACTCTAACTTTCACACTTTGGCTCTCCACGCATCTCCTTTCTCTCTCACTCGCCATCGGCAGCGCGGTGCCCCGCTACTTACGGTCCGCAGCCTCCCACTCGGAGAGACCCGTACTACATCCCCACGTGCTGTGCACACGCACTCCACTCTCTGTTCTCAGTTTCGAAAAATTAATCACATAAATAATGTGGCATTTGAACGTTATTTTTTCAAAAAAATTAAAATTATGACGACCGTCGCAATTTTTGAGGGGGTGAGAGAGACAGATGAGATTTTACAACATACGCACAGGCGCTCACGTGAGACCTTAAAATTCCAATTCTCCGCCAAGATCTGCCTCCACAATTCACATGGCGTGTCGCTGCCCCTGGGAACACTCGGCGCCCGTTCGCGGGGGTGGTTGCATAATGGGAGTGGTGTGCGGTGTACGTTGTCATCAATGACGCGGTGTGCTGCCATGGGGCTGCCACAGGGCTGCCATGGGGCTGCCACAGGGCTGCAGTAGGGCTGCAATAGGGCTGCCATGGGGCTGCCACAGGGCTGCAGGGCTGCAAGGGCTGCCATGGGGCTGCCACAGGGCTGCAGTAGGGCTGCAATAGGGCAGGGGCTGCAGTGCCAGGGCTGCACAGGGCTGCAGTAGGGCTGCAATAGGGCTGCCATGGGGCTGCCACAGGGCTGCAGTAGGGCTGCAATAGGGCTGCCATGGGGCTGCCACAGGGCTGCAGTAGGGCTGCAATAGGGCTGCCATGGGGCTGCCACAGGGCTGCCTTGCAGGTGGGCTCGGCGTTGTCAACCGCACACCAGACCAGACCCTATAACAAGCGTGCTGCTGCAGTGTCACTCGGGATGCATTGACTACCACTCCCATCACGCCTGTCGTTCTCCCGTCACCTCTCTCGCTCACCCCCGCCCCCCAATCTCTCTCTCTCTCTCTCTCTCTCTCTCTCTCTCTCTCTCTCTCTCTCTCTCTCTCTCTCTCTCTCTCTCTCTCTCTCTCTCTCTCTCTCTCTCTCTCTCTCTCTCTCTCTCTCTCCCTTCCGCTCTTCCTCTCTGCCTCTTCGCTCCCCGTCCCCAATTCAAAAGCCAGGCAAGCTCCAAACTTACGCGTGGTCGCTCTGCCTGCTTGCCTCCACACACTTGGATGTGCCGTCACAGCCGCAGCCCCACAGCCCGCAGCGGGGCTCCCGGCTGCAGCGGGGGAGTACATACCCCGGCGTCCAAAAGTAAAAGTACTAAAAGAGAAAAACCACGACAAGTTCCTGTGGAAAAAGGAAGTGATCGATAGTATATATTCCAAAGGTGCCAAGTCAGCATCGGTAATATTTCTCCCTGTTTCTCTGTCGCCGCTTTATGCTGCCATGTGTCCTCGCGCGAAACGTCGTTTCCGCGTAAACGTGGTTATTGGCGGGGAAGTTGGCAACAGCGCCTGCTGAGTGGGTTTGCACGCGGCGCGTTGACCCAGCAGTTGGCACCACTTCCTACTGCTTCCTACGCACGTCCCATAGCGTGCTCACCGCCCGGTTTGGTGTGTGTGTGTGTGTGTGTGTGTGCGTCGCGGAACAGGCGGTTCGCGGAGCGAGACGCGTATCTGAAAGAAAAAAAAAGAAGTCCCTTCCTATTTTCTCTGCTCCACTGCCACGCGGAACAACTTTCCGAAAAAAAGAGGGAAAATAAGAAGGGAAAAGGGTGAGGGGGGGGGGAGCATTTTCCCGTCTCTCTCTTTCCCTCTTTCGCCAACACCAGACCCACCTCCTCTTCCTTTGATGGTAGATAAGAGCTTCGGGCTGAACCAGACAAATGACTCAGGCGGCAGCAAAATGAAGAGGGGGAGGAGAGAGAGAGAGAGAGAGAGAGAGAGAGAGAGAGAGAGAGAGAGAGAGAGAGAGAGAGAGAGAGAGAGAGAGAGAGAGAGAGAGAGAGAGAGAGAGAGAGAGAGAGAGAGAGAGAGAGAGAGAGAGAGCACGTACGTGTGAGTCGTGCTCCTTGTCGCACCTGCGCGGTGCTGCGGCATGAGAGTAAGGGAGACAAGACGACCGCTGGCGGAGCTGCGTGGGTCCGAGTGCCTCTTCTGTTCGCGGCGTGTAAAGAGGAATGTCTTTTTCGATTTATATGGAAAGTAAACCGGTGGCGCGGTGATCCCTGGCGGTGCTGATTCCGGCGGCTGCTGGCCACGGCACGTGCCGCCTAGAGGCCGCCGTGCCGCTTAACGCACTAGCGGAGCTGATGGAGTCAAAGGGAACGCGGCCGCGTGCGCACCGCTTCCACTACAAGGACCACGAGAACATCGACAGGAGCAGTGCTGGCTGCTATGCGAGGCGGCTTTTTTTTCAGCAATCAGGCAGCAGCCTGGGGACCGCAGGGCCGCTGCAATGGAGCAGGTCCCCTCCTGGGCGACGAAAAGGGGCGCCGTGGATCGTTCAACTTAAAGAATTTCCCCGCGAAACTTTTGAAAAACTTTCGGGTCAAGAGGAACGTACCGCGACGGATCACCGCCGAGCGCCGAGCCGGGGGAGGCCGGGACGGCGGCCGGGGTGGGCCGGGTGGGCCGGCGGGGAGCTGTCTGGTGCCCCGGGTTTGTGGCTCCGGACATGACGAATGATGGGGAGGCCACCACCGGCCTCTGCGCCCCCGGCCGCCCCCCGGCCGCCCCCGGCCGCCCCCGGCCGCCCCCGGCCGCCCCCGGCCGCCCCCGGCCGCCCCCGGGGAGCCGGCAGCCCGCTGCCAGTGAGAATGAGGTGTGCGCTGCGCTGCGGGGCGCCGCCGAGCCTCCACTCCATCGACAAGAGGGACGCAATGGCTCAGGACGGATTTGGAAAGCAAACAACCTTGCGGATTTGGTTGGCAGGCAAGTGCGGGAAATGAATTAAAGTTGTTGATGAAGGGGGCGTGAAGACGGCTAGGGCCCCACTGCGTAGCGCTGCCTGGGACGGCTGCCGGCGGGGGGTCTGTGTACTTCTCCGCACCCACCGCCGACCCCCCCCCCCCCCCCCTTCTCTGGGAGCCGGGGTTCGAACCCGAGAACCTTAATTTGCTGCCCCTCGGCGCGGCGAGAGCCGAAACCCGTCGTGTGACGTAACCCTCTTGGACGAACGCAAGGCCGGCGACAGCGGAGGTGTCATGTTCCAAAGCTGCAGCCAGCCGTTAGTCCGCTACTGTGGAAAAAGCGACAGGGAGTGAGGGGCGTGGTGGTGCGGCGGCGTCCTCACGGCGTCCTCACGGCGTCCTCACACGGCGTCCACACGACGTCCTCACGGTGTCCACACGTCGGCGTCCTCACGGCGTCCTCACGGCGTCCTCACGGCGTCCTCACGGCGTCCACACGGCGTCCTCACGGCGTCCTCACGGCGTCCTCACGGCGTCCTCACGGCGTCCTCACGGCGTCCTCACGGCGTCCACACGACGTCCTCACGGCGTCCTCGATCTCCCCTCCCTAGGAGAGCCCGGCCCCTGAGCCTGATTAATGGGGAGCGAGGAACTACAGCCGGTGAACCGACCGGCACCGGAAGAAATACAGCAAGTTAAAGCACCGGACAACACGGCCAGTGCGTTCACAAACCACGGGCACGTTCTTCGAATCCTTAGCGGGGGTGTGGGTGTGGGGAGGTGCTTGGAACAAACTGTCGTTGGCACGGGTTTCGGGCTTTGGTCTCCCTGAGACTGCACGCCTGGTGGGTTCGATTCCCACAGACGGTCCCGCGCATTTCTCCTCGCTTCCAGGGCGGTAAATTTCTCTTTAACGTGAGGAAAATAACCACAGACAACTGTCTCAAGGGAAACCGGTTATTCTTTCGCCCCCCCCCCCCCCCCACTCTCTCTCTCTCTCTCTCTCTCTCTCTCTGTCTCTGTCTCTCTGTCTCTCTCTCTCTCTCTCTCTCTCTCTCTCTCTCTCTCTCTCTCTCTCTCTCTCTCTCTCTCTCTCTCTCTCTCTCTCTCTCTCTCTCTCTCTCTCTCTCTCTCTCTCTCTCTCTCTTTCCCATTTCACTCGGGACGAGAAGCGGGACGAGAAGGATGGAGAAAAAGGGGAAAATGGAAACTGGACGCGCGCGAGTCGCCAAGCTTTATTGCAAAACTTTGTTATGTTTTCGCGCAACGCAATCAATAAGTTGGACGTTAATTAAAAGAGCGAACTCGATACCGGGAAGTATCGACAAGTGAATAAAACAAGGAACCCCGGCAGCGAGAAGAAATCGGCAGAGGGAGAGACTCTCTCCCTCTGCCGAGAGAGTGGGGCGAGCGTGTAAGAAGGGAGGGCTGAAGGGAAGGGTATTACTTTTTTAACTAAAATGGCCGAATTACTCCAGTCCAAAGCTGTCTGCTGTTTACGTATAATATAACAACGAGGATTTAGGTTTATCCTCTGTTAAAAGAGGATGGAACAGGGACGAGAACGCCGTATTTGTGTCCAGGCCATCCCCTGTCTCGGCGGTCAAACCCTCTGGACATCGTGCGACAGTATGGAGATGACTTCTAGATTACTCCTACGCTCTCCACCCCACCCCACCTCACCCCGTCCTCGTCTGACCCCGCCTAAACCTATAAAAAAAGTTTGACACGGCAGACATCAAACACGACATAAACCTCCTTTCAATTTGTGTAATATGAAGTGCTATATTATCATCACAGAAAAAAAATAAAAGAAATCAGACGTAATTCTGCTCATGTTTAGCAGTGTTGATTTTTCGGTTAAGCCCGGGAGAGGATGGGTAGGACGAGAGAAGATATGCCTCTGCGTTTGTGTCGACGCCTTGTCGCAAGGAAACTATTTGAAAATAGCCGCACACGACGAAATTAATCTCCGAGCAACAACTAAACACGTTTTTGGCGAAGCAAGGGTTGAATATCGCAGCGGCAGTCCCAAAACCTCCCCCCCCCCCCCCCCAAGCCTTTGCTTTGCCAAACAACAGAGTGTGGAGTCGTTCTGATTATGAATAGAGAGCGCCCCTCCGCCCCCGCGACTGAGTCTCGTGAGATTCGCACAGAGATAGGCTCCCCCCTTCCCCTCCCGCTCCGGCCTCAAAGCTGTCTGCTGAGTGCGATACGCCGTCTTATCCACCGAAACTATACTCCTCCCGAGTCCGGGGTAGAGGTAATCCGTGGTTCTGTTCGTTTCTAGCCTACAAGAAGAGATTAAAAAAATAGAAATAAATGATAAAAAATTGAAGAACATTATTATTGCCGACGGGCTCAGTTTTTGAGGAAGTAAGAGTCTCGCGACTAACATTCCAGCTCCTCCCCCCGGAGCCCCTTTTGTCCGGAATAACAACAACAGACGACGCCAGCAACAGCACCAAGTGACACAATAACCAAGTTGTAACAGCGCGACTGCGGGGCCACAGGGCAGGGCCGAGGGGCCCGGCGGGGACACAGGACAGCGAGGACGAGAGCGGCCCGACGACGCCGTCAGCGGAGTTTTGTCCCCGAAATTAAAAATTAAACTCTTCCTGCCCTTATTAATAGGTGAGGAGGGATCCCCGCCCCATTAGTGCGCCCTGCGAGCTGTTATCTCGCCGAGAAGGGGGCGGGGGCGGCGGCGGGGGCGGCGGCGGCGGGCAGCGCGCGGGAAGTTTGAAGTAGTCGGCCGGCTTCCCTCGGGGTGCCCTGCAGCGCCGGGCCCGGCCGGTCCGCAGAGGTGCGAAGGTGAGAATGGGGCGACGGCGAGAGAGAGAGAGAGGGGGGGGGAAGGGGGGAGGCGAGACGAGAACAGGGGGTGGTAATGAAAACAAGCCTTGGGATCGCATCATCAGGGCCCCGTCCAAACACTTCCAGTACCCTTCGCAGTGCTGTCGATAAAGGGGTGGGGGTGGGATGGTCGGGCTGAGTGCGGCGCTGTGTGAAGCGAGGACAAGAACGGTACATGACACTTTAAAATCTTACGCAATAACGTATAAACACGGTTATGTAAGAATTTTGCACTAGGGATTTAA